>CM052138.1:17163693-17398843 GCA_028454255.1 Halictus ligatus | reverse complement strand
AGAATCCTGCACACTAATCGGCCACAAGCTTGGGCGTTTTGCCATTACGGGGAAAAGAGACTAGAGAACAGCAACCCTTAATATGCAACCTCTAAAGAACAGAACAAATGATTCTGGCCGATATTCCCATAGGGGTTAGGTTTTAGGGCTGGGGGCAGCGGTTAGGGCTAGTTTTGGGTGTTAAGGTTAGGTTTTTGGCCTAGGGATAGCGGTTAGGGGTAAAGAAAATAAAAAGACGTCGCAATCCCCCATCGGCATTCCGATCCGAAGCGGTTAGAATTGAATATGTCTACGAAAAACAATCCTGTCCCGGGTTAAGATAGTAGACTAATTATGTTAGGCACAAATAGACACGGCTAAGAAAAGACCAGAAGAAAAAACAGAATTATTCGAGTGACACGATCTCACGTAAGGCTGGCAGTCGTTAACAGTATCTCGTTAGAAAAAAGTCATGTCGTTTGGTGAAATTTTTAAAAAGTTATTTTGATTTAAAGAGTGTTCGAACACTTTCCTGGTCCACTTTATCGAGTTTCAGCACTTGGATTATGGAGAATTGGGTGGCTACCTATTTCTACATTTTTCTGACAATTTTGCGATAGCTAAAGATAACTCGGCAAGAGCCCGTGAAAGTAATGGTTTGCGTTCGATCGTAGGTACGCGGTACACGGAATTCTCTGAAAAAAAATATTCGATGTCAACAATGATTGGACATATTGGCAGGTAAATTACCAGCAAATTAGATTGCCGAGTTTTGTTGAGGCTTCCGTAAGCGAATCGAGAAACCTGCCAAGAGTCGGCTACTCTCAGAACTTTATCGACCTCCGGCAAGGTGAGTGCTACCGTGCCACTCAAATATTCGACAAAATTCAGCAAACAGCCTGTGACACGTGTGCGAGTTTCCTTTTTCAAGCTTTACACATTTCGAAGCTCTACAGGTAAGTACCAACCCTCGGTACGTTCCTTACGAGAATCGTATGGTAACCGAAAAGCGTATATGAACAACTAACGGGCACCCTCATAACGAATTTCTCCATTGATCGATCACCAATTACAGAAGGTGACGAAACATACAGGAATACGATTCAATTATTTAATGATTTTTTTAAAATTCAGAATTGCTATATTTTGGCCTTTTGTAATTTGCCTCGCAGAGTGGTAATCATACTTTACTAAAACGATTTGATCCTACACTTACGATTAGATGACGCAATTATTTGTCTAGATTTAACAATAAAAAAATCATTAAAAAATTAATGCACTATGTCAGCAGGATATCTTGATATTCGACAAGCTCCAACGTGGTAGCTGCGGAAAGTTTGCACCCTGTTCTCTAGGAAAATACTATCAGAATATACCGAGTGCCCCTATAATTATGGTTCAATCGAGAGGGGGTCAACTTTTCTAAAGAAATCAGACGAAACTGTAGAACTAGTTGCTAAGAAAAACAGGTTTGAAAAGTCAAAAGCACGCGTGCCGTTGAACAGCAGGTGTATATATATATATATATATATATACTGGCGTGTACATATCTACTGGCGTGTCTTTGCCAAAACTTTCAATTCGATTTTCTTAGTATCGAAGCCTCGTATGAACAAATTTTGAAGTGTATTTTTGGCTTAGAATTAGTTTCGTAGTGTCACAAGGGTACAGGACCAGTGGTCAAGCATTTTCAGACGTAGAATTAGTTTTAAACGGACCAAACGTACGTATCTACGATAAAAATGGCGTTGGAATACTACCAGGCATGTGGCAATGGTTCGCAAATAACAATGAAAATTATATTTCACAGTGGTACTTTTTTGTTTAACACTGTACATAACTGTCATAGTCTTTAAGCAACGTCAATTTCAAGTCCTATTTGAATATTTCTGCTCCAATCGTTTTCTGTTAATAACTACTCCTACTAAATTTAGGACATAACGATAAGAATAACTTTCTCTCTAAACAGTCTTTTGTATCTGTATAAATAGACAAAGTTATCAGGGGTGGCAGACTTGGGTGGGACACCCTGTATGTTTTAAAGGGCAAACGTCGTTCCGAAGGGTGGACGATCCCGAAGCGACATCACCAGGGTGGACGTAGTTCTTGAAAAAATATTAGACAGATATTTTTTTAACGGCAATTGTTCATATTAAAGGGTTGAAAACAGCCCTGAAAGTATGGGGTTCGAACGACGTTTGGTCGAATATCTCGTGAGTTGTTGGACCTAGAGGGATGGTTCGCATGGCAAAGTTGTGTAGTTTTTAACAAGGAATCCAGCCGCGCAGCCCGATTTTAGATGTTGGAGATTATAGAAATCAAAGGTGGCTGTGCATGATGCCAATCGAAACTGCAAATAAAGTATTCGCATTCGATAAACGTTTATTTCTTTAAATCATCGTTTCCGTAACTGTACATATATCGCTCGTATGTTTTTCCCTTCGAGGCATTATCGCTGGTAGTCGAGACGTGTGTGTGTTAATGTCACGAATAGACTGCCGATTTTATGGATTTATGAGAAAAATAAGTGGGCACTAATTCGAAACAGTAAAAACATTAGAAGAATTCTAATAGAAGATACTATTGTTCTGTCATTTCCAATCTCTTGAACATATTAAGAAAGAAATTAGATAATTATTTCACGCCAGTTTGTTGGAATTCGGATGGAAAGTGTTTATTTTGCACAAAGCCAGTCCGCCAGTCTAGTTATGATAATTGTACCACCGTTATCGAGCTTGTGATTATTCACTGAATTTCGCGAGAATAGAAACCAAAGGAAGGAAGAAAGAAAGAAGGAAAGAAAGAAAGAAAGAAAGAAAGAAAGAAAACGCGAATAAGAAAAGACAGACAGCCAACAGAATCAAATTTCCTGTTGCCTGTCGGTGACGTAGTTCTGTGTTCCATTAGCACAAGTCAAGTCCCCATACAGAGACAGTTCTATTGATTTTTCGTAGAGGCGCAAGCGCTATTCGGCTCTTATCTGGCGAAAGAGAGGCGCGGCTATAACCATGGATCCCAGTGTACTCGCCAACATGGACAAGGACGCGTTGAAGAAGCAGATCGAGAACATGAAGTACCAGGCCAGCATGGAACGATGGCCCCTGTCAAGAAGTATTGCCGCGTAAGTTCATCGAATCGTCCGTTTTTTCAAATCGGATACACTAGCTCTGCTTTTGATCGATCTTGTCCTGTTTTCTTTTCTTTTTTTGCTGTTTTATTTCATTTTTGTTTATAGTACCCGTACCTGTAACACCCTCTCATCCAAGCCACTTAGAGACGCACGGGACATGGTGCCTTTTACGTGATCACTATGAAAAATCTCGTCAAGATCGGCGAATGTCGCGAGTTTTGCTACTCCTAGGCACGCAATAATTTACCGATTAATAGCGTTGTTCCTGTTCGATTAGAATGTCGTCCATTCTTTTTTTCGTGTCGATTTCTTATATTTTTATCGTTCGGTGGTCTTTACGCGCTGCTGAATATAATCGAAGGTATTTAATACTCCAACAACTCCGGTATACTATTTATGGACCATGTTGTTAGAAACAGTGCTGTTATATTTAGATAATTTAATGTGTCATTGCTACTGTTCTTTGTAATCGATAGTTTATTCGGTGTGTAGGTTAAAGATTCAGTATTTGCATAGAGCTTTGTAATTAGTCGATATCGTAATACGTTTTTAATCGGTCGAATGCTTGATTTCTCTGCGAATGTATCGAAATATTTAATTCAACTATACCAAGATATTCTATTGAATCCTGGGACTAATTTAAGCTCGTTACGTTAATGTATGTATGTATATTGTCGTGTCATCAGTTTTATGAAATTAAATTGCAGCATTGTTAACAACTGCTATTTAGTAATAAATAATAGTAGTTCAGGCTATCCTTTCATCCTTCGAAACACGTCGTACGTCTTCATTCTGCTAAGCTGTGAAAATGATTAGTAAAATAACTTGATAATAAATTCTGCATCAAGTGTATCTATTAATAATTAATAGATACTTGATAACGAAGAATACATCAAAGTGCACGTAAGTTCTAATTTTCATGATTACACATATTCCGAGTAATAAAATAATCAACGGTGATGGCGAAATAGATTTATTTCTTTGAAAGGCAATCGAAAACATGTTTCGGAAAAATACGTCAAATAGAGAATATTTCTTTGTCGAAATATAAAACTAATAATTACGAATTTAATACTATACTTTACATCTTACAGCAATGACCACTATTATCCGGTGAAGTTGTTGAAATTTTTTCAAGCGATTTATACTTTCTCACACGTAAGAGTATGTCAAAAACTGTTGCAGGTATAATATTCATTTATTCTTTTACGAAATCTTTGGCATCCCTTTTGTCGTGATACATTGCGAAATTATCTGTATTTTCTTGAATTAAATAAAGATAAAATTTACGAATAAACGAACCAAGTGATTCAGATTTTAATATTACACATCATACGTATGTATCTTGTTTAATTTCGCTGTTCCACGAACTCTACGATTATATCCTACTATTTAACTCGGTTAACGTCTCTGAAAAAGACGCTCGTTTCATCTTATCGTTTTGTATTATCGAGCAATAATATCTACTCGTTTCCTCGTTGATCGAACCGTTACGACACCCTTAATTGTCTCTCGAAAAGTCCAAGTGCTATAATTGAGAATTGGCGCGCTCTTTGTTATGGAATTTCGTGGCGCCCGTCGTCGCTAAACGCTACGCCAGTTCGCGGGTTAATAGTGCAGATCGACGAGTCTACCGTACAGAGGTAGACTCCCTTTAAAACCGGCCATATTTTCGACGAGATTTCCTTTCACGCATCGCGTTTCCGGTGTCCATATTGGGAGCGAGTGCAATGTACTGTTACAATCCCGTAACGTAACGTAATGTTTTCGACGTCGGTTCACGTCATTTTTTCTACCAAGTGAACGTTTCATAAATATTTATGCATAACACGTATATTTTTCAACCTAATTTGCATCCTGTAAAGGATACTTTGTGCCTACGTATTCTTAGTTTATTTAGTTTTGTTTCCATAAGATTACAGGAATTCGTTGTTACACGGCATTAAACGCTATTTACATGATTCGAGTGTTTCGGTTAGGGCTGGGGAGGATTACACGTGTCTGAAACGTAATACACATTTGTGAACATTTTATATATCTAGAGTGGGTGATCTACCGTTGACATACTGAAATTATCATAAAGCGTTATCACTTATTTTCTTGATTTTTCGAAAAATTTCACGCCGTATTGACAAACGCACACCCGACTTCCATTCGAATAAAAATTAGCATTTTCTGAATGATCTTTTAGCTTTTCTATACCAAAGCGGGAAAGCTCTCGAAAAAGATGAAAAACCAGAGTTGCTTAACGGTACGGTTTCAATGAGAAACAATTGTTTGAATGATCGTGGGCTGGTGATCGGTGATCTTCGAGAAAGTCGAGGTGTTGAACGTCGATCGAGCGATGCGACGGTTTCATTCTTGGACGAATCAAAGAATTTGCGAAAAGCACTGACGCCGCGGCGACGTAAATGGCGTGGCGCGTGGTGCCACCACACGCGGCTGGCAATTAACAGTCAAGGCTGAATTACACCGGTGACTCGCGCCGCGACTGGGACAGGCTCTCCTTGGACGTGTGGAGCGTTGTCGGTTAATCGCGTATTCGCATATTCGCATATTCGCATATTCCCGTACCGATCACTTTCAGACATTCGATATCGGGGGGTACGCGTACTTACTTGCGTTCCTTGTTGGTCCTGGCGATCGTAACTGTTCCGAGATAATACCGTACAAATTGCATGGTTAAACGACAACGGATGATGACCGTTATATACATACCTACCACGTATGCACATTCACGAACCTTTTCGTTTCTCCTCCAGTTGCTTTTATCCTGACCCGTTCATTGTGTTTGCTTATTAATTTACGGGCAATAAAACTTTGTAATTCAATCGGCGTTAAGTAAATAACGTTCCGCGAATTCCATCCCGTTTATGGCTTCCGTGTATACTTGCAAGTGGACTGAGGATATTTATGCAAAACAAAAGTAAAAATTGACTGTATTAACTGGAAAACATAGAAGCAACATACACATTTATTTCTTTTTTCTCAATAAGTTAATTTCTTTGTTTCTTTAAAGAATTTTCTAGTTTTGCATTTGATCGCGTTTTTGTCATAAATGCATAAAATCCGCAGTCTATTCGGAAGATACAGACAAATTGTGTGTTACCCCTTATTTAATAATGTAATCGAGTCGAAAATGGCGTAAAAAGTTTTTATCCAAAGTGCATAAAATCCGGAGTCTGATAATTAGTAGACTGGATAGTAGATATCGGACTAATTTTCTCAGCAACAGCAACATTTATTTAGGACTGGACGGTAGAGTACCGAGAAAAGAAAGCTCGAGATTGTTAGTTTACAAAATTTCTCGTGCCGGTTCGAAATGTGAAATTACGGGGGCACGTTGATGTCCCGAGGCGATTAAATTCTCACATTTGTGTAACGGATAAGATCTCGAAATGAGAAAAATTTCCCGAGATAACGCTGCCAGGTTGATACGCAATGGAAATACCCGAGCTTCGTCGTACGATCTATGAATGTATCAGAAAAATAGAATTACCACAACAATTTCACGATTTCTTCGCAGACAGAAGATTGCAGAGTCGCGTCGCGCCGCTACCTGTTGGCTACAGGTTTTTGACACAGGCCGTGCAATGTTGACGTTGTTAACGTTAACGAGCACCTTTCACACTCGACGCTTATACGAGTGGCATGGTGCGAAGAAACTGATTCGAGTTTGAACAATAAACGAGTTTGATTTTAATTTTCCTATGAGAATTCTACTTTACCACATATTTCTCACAGAGCCGGTACGTGTTAGAAATTTTCTAAGGATTTCAAGTTCATTAACCTGTTTACTGCAACCTAAAACGGTGTAAGAAAGTTCAGCATATCGGAAACAATAGAATGTCTGCTCTGATTTACTGAAAATCTGTAAAAAAGAAAAAAACAAAAGGAGAGATGAACATGCGAATGAAAGTTTTTCAAGCGAACGTCGTCCTGTTACGTTCACCGAGTTAATCTCTCGAACAATAGATTTGACAAATGTTCAAACTTTCAGTTTCAGCACCCTCGTTCGAAAGAGCAATAAGAAAATTGTGCGTGAAAGTTATTACTTTGTGCTTAGTTGTTTATTTAATCGTAAGTCACTTTGTCTTTAGTTCTTTATTCGATTACAAGTTTACAACAAGCTTTGATTCCGACTACTTTATTTTATAGAGGGTGTCCGAAAAAATGTTACACTTCCATAAAATGGGTAATTCGAAGTAAATTTCTCCTTTCCTAAAATATTCTCCGCGACTTCGTTAAGAAGTAATCAACGAAAAACACGGACGAATCAGAACGCTGGAAAAGCAATTGGACTCTAGCATAGCGGGTGGTCCCGCTGATCGTGGCGTTGGCATTTGCCGAGCCGGAATTCGTTCGCTGTAGCCATGTTCCGTGATTGGTCCGTGTTTTTCGTTAACAACTCCTCAACAAAGCCGAGGAGAAGATTTTCTCAAAGGAAAAAGTTTCTTCGAATCACCTCAGCAACCATACCTTTCGAGAAGATACAGCGGAATTTTTCGGACACTCTGTATAAATTACTTTGACTTTACTACTTTATTTTATTGAAATTACTTTGGACTTACTTAATTTTATTAGGCATTCATTTTCAGTTTTCCAGTCGTTGTATCGTGCAAAGATATCTTGGATGTAAATGAACTATGGATGGCGGATGTAGAGGCTTCGAGCTTCTTTCATACGAGTCCAGGTATATTATTGTACTGTTTGTTTTTTCTTTTTTCTTGTTTTACGAAATTATCACAATTTAAATGACCAGAATCGAAAATTTAGCGTTCAAATACAATTTGGATCCACTGCGTAATTAATGAAAACATCTTTGTAGTAACAAATTTGTGCGCACTATAATAGAATCTAATTAGAAAGTGGAAGACGATAAAATTGGTTGCCGTCGTTTAATAATACCTATTTCATTGTCCTAATGGTAGAAATGTCTCTCGGACACAAAGCATGATTCGCGCTGTTTATGGAGATGGTGCTGTTGGCGAAAGTACCTCCCGCAAATGATTTTCTCAATTTAAAGCCGGTAATTACTCGCCTAAAGACGCGCATCGTTTCCGGTAAAACTTCCGCAGTTGGTGACATTCGAATAACGTTAAGGTTAATCAATGAAATAATTTAAAAAACCCATCCACATAAAACTGGAAGTTGTGGAGATCATAGATTTCTTATAAATGTCGAAAAAGCATAGCTCTTCCTTGACCATTTAATTATAAAAAAAAAATAAAAAAGAAAGAAAAGTGAACTCGATATCTTGATTATATTCTGAGAAAACATCTTGCAACACTTTAGTTGGTACGGCCTGTGTACGTTGTTGTTATTTGTTTAGAAAATAATGTAAAACAGTGACTTTTAGCGGTGTATATATCTAAATATAAATTTTGTTACGAGGCAAGGTCTGGAGAGAGAGAGAGAGAGAGAGAGAGAGAGAGACCTTGCTCGTAGCAACGATGATGTATGGTGAAGCAAATGGATTGAAAAAACAAACATCGAACGAACGAACGATTGTTGATTCGATAGGAAGTTCTAGGAAGTGCTCGAAATTGGGGTACAGTCGGCGACGAGCAACGAAAGAAAGGGGATCTTTATCTAGATCGGTATTAAAACGGAATCCGCATTTACGTGGAATCTATCGCGATGATGCATCGGTAACAACGAGGTTTAATAACACATGGGAAGTTCGATGGTGTTCCCGGTTGCGGAACAACGCGGAACTGCGTTCAGTCAGCAAAGTTATCCCGGTCTGCGGTTTTCGAGGCGAATCGTACCCCGAAAGCAAAAAGTTTCCGCGGTCGACTACTCGGAGAGTGCCGGAGTGAAAGGTAACCTCCCATTTTTTCCCCTCTTTCCGATCAAACTAATCTTTCGCCGGTGCTACTGTCCCCTCGACTCGACTCGACTCGACTCGCATCGTCTTCTTCTCCGACGACGCCTCGCGTTTTCCCTTTGCCGAGAAATCTTGGCCAGAAACTATATCGCCGGAAGTTTTTGCTCTCTAACCCAAAGGTTGCAAAGGCCTGAAGTTAACGAGATAAGTTCCTTTCCAGATAAATAACCTTAAGAACCGACTGCAATATCCGACCTTTCACATTTATCACCTGCAACTTTTCCACCTGGTCTCCTATTTATGGATACACTTGGTAAAATATCGCTTTCTTCTTCCGCACGTGCCACGACGCGCGGCGCTGCGTCGCCGTGAGTTCGCGAGTTCGCGAGTTCGCGGACGATTATTATTTTCATTATTTATTGTAGCGCCTTGCTCTCTCTCTCTCTCTCTCCGCTTTGACGAGGACTCTTCTCTTCGCTCTTATACAATTTTGTTATAAATAACATAATACACGTAAATTAATGATAATCTTGTGCTTTCTAACTAAACTATGAACTATTCACAAATTTTCAAGAAAATGTGTTACAATGTGTTACCGTTGCGTTATTTTTTCGAAACGGGAGCAATCATCTAGAGAGATATATCTTCGAAAGCTAAGAAATGAAAATATTTACGACGTTATTCCGTAGACCACGATTATTCCAATTGATCGAAGAATTTAATGCAATTACGAGCTACGAAAATCGCGGTAGAAACAGTGAACGGTAGCCAACTTACATTCGTTTCTAATACATATAAAGCGATAAGTGAAAGCCTACAATTTTCTCACATTTTCTGGTAAATTGTGAGTTGTCTAACTAGATCGTGAGACATTTCTTGCCGGCGCGGTACAACCAATATCTATAAAGCGCAATTAAAAAGCAATTAGCGCTTTAAAATCGTTGATATTATTTCTAAATGCAAAACATTAATTTTACATATTTCTTTATTCTGACTTGTACAGTGTGTATTATTAATATACGGCGGATCTTTGTGATAAGTCAACAAATTGTCAACATCGATTGTAAGAAATACGAGGCGTTCAATAATTTCGTTGAAAAATTCCTTGACTAATTTCAACAAAGGTGTGGGAGTAATACATCAATTATTCTGAGCGTCTCTGTAGGTATCTGGAAGGTATTCAGAAGTGTGCAGCGAGAAAATACGAAAAATCAGCAGCGTGTAATAAGACAGGCGCGCACAGACACGGGCACGGGCACTGGCACAGGCACAGGCACAGGCACAGGAACTGGCGTGTGGAACACAGAGCTCTCCTTGAACGCAAAATCGGCTCGAGGAGGGCCGAGCGAGCCGAGTCCCTTTCACCGAGCTGTTCGCAACGGCCAACTATTCCTTATTCGATTCCCCGTGATTTTCTTTGCATCGCTGCAACCTTGTTATATTCAGAGCAATCCTACGCTCTGCGAAACCGATTTCCAACGATTTGATCGTTCGTTTCGGATTTAAATCACTATTTCTGGGCGTCTCGCGCGCGTCTTCTCGGGACAATGATCTCTCGTTACCAATTGGTCTGATTTCGGGTTCGAAATTTCTTCGATACTCTTTCGAGACCCTGAAAAGTCGAATAAATCCCGACCGTTTGACCGAATGTGACCGGTGGTTTTCTGTTTTCCAGGATGAGGGACTACGTCGAAGAGAACGAGAAGATTGACCCGCTGATACACGCGCCTGACAAGAAGAACAATCCCTGGGCCGAGAAAGGCAAATGCATAATTATGTAATCGCGACGAAGACGAACGGGGAGTGTGGGAACGGAAGAGGAAGGAAGGGAGGGCGCAACATCTGACGATGAAGGCGGGTCGTTCAGCCGTGTTCGAAGACAACGGGCAAACCGAACAACAAGAAACCGCGTAATAGCAAGGAAAATGATGAGGAGGATGAGGATACTGGGAAATCGAGGGGACAGTATTAGAAGGAGCTGCTTCAACGACGAGTTCGAACCAAACGATGAGAGGAGGAAGAACAGATTCTGGGGATTGCTCTGAAACAGGAACGGAACGGAAAGGAACGGAACCGAACGGAACGGAACACAGCAAGGGAACAGGAAGGTCGGCGAAGAGAGCGACATTCGATCAGCCTGGAGCAACCGATTCGACAATCTAATCGTTGTTCAGCCGCGGTCATCTGATCATTGGAACTCCCCCGTTCCGTCTGTACATGCACGAGGAAACGTTTGTTCGTTCGCGTTTCTCCAAGTCTCGAAGCTGCGAATCCCGAGAACGAGCCTCGAAGCCGTCCGCGCCCGGGTTTGGGATCGCTTCGGCGAGACAGACACGCGAAAAAAAGGTTTCAGTCTCGTGTATCGATATTAATTGGTTAAACTTTCACGTCGCACCGTTTCCACCTTGTGTTCCTTCTCCCGCTCTCGAAACGAGCGAGAGAGAAAACGAGAAAGAGCGCGCGCGAGAGAGAGAGAGAGAGAGAGAGAGAGAGAGATAGAGGGAGAGAGATAGAGGGAGAGAGATAGAGGGAGAGAGATAGACGGAGAGAGAGCGGACACCGATGATCATCACCTTTTGTCGTAGGTACACCTCCGTGATCTCAAGCCGGGAACAAGAAAAGAAAATCGGGCACCGTATAAAATTGTATCGGTTCGACACGTCGCGTCGGAACTCTGTCGATCGACCAGCGAAACTACATGTATTATGGCAGACCAACTTTACCCGAAAGAAATGCAAAACGCGCGTACGGATACACGAAAAACCGTGCTCCGTGATCGTATGTACCTCCGCCTCGTCGTTGTTCCGACATTGTTGAATAATCGATGTTACGCGTCGAACGCCGCGAGCGATTTCTTATCTGCTATATTTATGGAAAACTCTTTGAATCGTTCATTACGTCGTAAACAATAATTTGATCTTAAGTAATCTAATATCATTATGTGTACACACACCTTACTTCATGTGAATGGACGATTAATACGCTATGCATATTTATGCGAATTTCTTACGGAAATATAATATATTCATATCATTTCAAACGTATCTTGGGCTTTCATTTTTACACCCGTATCAGATCCAGCTTCTACAAATCTACAGCGATGCGCGGAATCGAACCGATGAAACCGTATTCTTTCTACCGTTCTTCGTATGTTTATCGAGACAGTGTTACCGAAACTCGAGAATGTTAAAACCAAACGATAAACTCTACATGGTTTCTTAAGCTGAAATAAATCTACAATTAATAAAAGTACGTAAATAATGAGTTTCTGAAAAAATGATGTATCATTGGTTCAATCTTGCTCCTCACTGTATAAATGCATACATACATACATACATACATACACACATACATACATGCATACATACATCGTTAATACGTAGCTCGAACTTTTTATAAGGCTTAGGGTATGTTTATGTCGGAGCTGCGATGGGAACGTTTAGGGAAACAGAGAACGAAGATACGCTTATTGGATGACCAACGATACTGATAAGGTTTTGGGAACATGCATCAGAGTTTACAGAGATTTCTGAAAATCAATTAAACGCATTGTATGCGAGCTATTACGCGAGGGTCATTTATGTTCGGACTTGTTCGTTCCACCGAAGTATCTGTCTGCGTTTCTTTGTCTGCTCTTGTTGGAACTTGTAACGTCGGAACATTAACTTAGGATAAGCTGTAAGACGAAACAAGCGCTGAAATACTCCAAATTTATATCGTTTAGCTTGAACAGGGTGCTCGAACTAGTATAAACGACTGAAACTGTGCTATCGCAGCTTCCCTGTAAACATGTTACAAACCATACATACGTGTAGAGATATTTTTGAACAATTTTTATCGTCGCTCTGATCGACGCTCTTTTAGCTTCGATCGCAGATCTGACATGAACGTACTACTCTTAGCCTACGGGACTCTATACGATCGCCACGAGTGAGGAATATTGTACAAAATATGAAAAAGTTGTCAACTCTATGAATATTAAACCGTTTGTTATTTAAAGGTTGAATTATTTTTATTAGATAGTCGAATGCGTTGAAATATTATGGATTGTATAACATCGATATTTCTCTTGGCATTCTTGTAAATACGTATTTATCGTGTACGCTATGTGTACACTATGGTCCATAAGTGTTGCATCAGTTGGCATATTCAGACAAACGGCGCATCATAATTGTAGCAATACTCGATATGTTAAACTGTCCAATTTACCATTATTTGGTGAACAACATGTACCCTGAAATCGAAAATCCAGTTTCGCTGTGATTGCCAGAAAATACTAAAATTGTTGGTGCGTGTCCATTAGAGAATTATCGAAATTGCGAAACATTTCGAA
The DNA here is from genome assembly GCA_028454255.1 of Halictus ligatus. Classification (NCBI taxonomy): domain Eukaryota; kingdom Metazoa; phylum Arthropoda; class Insecta; order Hymenoptera; family Halictidae; genus Halictus; species Halictus ligatus. Next base: position 17,385,571 of record CM052138.1, on the reverse strand, counting down.
CATTTTGGGTGGTAGGGTAGGGTAGGGCAGGGTAGAGGAAGGGAGGGGAGGGGAGGGGAGGGGAGGGGGTGCCAAACAGCCATTGTCATGGCCTCGCGACATCTCGCCCACGACATTCTGTACCAGTTCCGTGGACGCTGACCGACCACTCGCACTCGCCAACTATTTCTATTCTCCGTGTTGGAGCGTGAATTCTTGACGCGAAAACGCGTCTCCCACAACGTATGTATGGTATAAGCATACACAACGGACCGAAGGGCCGAGCAAGTTTTTTCTTCGCGAACCTAGATGCATTTAGCCAACGTATCGCGATAACACGCCCTCCGAGCGAATCGGATCTGCGCGATGCAACGGCGAGCATGCACAACTGTCTTTTCTCCGATTGGTACGTTAGGTCTCGAGCTTACGAGCAAATTCGACTCGAACCCCTTACTATTTCTAATTCACGGAAACGTCGATCCGAATACCGTTGTAACGTGTGTTCGGCTCGGTACCTTTTAGTTAGGGCAAAAAAATTACTTTCACTTTTTCATAGTTGCAACAACATCGAACAGCGGAGCGACGACTTTCATGCAATTGCCAATTATAGAGGATGGGTGCTGCTTGGCCACGGTATTTTATTCTGAACGTTGCCTATGAAACGATCGACGATTTGCCTAATTAATTGCTCCATTCTTCCGGGAACATCGATAATTAAACGATCGCGTCTTATATCTCGGTGCCGGCTGACTTATTATACGAGCTTTATTAAAATTTGAAATAATAGCTTTGGCTTTGGAAGTATGCGCGGTAAAATATCAAATGGAAATCATTTGTTGTCGCTGCTGGTAACATACCGATGTTCGATAAACTCGTTTCGATGAGTTCAGATGAATATAGAATAACGTTTTCAGCGTCTTTCATTATTCTCGCTGTTTTACGTTCGATCTACTCATTTTTGCCACGAACGCATAATACCGGCAATCTTCTTATTAATAGTTACACGTAATAGAATTTCGTATTGTTCCAACACGGTGTGCTACACGGTGTGTATCGCGACTACAGGACACGAAGCAGAATCTGAAAGTCCTTCCGAAGACTAACAACTCGTGAGGTAAAGGGTTAACAATCTGAAATATTCAAGTCAATATAGCACAAGGTGATTATAGTTTATAGGCTGACCTCGTCTCGTAACCGACGATCTGGAAAGACGTTGTTTAAAAATGTGTGAACTGCAAGAAAAGTATAAGTGGAGCACTACGGTAGATCGTAAATAAATACACGGCCTACTACATACCGCGGTAATCTTTTCAAACAACATCGGAAGAATGGATTTTTTAATAGAATAGGTAGTAGAACAGAATAGGTTGTCAATGGATATAGTGGAAATTCAACCTCGGAATACACATTAAGTCTACTCTACGTTAAGTACCGAATTATTATTATTATGTTAGTACTGACTTTTCGTTGCTACACAGGTACATGCACAGTGGATGTTCAAATGATTTTTTCTTATTTAAAATGACGGATTTTATCTAGAATATTTTCGAAGCTGTCCTCTATCGACATCGACATCGACAGAGCGGTAAAGGTTCTACGATCTGGAATTCTACCAAGTGGAAAATGTTCCTGTTACAGACACGACGTGCTCCACTTTCATTGCCATTCTCTTGGTCATACATTAAATGCGTGTCCACCGTTGCAGCGTAAGTATAGTTATCGTTGGTCATTTCACCGATTGAAGAACGCCGCCGAAATGCGCGCGAATGGGCTACGCGGTTGCTGATACTTTGCGTGTCCCGAAAATGTTGTATTTTCTTGAAAGATGCGATTCCCGAGGTGATTCGAAGTAGCTTCGTTTAGTTGTCAACAACTGTGCTTTCTGTATATTCTGTTTAATTCAATTTAATTGAATTTATAGGATGAATAAACAAATCCTGCTTATGCAAGAGACACGACACGGAGGGCAACAAGCTGTATTAAAATCTTTCTTTTCGAAATTACAATTATAGTTTTCAATCGCTAAATACGCGAGAGAAAGTTAGTTAATTTAGATTAAATTTTCTTAGCGTTTCAGTGTTTAGGTGTAACGATATATGTATGTACGTACATGATGTACTAGTACTAAACGGTACATTATGTCTCAATTTCTTTTCTGTATTTTAGTGTTAACGTGACATTCTCATATTCCGTTCTTAGTTAAAAGTCTCTTGAACTGTTTCGCGGAGAAATCTGATCCTCTGAATGCACGTGGATCAATCTGAAACGTAATTCCTTGGAAAATGTATCAAGTACTTTCATAAATATGTAACGCGAATTAATTGTTCCTGTGGTAGATACAAACATTTTCGAATTACAATAGAGTTTTTACAGTTCTTATCTTCCAACTGCAAATCAACGCTTATTCGATTATCTACTTCTACGTAATTACCTAGATCCGGTCACTATTGAAACGACGAATGTGTTTCATGGCCTTCTACGATCGTTCAAATTATATATTAATATTAATGATCGATACTATTGCTTTTGCACTCGTGAGAATATTTTCACGGTGAGCCAGTGTTACGCATAAATCTGGGATCGACTTTCTATGTTGTTTTATCGTGCGACATTACGATGTCGTGTTAGTTAGCGTTGATTAAAGGACCGACACTTGCAGCTTCTGAACGTAGAAAAGTACTTGGACTTTCGTGAATAAAGATATTCACCTTAAAGAATTGAATAAAATTTGTTTTTTCCTGTTTTCTATACGCGTAGTTTCTGTTTTGCTATCTAGTCGTGCATATAGATATAGATCGTATACCTTGTTAACGAGAGACATTCGCCAATTTTGAACGATACGTTTTCCGTAGCAATACTCTTCCGTTCACGGACAAATAGTTCCGAAATATTTTGCTAAGAACGGTATTTATTAGCTACGAGAGAGCGCGCAACGTAGGTTGGGAAACGCTGTTCTAGTCGGCCGATGTAGACCGCTAGATCGCTAGATTGCTAGATCGCCGTTTCACTCTCGCGTTCCCGTTTACCGTGCAGCCGATTGGGGTCCGTTGTCAGCTTCGAAACGATACCAACACCACCGCGAGAGCCAGCTGTTGCTCGGCAACGAATGATCGGCAATGATCGGTTGTTTTTCAACAACGTTAGCTTGAAACAGGATCACCCATTGTCGGAGAAACCCCAAATCCCGCGTTCGTTGCTGATCAACGAACATATTATCTTCTTTGTCACTGTTATATCGGTGGAAGCGACGACTCGTGCTGCGAATTCATTTTCTTGCGATGAAATTCACTTTTATTCTCTTTGTTTAAATGTTAATCGAATAACGTCAGCGTTGATACATTACGCTTTCGCAAGCTCTATCGTTCTTTTTATCTGTTACTTAATTCGCATATTTTCTACATGTTAGATATAATTTGATTGTTACTTGGTCAATGGTTGCTCAACGTTTACTAATTATGCAACCGATTGGATCAACATTAAAGTAATAAGTTTGATTCAAGAGGACGGTTTATTAAACAACATTCGTACGAGTACGTAACACTTGATTTTTATTCTGCTGCTTCCACATTTTTGCATATAATTACTCTGGACCTTTCATTTTCTGTTTCGTGCCACGTAACATATATTTTTTAGTTTATAAAGGTGCACTGGTTGATGAATTCAAATTAGAAAGTAGGTGAATAAATAAATCTATATCGAGTAGATATCCTATGTTGAAGTATTTGTTTATTCGCAACTGGAATAATTTGCAATATGAACGAAAACGGTTTTGAAAAATACTTAAAATTTCTATAGTATTTTAGTGTACATGGATGTAATATATATATAATGTCAGCTTGGAAATGTTAATACTTCATAGTTTACCATTAATAAAGAATTTAAAGAACGGGAAACTTAGTGAAAATCTGTGCGTATATCAAGCTTTAGGAGGTCTTTGTAAAGGCGTAAGGTCCAGTCTTGAAATCCATTATCAAAGGAAAACCGCGCCGCGCCGCGCCGAAGAAAAGAGGTGTACAGTGTGAACGAGGCTACCGAAAGACGAAATATTGGAGGAAAAGAGCCGCGGAACTGTCAAGAGGGAGAGTGAGAGTGAGCTAGCGAGCACGAGAGAGGGGCAGAAAGAGAACGACAGCGGGCTCTCGTTCACTATGGTCAGTGCTTTTTGAACTGTTGCCCAGTGACAGTACCTGGAACATGTGGCGGTGGATCCTGGATCATTGATATTCGCAATTGAAAACGTTCTCTTCTGACGCTCAAGAAGCAAACAACGCGGCACACGTACACGGAATTCCAAACGAACTTGTCGGTTTTTGTTTTTGTTTTTTTGTTATTTTTTGTTTTTTTTTCGCGGGCTTGAAGTTCTTCTCCTCGTATCTTGGTGCTACTGTTCTACTGTAGGAGTGTGACATTCGACGGAGAAACTGGAGGAATCATGGTAAGTAGCAATCGCGCGTACGCGAGCCCACCGATTAGCCAATTCGGAAGAGACACAGGGGCCGCGGTCGCGGGGACACGATTGCGTGTCTTCGGCCGTTTGACCCTAATCATCTTTCCTCGTCGTTCCTTGTCGAACGCCGCCGACAACCACGATCACGTTTCGAATAAGATTTCACCCGCGCGACCCCGTTACCTCGCGCGCTATACCGGTAAACTCTCAAAGGGGCCGCCGCCGCCGCCGTCATCGCCGCGCCATGCCAGTGCGACAAGCTTGAAACTTCTCGGCCTCTATCGCGGAAATGATCGGCCACCAATTAACCGTTACCACTCACCGAAAAACTCTCGAAAAATCGATTTTTCCGTGATCGGTCGCGCGCAAACTTCTCCCGAGGAAAAATTCGCGATCTGGTTGCCCCTTAGAAATACCAGACGGTAGCCGACTCCGTTTTCAAACTCGTTTGATTCTTTTTTCATTCGAGCGATGTTACATCATATGTAGATTCATGCAAGACCACCGAGGAACCGGTCTGAAAAGAGATCGATTTGGAAAGGATTAAAACGAACGTCGAGAGATCGTGAGACGGGGCTGTGTCACCCTTTTTTCTTTTCGTTCCGTGACCAAGCCGAAATACGAAACAATAAGTATCGTGAATACCGATTTGCGTCGTTACCTGTTTTCCTGGCGGCTACCATACGCGCAATTTTCTATGTACGCAACAGCACCCGTAACAAGAAATATGAACATGTTACCGAAATGCAAAGTTCCTTCGTTGCAATTATTCTTCTTCAAGAATCACCGAAAAACATTCATAGTTTGCTGCGCATCTTTCGTAGTTTCCTGCTGCGTATCTTCACCCTCGTAACGAAGCGCGACAAAAGTCGACAACGAGACTGTTTAAATCGAGTTCTGTTTCACCAGAGTCTCCCAGCCAGTATGTTCTCGATTGTATCGTGTTGGTCGATCTATCGCGATCTATATCCAAATATAGAAGAAACGAATGGTACCGTCGAAAGAGTTATTATTTATTCTAGAAAGGTTTCGAGGCTCCGTATCTAGGCCTGCGAGCAGTTTCGCGGGACAGAGTTTCGACAATAGCGCGACACACGATAAGTGGAATATTAATTGTCTCGTTCGGATGAGCAAATATCAAGCGAACGTCGATCATGACGAAATTTCTCTCGATCTATCTCGACGTATCTCGTAAATCGAGCGGACACCGACAGTTTCCTGCCCACGCATTCTTGAGGACCTTCGCTGCAACAAGTACCGAGAACTCGTTTTGTCCTTCCGGGTTACTCGAGCCCTCTCACTTTCGTCGTGCGACGAACTCCCGATCGATTCTCCTTTCTCGATCGTCTCGAACAAATTCGGAATGGAATTTGTTCAATTATCCGGTGGAGGAACTCCGGTGGAACTTGCGCAGGCTCGATCGATTGATTTTCACTGTAGAAACCAGGCTCACAGGAACAACGAATAGGAATGCTTAACGTTCGAGAAAAAATGATTACAAAACCGAGCGAGTCCCCCCTTTCATGGCCGAGAGGCTGAACAAATAAACTTTGAATTCTTATCGCTGAACATTCGCGTAGCAGTCGTGTTTTCCTCGTTCGACCAAACGAACGTGTTGTAAATTGTAACCTGAACGAATTCGGATGCGCAACAAATACACGCAAATAGGCTGGCGAACGTAAGATATGGGAAGTCAGAAGATAGAAATCTGTTCTGTTCTCTCTACTGTGTGTAGAATAACTCGATTTCGAGTGACCAATTCCATTGCGAAGCAACGGAAATTCCTTATTTTACGGCTAAAGATTCGCACGACTATATTTTGCGATTTTAAATGTAACGACGGTCGATAGCCGGGATTAATTACGGTCAACGGTCGAGACTCTGCTCGCTTTTCTTCCAGTGCATTCAGCCGAGTAATTCGAAGTTTTCGCACGAAGGTATCGGTCTTCGACGCATCGATGATTCGTTCGACTCTTTCACAATTTTTCCTCCATGCATGGTTTATCGCGTTTCCAAGCTGAACCGAGGAAAACCAGATGATATATATACGTTTGTTTTTCTATAATGTCTTCTGTTCTATTCTGTTCTGTTGTGTTCTGTTGTGTTCTGTTCTATTCTGTTTTACTACGTTAGATTAATTAATATCATTGGTATACCAATATCTGATGGTTTTTCTCTGCAAAAAAAGGAATTGGTCTCCTGTTAATCATGGAATGATTCCCTCGAAATGACAAAATGAAGAAATAACACAGAGTCATTGAGGTATTTAACACTTTTCTGATATTTCTTGCATCGTAAAAGCTCCTTTTGTAGTAGAAACTGTCCGAGTCTCTTCTGTGGCCATCCTCGGATGCAACATATTGCGTTGAATTATTAATGAACGTCCCTGGCAATCGATAATCGTGACTAGCCGCGTAACGGTGAAGAAAAAGAGAAATGTCGTTCCTACGTATCCATTGACACCGATCGGTGAAACTACCGAGAACCTGGTTCTCCGCGGGTTAGCAACTTCGAATATTTCTACGTTAAATCGCACGGCATTCGACGTCGTGCTCGATAAATAATCTTTCGAAAATCTGCGATGTTTGCTGATGTTCTTGAAAAATTTCGATTCTTCGCAATTTATCGCGTGCAAGCTGCTTCACTCGAATAAGACGACTTCTTGTCAGTCTTCGAAATGCTATCTGTCTACAACGGTATTTGAATCACACGTAGACCAACTTTGTCCTTTTACAACTGATGTTTAATCGAAAAAATTATGCAAGACTTTGTGCATTACTTTGACATTGAGGAAAATGAGTATTACTTTGAATCCAGGCCTATGGTTGTACTATTAAGAAATAGTAAAAACATTAACTAAATTGTCACAATCTCAATATCCCAAAACCAATTATTTCCGAAAACCGGAAATGTTTGATGATGACTGGACTGTGAGAAAAATGAGTAGATCGAATGCAAGGCGGTAAAAACGGCTAAAGAATTTCAAAATATTCTTGTATAATTATATTTTTGACCAATTAGAATGATCAAGAAACGAAACAAATGTCTATGTAAATTTGCATTTTGCAATTAACAGGGACAATAAAACTCCGCAGTCTAATAATACGATTATCGAATAAATATGGATTAGTAAACTAGACGCAGCAACGGTACCACTAAAACCACTGTACCGCCATGTACCACAGACAATTCGTATATATGTATGTATGTACCTGTAACGTATCCGAAGCGGTTCACCTTGTTTACTTTGTTTTCTTCTTCGAGCTACAAACGCTGCCTGTCCGATGAAATCATTTTTAAGTATCGGTGTATAATACTTTCGGCGACTCGAAGAATTTCGACTGCAAGGGTGGGCACTGGCCAGGTATAATAGGTATTGCATGATTCAGCGAACGATTCAAAGTACGTTATAACGTATTCTTCTGATCTTATGGAAGGAGATTTTTCTGGTGAAAAGCCGTCAAATGGCGTTTCTCGACATTTACTACAAGGTCGCGCAGATTCGCCATATTTGTCTACGATGTGACCCGAACCTTGGTACAACATGCTCAGACGTCGGCTCAGACTCGATAAAAAGTTCAAGGTACTTTATTTATAATGATGGTGATATCGGTTGACGACGAGCCGTTGTTTGACAAACGACGAACGTGGATTTTGAGGGTCAGGGGGAAGAACAGAAAATTTTAGTGACAATTCTCATTTTCATTGCGATTGTTATCAAAAAATATTTTCACGCGTAACAAGTAGACAAGTAGCAGAAATTCCCTTCCCTCTTCAATAACTTCGATATAACTTGAAAACAATACATCGACACACTAAAATTCTTTTAATCGTTGCAATCTTTCAAATTCCATCTATCCATTTTTCCCATAAATCCATAAAATTCGCAGTCTAGTAACGAGCAAAAATTTTTAAAAATTGTACAATGCTCGAGGACTTTAGAACATAGTTGTGCTAATTTTCATTATACCGTAACTTAATTACATTCTATTTCAATCTTATAGTAATTCAATTCAATTGTATTTACGTTGTAACTGAATTACATCCTTCAAACCTTTCGAATGGTTTAATTGCTAATTACCATAATCGTACGTTCATTTGCGTTGCAATGTATTTGAAGTACACGCGTAATGTAAATGTCATAGAATCACATTACAAACGAGGAAGTTTATTTCTATTCAGGTATTGTGAATTTATAAATTGTAATACCTCACCCATCGCTCGAAATACATTTTTTCTGTTTGGAATTCTTGCGCGGTTTCATCCTATTAGTGCCTCTCACTTTGGTTACCTATTATGTAGTTTGTAATTCCGATTCGATCACTGATTGTATTTCACGATCAGTCACGGTTATAAATCACACTGAGATATAAGAGGTTTTCTTTTTGAAGATGTACTTAGAATCGTTGACGGGGACACGAAATGAAACGAAATGAAACGAAATGAAACGAAATGAAACGAACGAAACGAAAAACGTCGCGGATGCGCGACGAGTAGCTGAAGGGAAACGACGGAAGGGATGGTAGGGAAATCCGGATTTCCCTTAACGGCAGGAAACTACTGAAAGTTTCATAAGCGTCGGTCCACAGGGCTTTCCGTGCACGCCTGCGGCGGAAGTCGGGTGAAAACGGCTCGCAAACGTGCGTAGCCTGAAAACGATACGAATCGATACGTGCCCGCCACCATTCTACCCAGAAGAAATGCCTGCGAGCGCCCAAGAAGAACGAGCGGACCCAGTTAACCTGCCACAAGTTTTTGCCGAAACAGGTTGGCAAAGTTTTCAGGTTAAAATACACGCCATCGTGCTCGCGCGGGCTCGGCATACATACACGTATACCATACCATACCACACCATACCATACCATACCATACCATACCATACCATACCATACCACCGATCTGCCAACAGGTCCGACAACTCCCGCGACTTATGTAAGTTTCACACGCGGCTATGGTTGTCCCTACACCTCACCCCGGCATTGTACTATCACACCTATACCTTTCGGATGTAAAATTAGGAGTATTTAATTTTCGCTAAAAAGAAAGAGAAATTAACTTTTTACATAACGCATGAGGGACTTGTGTTAGCAACATCTAAAAGTGATTAAATCCAATCGGGGAAATTTATTCTCCCTGAAAAAGCGGACTGTTAGTGCCAGTAATAATATCAGTCAGTTTAATTTGCTCAAAAGTCGAGAGAAAAAACCACGAATGGTTAATGAATGAGCTGTATTATCGTGTTAACGATAACTTCCACTGGTGGATTTACACCTGGTGGTTTGTTTGCGATATAGGAAGTACATACATGTTGTAAGAGCTCACATATATGGTACACATGTATCGTGCGAGCTAACGAAGGTTCTCGAATGTGGCTATAAATTTTTCAGCAACTATTTCGGACCACTTTTCATTATTTTCCACGCGTTTTATCGTAAACGCTTCCGACTCTTATTACAATAATTAGCCGTGACGCGGAATGGAGTCCATTTAACAAATGAATGCCGGTAGCAGATATTGCTACCTGATTTTTCTAATGTTGCAACGGTTCTTTTGCAACTTCCTATTTCGTATTAGTTCGGGGGAAACAGTTTGCGTTGGTGTACAGTTGGATCAAACCCAAGTGGTCATTGATTCAGGGTCATCGAGAGCCAATGATTGCACACTGTCCGACACTACTTCCGGTTCGTATGAATTATTTATCGGCGAGTCAACGATCTTTAGCGGTGTCAATCCAGTTTGATTAGATTAGAATTATTCGCATCGACGTGTACTTTCTAAAATGATTTATCTATCGATAAAATTCCTCGATCGTTTCAAATTATTCGTATATGAAATGGAAAATTAGACGGTTCAAATTAGATTTTGTCAAAATACAGACCACAGTCTACAGGAAAACTACGTATTTAATTATTACATCATATCCCCTCCTTTAAGTTATAAATTCACCAGTAACATTTAATTCTACTTTAACATATTACGTACCAATATGTATGTATGTTTCAACGTCTTTGCTAACTTTAAGTGTTTTTGGTTTCGAATAAATTCAACATTTTCGAAATCTATAACGATTCAAGGTAAGTCGATTTATTTAAGATGGATCTCGATATATGTATGGTATACTGCCGGTACAGGATGTCGTATCCTCTGACAACGAGTCAAAGAGAACCAGCATAAGCGACTGTACAAATGCACAGCATCTGAGCTAAAGACTTTTCAAATACGCGTGTCTGTTGGTGCAGAATTACGAATCAGGGAGTTCCACGACCTTATTGCAAAAGTCGACACATAATGGTGACGATGACGTAAGTGGTACATATGTATACAGCTACGAGTAGAGAGGATGATGACCCAAACTGCACATTACCAAACGGTTCTAGGGTATTTCGATGATACACTCCGTTGCGGAGTGTAATAGAACCTCCGTTGCGCGAGCTGCGATCGAGGATGAGACAGGATAATCGAATGCCGATGCTTTATTATACATTCTTCTGTCGTATTAACTATTTTCTTTTGACATGGTGATCCCTGACAAAAGTGATTTCGCGTCGTGAAAGGGTACATCTTGGGATAAAAGCGTTCAAGTAAACGGCTAAATTATGTGCAATACGCGATTCGATGGATTGTTGGAAGAAAATATTTTATACAAAGCTTTTTTATTAATTATAATTTATTATTTATTTATATTAATTATTTCCATTTCGTAGAAATAGAGAAAAAAGACTTGACCTATAGTAACTAACCAACTGCTATTTTGACGACTCCGAATGGGATGTTTCGAGCGAAATGAGTCAGGCTAATCAGCGTTTGAACGCGAGTATTATCGTAGATGAAATCGTGAGTAGATATTCATCGTAGGAAGGATATTCGTTACGAAAGCCGAGTCCTAGAAACGAATGCTTTTCTCAAGCTTGAGAACAATATTGTTATGCAACTTTTCGCGTTTCTCATTAAGCGAATTCTTTATTGCTTGTTTAATCGAGGCATTTGCCGAAGCAGTTTCCAGCCGTTGTGGTCAGGCCGCGTGTTCCGTAAATTCTGCTAATAAACGTTTCTAAGCGTTTGCCCGTATAACCTGACGCTTTCTCCGAGTGTTTGTCGGTGTTGAAGCGTAACTCGAGAGCATACTTGCTACTTTCCAAGAGAAGTTCGCGAGCCATTGTGCCCGACAGAAACCGATACTCGTTTGGTAGCCTGGCAAAGAACAGAAAAGTCCTGGCATGCGACGGATTTTGAACCTTTTCGTTCATACGATAGCAGGGCATGCGTCGAAAATCCTCGAAAAACGTCGTGTCGAACAATTTCGCAAAAAAAATGGATTCGAGAAAAACGCGTTTAATTGCCGCAGGAACTAAAGCAGGATCGCTCGAAAACGTATGCAAAAGATAAAACTATCGCATAAAATAAAAAACCATGTGAAATACAAGATTTCACCATTCAGTTGCTACGTTCATTTGCATACGTCGTATCTCCGAAACTTTATCGAATCAAAAGGATATAAAACAAGAAATCAAAAGATCTCGATAGCGATCGTAACAGAATTTTTATTAATTTTTTCGACCATGAGGACAGGCAACCGGTTCGAAAGAGGTGTCCTTGCCTAGATTCTTCGTTCAACTTGTTCTGTTCTGCTCATTTTTTATGCGTCATCTTTTCGAATAGGTTGTAGGTACTATAGCTATTAGAATCTGTGTTTTTATTTCGAAGAGGCGAAAGACATTCGCTAGCGTTCGTGCGCGACGAGTGTGTGCACGTCGAGCGGAAAAGGAACTTTTACCGAGTGTTTAGAAAACGTGTAAACTGGATTGCACGGGCGCCAATTGAAATTTCCCGCGATCGCCGGTGACGGAACGAGTTGTTTCCTTGTCAGACGAGCGAACAGAAACGTTTCTTTTCGAGAAACGTTTCAGACTGTAGAGCAACCCGTTGTTGCTGTCGTAATATTTAATATTTAATATTTAAGCGTTCGTACGACACTCGAGCACAACACGGTTTCGCGAGTGAAATTTCGAAAAGTTCGCGTCACTACGCGATTCCATCTTCGCACGCACACTTTTCCTCCGTAAATGTTCGTATCGCGGAGCGAGGGCACGAAAGTCGGTCATTGTCTTCTTTATTGATTCATACGTAAGAGAAACGTATCACCAGAGAACAGAGAGTATATTGAACTTTTTTCAAAACGCGTGTACCATTGAAACAAAAAAAAAAAGAAAAAAAAGAAAACAGAAAACAAAAGAAAAAGAAAGAAACGCGAAAGAAACAATGCTTTGATCGGTTTTATACACCATCAATTTTCTTTTCTTCTTTTCGATATAAAATTGCTAACGACGGTACAACGCAGAAAATGGTATTTCGTTAGTACTGCAGCTCGAATACGATTTCTTGATAAGGAATATAACATGTAATCGACACATCTCGTCGTTCGCTTGAAGAGAAAACGTGGTCACCACGTGTATAATTCAGTGTAGAACGCGGAGCAGGAATTATACTTGTTACGCGTACTGAAAATATATCGATTTTCTCTTGACTTTCACCGTTTTGCAAAAGGGCATATTCTATATATACCTTCATAACTTGATATTTCCGTTTTGTTACCTGCCGGGAGATATGATCCGGTCGAATGCGAAGAATAATACATAGAACTTCCTCTTGCCGTCGAAGCTTTCACTCGATTTCAGGTTAAACGTTAATTGTGCCGGTTAATAAAATCTACAGCCTCGTCTTAAAGTCCCGTAACAAAATTTGAACCGTGCCCGAAATTCAAATTTTGGTGAAAGTAGAAACATGCGACACCGAACGCTGTTGCTAATTGGCCAGTAGTGAAGTTCTAAAAAAAAACTCGTTGCTCTATGGCACTTATAACCTCGATTGCTTAGCATAGATGGAATCACGTTAGTTGTTTCGACTAATTGACTTTTGTATTTAGAATAGTTTCGATTCACCTTCTTAGAAATATTTCGAGACAATCGTCAAAGTTATTAGTCAAACGTGACTGTTGAAGAAGAGTACAAATTATTTAAGAGTACCATTGTATCATTGTATCGTTGTATCACATAATCCAAAGTTTCTCTCACACGTACTTGTTTGTCCGAAAACTAGAAACGCAAAGTGACGAACTTAATCTGCGACCCGAAAGGAACCGAAATCACGGTAATAAACATTTTATTGTTGTTCTTTGTTAGTAAAATACAATAACGGTTCCAGCGTTAGTTGCTCTAGTAAATGAGATTTTTCTGAACTATAAATGAACGAAGATTCATGATCTAGCGGTAGCACGAGACCGTTCGATGCAACCGCACTTTTGCAACCGCTGTCGGATCATACGGATCTGAAATGATAAGGACTCTCGTAAGCCTTGTGCTTTTCCTATCTTCCAATTACGGAATCGTTCCTGTCCTCTTCGAATCTTTGCATTTTTCTCACATTTGTCAGCCCTGTTTCAGGATTTTGCAACAGGTTACCGCATCCACGGTAACTCGAGATCGAGATCGAGATCGGTGCACCCGATGCACGGAGCGGCCTGCGTACTGGCTTGACTCGCTCGAACCGATGTCGGATCTCTTGGCAATCGCTCCTTTACAATTTCTTACTCCGAATTGTGCCGCGACTTCTCTCCTTTGACAAATTCTGCCGTTCCTATGCGTGGCATTTCATCATAGGTCACAGTTTGCGTCCCACTCGACGAGCATCCGTTTCTTAATCTTTTCGGAGCTACCGAACATACATACTCGTTGTTGTCATAAACGCGTAAAAAGCGCGTTTTTTCTTTCTCCAATTTTTCCAAGCTGCTATTTTGATCGAAAGTATGATTTACCAGAATCACAAGTGGAACAAAATCCATGAACGAGTCCCCCGATTGGAGGGACCCCCGATCGGAAGAATACCAATTTGAAACTAGTAATATTAATTTTGAGAAGAGGCGCTTTCGAAAGTGTAGAACCACAGCGTAACTGGAGGTGGGGGCCAAGGTAAACGAAGAAAGCATCCGAGTACCCTTGGCCCCCACCCCCCAGGTTCAGGCAGTCGAAGCAAGTTTTCGATTGGTCTACCTTAAACTAGCTAAAGGTAGACCAAGGTAGGCAAGCATAGGTCAGGCTACGCGTAGCTCCGGAGGATTCCTGGTGAACTCCGAGGCAGGCATTGATACCTTTCGAGGACTCCTGGCCAATCCAATCCCAAGATAGCCCAAGGTGGTCCATGAGCCTCCAGATCCGATATCCTGTCCGCTCCTGCCAGAGCAGAGTCTCCTTCCTGGCCCCTTCTGGTCCTTCCTCGCCGAGCTCTGGTGCGCAAGTACGCAGGTACGCAGCGATGCGTCCCTCTCCCCACTCCCTCTACTTTCGGTAGATCTCGATCGTCGTAATGGTTAATTATCGAAGAATTTATTATTTCTGGCTGTTTAATGTCCTCCATCGGTCTCGGTGCACGCGCAATATGTACAACCTGAACAATCTCCGCTTCCGACAGATACAATAGTCGGATCAAATTCAACCGGTTGGTCAAGGCCACTTTCTCAAGTATAAATCCCGGCAGGAACGGCTCCATCGTTCACGCTATGTTTTATGTCAATTGGTTTCACTATTTAAAAAGACATCAGTGCGACATAGTAACTTGGCTGTCGAAAAGAACGGCGTAAAAACGATCGTAGTCAGATTGCGCTGGCTAACATGCTCGGTTGTTTCGAATTTCACGAGTCGAGAGAATAATTTACAAAAGTGTGGATTTCTGCAGGAATGTTGAGCCCTCTTCGCGATACCCTACGATCTATTTAGTTGGCGGAGGAGGAGTCGTTGGCAAAGTTTCTTTTCTGCGGTGCAGCATGGCTCTCGGTGTCTCGGAAGCTGAAGCTGGGCTAGTTGCCGCGTGACGAATCAAAACGGAACGGGAGCAGGAAAGGAGGCGAAAAGGGTAAACGCAGCACAGAATACAGGACATGGTGAAAAAGAAAGCTAAACTCGGTCTCACGATACTTTACGGTACCTTTCTCCCGACGCTACGATAAAGGCTTCTCTCTCTCTCTCTCTCTCTCTCTCTCTCTCCCTCCCTCTCTTTCTTTCTCTGCCCGACTCTTGGCCGTGCCACCGCTATAGTTGTCACTGTCCCGTTCGCGTGAGCTTCCAGGCGTGGTTGAACCGTATGGACGCGGAGTTACGCGGCTGTCACGATTTTTTACGCATCGGCAAACGAATTGATCGAGGAGAAATAAGGCTTTTTACGCGTCCCCTCTACCCATCTGTTACGATCGACACAATGTTCTTTCATTTCCGTATTGTTTCACCGATCGGAATCGTGCCGGCTTGATGCATAAGCCCTGTCGCTCACAGTCGATTCGAAAACTGACTAATTTATTAGAGATAGAAAGTGGACGGCGGTTCGCGTTCGCGAAACTATTCGAACGCTCGTTATTAGGACTACGAACAGAGAAAATATGCGCGTTAGAGAGGCTATCAGAACCAATAATAAACCCGGAGGAAGGTAATCGAATTATGTCTTTCGGAATGATTCTTTGAAAGAAGATCGCGCGAGACCGCGCGAGTTCAGCTTCGTTTCGGAGATATTAAAAGTTGAATATTTGACTTTCGGAGCGCGTTGTTTAAGCCACGGTCAGCTGGGTGCCCGAGCAAACACATGTCCACATATCCACAAGTCGTCGAAAAAACAGAGGACGATGATCCCAACGCCTACGCGAGATTCTCCCTTACCTGGTTCACCTGCTACAGCTTTTTCCCAGCTGTTAACGTTTTAATATTGGACGTTCATTTTATTCTATTCGTTCACTTTTAAATTGCAAAAAGCGGTGAAACGGATAACTTTGTAAAAATTAATAATATTCGTACATTGCTACGAATACAATTAAAGTTCTGGTACGCAAAGTATCAGGTATAAAGTATAAAGTATAAAGTATAAAGTACAAAGTAGAAAGTAAGTAAGCAAGAAACGGTGAATCGGAAAAAAAGAAAAAAATATGTTAGCTTAGAATAGGAAATATTATGTATTCATCGATACAGAAGAAAGACTCGGCGAATCGTGTCACGCAGAAACGATTAAGACAATGTAACGTAAAATAAAATTGCACGTTGAGAAATCTAGCGTGACGATGCAAAGCACGAACAACTAATGCACATTCGATTCTGTCGATTGCAAACACAATTTTGAGAAAATATTGTTCAGCTTGTAAGCTTTTAAAATAAAATATCTTAGGGGGAAAAACGGTAGAGAGTAGACTGGAATGATTTAAATAGGTCTGTTCGCGTTGTAACAATATCGCGCCGGCAACGAGACAAAACAGTTGTGAAATCGCGTAGAATAATGTTTGACGTAATCCAAGAAAGGAAAATGACGAGCGTAAAAGACAAAAGGAAAAAGTGGGAGCACGTATTGCGACCGTTATCGGTCGACTGTATAATCGGCCGAATAATTATGTTCTGCCGTTGATAGGCAATCTGGAGAATCGATTTCTCTGATCGCTAATAGTCGGCAATTAGACGTTCGTTCGCGACAGCTGGCGATAGTACAGCGATTCTCGAAAATCTGGAACACCGATCATTGGTGAAATTTTCACGGATGGTCGGTCTCTCCCTGATCAAGTCGACCGAACGTACAACTATTTCTGACGTAGGACGTGAACTATATTACCGAAATAAATTCGTTTTTTGCTTTGGCCTTCGCTAACCGGCTCTGCAGACACGAAAATCCAAAGAAACGTTGTTCGAAGATTAGATATAGATTCGATGTGTTTCGCAAGGAAATCTGTTCCACGTGAAACGTGTAATTTTTATAAAACAACCTATACGTACTAGTCAGGTTTCGTGTTCGGTACGATTTTAGCGTTAAAGAATGCTCCGGCAATTTACATAAGCGATTCCACGATTCCGAACACCGCGCTCGCGCTTTAAAGCATTATGCATCGAGAGGTTCCGTCGTTCCCTTTCCAACAGGAATATCGAATGTTGAATGTTGTAATCTGGATAAATGATGGTTGCGTCAAGAAAACGTTGGAAATTATTGTCATATAGAGTTACAGACGCTTGACTGGCTGGATAACAGGTGAGAAGTCGTGCACCGTTGTCAAAGAACGCGCACTACTACATACGTAAAAGCGCTGCATAGAAATCTCTGTTGCTCTCTTTCTCCCTCCGTTAGCTCGGCACGTGGCCTCTTTCTCTGGGTCCGCACGCCTCTGCATACTTGCCGAGCATGCACCGCATAACAGCGCGCTCGCCTCGTCTAAACGAATTCAACAGAATTCGCTGTTTTCTCAGTTTTTAATCCGGTGAACGTCCGGAGAACAATTTTAACCACATCCTCGCCTACAAACGTACACTTGAACATTATCGAAACGATGTTTATGAAAAATAATCGGCGAGATAATTGTATATTATCTTATTTAGCTACACGTCATCTCACATAATAATGTTTACTTGAACATTCAAATAATTTGTGATTTCTTTTTTTTCTTTTCTCTTTTTTTTTGAGATTGTTTCAATAGAATTTGAAAGAAAAGTTTGGCCCGAAGAAAAGTCCAAAATTTTCAAGGCCATCGTTCCGGCTATAAAATTTGTAAACGATGCGTGTTCCAGGCCGTTTTGTATTCAAGAGAAATTTCTTATTATCTTTCTTAACCAGAGTCGAGCGGAATATACATGTATGTACATATGTAACGTGTACGCGAGTAGCCGAACGCGTTGCGACAGCGTAAACGTTATACGACTTACCGATCAAGGAGGAGTCCCTATTATTTCTACAAAATCGGTGGCATAATCGGTGCAAATTAAGAAGACAGTTCAAGGCCAGAGATCAGAAGTTACTCCAGTCGCAATTCCAACTTTCATCGTTACGCTAGACTGCTTTCATGCGCCAAAAACAAAAAGACTCGAACGGAATGGAAAGTTTCGCGAAAAGATAGAAAATGGAACGTGTAGATCGTGGGCAACGATATGGCGGGGATGACCTCGAACGGAATAAAAATAATTATAATTTGAGTCTATGTACTTATTTTTAGTGCTATATAGTTATTTTGAACTATTAATATTTGATAACGAAGCGACAGACCGAGGTGGTTGATTTAGATAAACGAGATCGCACAGGTAAATCGATATACTTGTTTAATACGAAACGATTACGGTATGCCGTGCACGTGGCAAGGCGCGCGCGATCGCGACTGATCGCGACTGATCGCGACTGGTCGCGGTCGGATCTCGCGGACGCAACTAAAACAAACGAGCTCGAACCGCGCGAGAGCACATTGTAATCGAAGAGCTACACGATGAACTCGGGGGGAGGTTGACATCTTTTTAGAAAGACTTGGACTGGCAAGTATTCGGAAAAGTTATCTATGAACTTTCACTCCGAGTATGACAGCTCATGCTATGCACGGAAAGTACTATGAATCATTAACAACGGAGAAATCAAATAAGAAGAATTAATCGGGACGCAGACCTGTATTTGGACGATGGAACAATCATTTTGCAAAGAGCGTCAAGAATGTCACTTTGTTCGAGTGTCCATATGTTTTTGGCTGATAAATTAAACAAATTTTACGCACAAATATGTCGAAATACATACATGTATCGAAGATTCGGTGAATTTACAGAGTTGCGTAATAAAATGGCTGACGTATTCGTATATAATATCTTCTGTTTTTACCGTAGTTATTTTGAGGAACACCAACCGTTTCTCCATTACCCGAACAATACATATTTCTTGTTATCTGTCGTGAATCTGTGCTGCTTCGACGAGATAAAGCCCGAGGTAGATATTATGCAGCAGCAGAGTATATTTTTCGTCTAATCCAGAGATTTTTCCCATTCACTCTCCTTTCTCTGGTTCTTTTAACTGGTTCGCACAACTTGTATCCATCTTGTTCTTCCACTTCTATGTACTTACTCTTATACTACTCGCCGTCCTACTTTTACCGTTGCATTCCTTTTCGTTTCCTCTTTTTCTTCTTTTTCAAGCCTCTCGGCAAATTTTCGATCGTTCCGTCTAGAACGATATTACGTGTTTGAACTCTACGTCTACCAAGACTCGTTACACGCTCGACTACGGACTATTTTTGTTGAAAACAAAAATTCGTTTATTTATTCTTAATGCGATGCGATGCAAAGCAAAGATCCAAAGCACAGCTATATCTTCGTATGTCGTAGAAATAGAAAATCTTACGCGCTCGGTACTTGGAGAATTTTCCATATTTTTTGAAATTTCTTATCGACGAGATAAGCCGAAAACAATAGCAAGGAAAGAGTTGTAATGCCAAGGCGCATAGAAATCCTTCTATGTAAATGCATAGGTCGGACGCGAGATTTTGTTCCTTAATCGCCCCTTTTGCTCCTTAATCTTCACGGATCGCGTTAATTAGTAGGCAACGATAATAATGAAGCAACTAAAAAGTATAACGTGGAATAATCGCAAACACGATAAAGGGTTTCTCGTCTGCGTAATTGCAATGTACATGACAATGGAGTGAAAATACGGTAGAAAAGAGAGAAAAAAGAGACCGTTTTCTACAGAGAGAATGCAATCGGGATTTTAATCTGTTTTCAAGTATTTTCTCTATAATATATATCGTGGAAAGATTGCGAAAGATTCGTTCTAAACTCCCAGCAAAGTGGAACATTTCAGATCAAGATGGTTTCTTAGGATACTGTGCAACAGTGATTTTCACGATGACAATGGGTCGACGATTGAACGTCAAGAATACACGGAGTAAGATGAAATGTAATATATGCTTACGTTGAGTATATCCCATTTATTCTGTTATACGCAAGATCCTTGGTCCAGTTGCCGTGAGTTGTGTTATAGCTTCGATACTGCGAAAGAGATATAGTCGAGAAAGTTGGACGTAACACTGTCTGCTGCAACCCGACAAAATAGAAAGAAGAAAATAGAGTTTCGGTCAGGCGTTTTAGAAAACCAGCTTATCACACCGTTGCATTTTACGTTTCCATTTATGTCAACGGTGCTTTCCCTTCGTCGCTGCGACAAGTGTCACGAGTACGTGAGCAAACACCCGCGTCTAGATCTCTCCATTCGATCCTCCATTCTATCCTAATTCCGATGCCAGAATTTCGTGAAACGTAATCATCCGATTGGAATTTCTATTTTCGGCTAATTAGATTCCCCGCGCGGTTCTGACACGCGTGTCTTATTAGAAGTACGTATCCGCCTTGATCCATGAATGATTTTGAAAGCGAAGTCGAATGCACTGCGAACACGCGGATATTCAACTAGAAGTAAATACTTTTACTTGTGTTAGCGAGTCTAATCGTTGCTATTTATGTACTTTCTAACGTCATCGATATCTTGCAGAGTTTTCGTTTAGCAGATCCATCGAGCACTCTTTGCGATGCTACGATAGAGTAAATTAGTAGAAAGTACCTAGACTTTGTTTCTTTCATTGGAATTTGGAACAGGATTGCTCTTGCCGCATTATTCGGACGAATAAATAGAAGAACGAAACAGAATTTAATTAACTCTTTCGTGTAATTCAATGAAATTCGTTTCTCCGGCATAAAATGGAGGACGTTTTGGGAAACTTTCAGTGTTGCGATTGCGGAGAGTGGTTGGCGAAATTATGAATTACTCAAATTAATTATTTTGTGAAATAACATTTTGTTTAACTTTTACTATTTAAAATAGTAAATGTAATTATTTAAACCCTTCTAATGTCTTTACAGTTTTTTATTTGATAGATTCTGTTTTCTCATGAATGCATAAAATTCTTCTTTTTCTCTGGAACCCGAAAATGTAATATGTATCGTTCTCGCTTTCTTTTTAGGTGTCGACCAGCAGAACGACCTGCCTGCTGCTCGTCTGCCTGATTGTATTTCTCGGGATCCTCAATGACGTAGAAGGTAATCGATTAATTACGTATCGAAAGAACCAAATAATGATTATATGTAGAAAAAAAGACAATCGGAGAATCTCAATGGAATTTTTCTTTAACGCTCGTTGGAATGAAACGAAACGAAACGAAACGAAACGAAACGAAACGAAACAAAGTAAGAATAATCATTGTCGATCTACACAGGCGCAAGAAAACGATTTCGGAGGCCAACAACGAGTAGCTCGTCGAATTCGAACGATCAAGAAGTCTCCGCCAGCGTGAACAGATTCAAAGTCACGAGAAATCGGATCAGCAACAAAAATAAGAAAAATGAAATTCAGACCGGCAAGTCGGAGGACTACAAGGTAGGTACGACCCTTGAACTTGTGCCAGATATTTCTAATCTTTTCGAGGTGACGATTCTCTCGGTTCTGAACTTGCAATAATTTCTAAAACATAAATTATATTATCGAGGGTGACACCGAAAAGTCACCGGATCGTTTAGAGTGCGAAGAAGCGTATTTTCTTTTTATTTTTCTTTTTTCTTTATAAAAGAATAAATGTGAATGTTAAAGAAAGTAAAAGGGTTGTTCTATATGTTTCGAAATGGTCTAGTTCCTTTGGACCATTCTATACGTGGAACTCTGACATAATTTCAACATTACATCCGCAGCTCGTGTGTTACTATACGAACTGGTCGCAGTATCGCACGAAGATAGGAAAATTCTTACCCGAGGATATTCAACCCGATCTGTGTACACACATCATTTTCGCTTTCGGTTGGCTGAAGAAGAACAAATTAACGAGCTTCGAATCGAACGATGAGACGAAAGACGGAAAGATCGGGCTCTACGAAAGAATAGGTAGCCTGAAGAAGGCGAATCCGTCTCTGAAAATACTTCTCGCTATCGGTGAGTTTCTAAAACCGTTTCTACCTTACAATTAGTTGTCAGTTGTCGCTATATACTTTCATAGATCCGGTATAGCTGCAACGTACAGGTTACCGATCGAGTGTTTGTTCGTGTAAATAAAATGCAGAATGAATTTGAATATCACCGATTAGAAATGATGTTGAATAGTTTTAACCTGATCAAGCTCATCGATATATTTATTTAAATTCTTTGTTGAGAAACATTCAAAGACACGGTGTATTTTCAATAAATACTCTTTATAGCTACGATCAAAGAATTTGGTTTTCCGACGAATACAAATGATTCTGTGTATCTTGAAGATTAGAAAATCGTCGCGTATAATGTTTATCAGGTGGTTGGTCGTTCGGCACTCAAAAGTTCAAGGATATGTCTTCGACGAGATACGCCAGGCAAACTTTCATCTACAGCGCTATACCGTATTTACGCGATCGAAATTTCGATGGTCTCGACATCGATTGGGAATATCCAAAGGGCGGAGATGACAAGAAGAACTATATCCTTCTGCTAAAAGGTAAATGGAAACGATCGACGATCAACAGAGTGTTCTGTGAGACGCGAATCGACTCCCCAACGTTCGTAACAGAATCAAATGCGCGTAATCGGTCGCCTGATTTAATTGAAATCTGTCTCTGTCGATAGAACTTCGAGAAGCTTTCGAAGCAGAAGCTCAAGAAAAGAAAATGCCGAGGCTTCTTTTGACCGCCGCTGTGCCAGTTGGACCTGACAATGTGAAAAGTGGATACGATGTTCCAGCCGTTGCCAGGTACGATTCGCGTTTACTGTAAATTACAAGTCGAGTAGGCGCACGTGTGTGCGCGCGTAGAATATTACACTGGAGTTTCTCGTGACAGAGACATCGGATTAGCTTGAAGGGATGCGAGTTAAAGAACAAAACGAGTCGTCGAAATTAATTGCGGTAGAACAGAACCTCGATTATCGAAACTAAACGAGGGCACACTACTGTAATAAACTCCTCCCTCGAATCGGCGCCCAGTTTGCTCATTCTGTGCATTGCGAGAGAACAAGAGAACAATTGAAATGATAGTCGATCGCCAGAAACTTTAGTCCGGTACTGCGAATCGTGCCGACTTTTGCGCGAACCAACGAATAAAGAAACAGTGTTGTGTCCGAGAATGCTAATCCGAGCAACCGAGCGGGTAATGCGTGATATCTCTGCAGGGTTAAGGACACGCATAGTGGAAATCTGCTTGATAATTACCGCACACGTTTGTTTAGCTACTTGGACTTTATCAATTTGATGGCGTACGATTTTCACGGGAAATGGGAAAGAGAAACGGGACACAATGCGCCTTTGTACGCCTCGTCGTTGGATTCCGAATGGCAAAAGCAGCTTAGCGTGGATAACGCTGCTTCGATGTGGGTCCGACTAGGTGCCCCTAAAGAGAAATTGATAATCGGCATGCCTACCTACGGCCGATCCTTCACGTTGTCGAATCCTTCGAATTTCCGTGTTCACTCGGCTGCTAGCGGCGGTGGAAAGGCCGGCGAATACACCAAGGAGTCCGGCTTTCTTGCCTATTACGAGGTATTTCTGATTTCTCTGCACACGCTTCTTTCTGTCGATCGAATTCGCTTATTCGCTTATTCGCTTATTCGCTTATTCGCTTATTCGCGCGGTAACACTTGTTCTTTCGATCATACGAGAATCTTACGTCTATTGTTTTGCGTCGACGATCGAGTAGAAACGAGGTGTATGTATGTATACATTTTATGGCGGATGTGCATGCACGGAGTCGGGTGTAGAAAGCCGAGGGTTAATTAAAAATCAGCGCGGCTACTCACGACACAGCGGATGTACACTACCGTCCATAAATCACGCGTACACCTGGTTGTGCTTAGAAAATTTTCTCAGGAAAATACAAACTGCTGTATACAGGTACATACGGTACCTGCGCGTAAACCACTTTTACCAGACATTCTTCTTTACGAGTCAACGATCCTAAAAAACTTTGCTACACCAAATAACTTTTCACCTGTGAAACGAATGATGTTTTAATCCGTTAACAGGGTGATCTTTCAATTCTGACCAGCTACAAAGTAGTCCTAACGCGTGACTAGAACTGTGGAAAAAATTGTCTAAATCCATTGTAAAGATCGATCGTTGAACGAAATTGTATACCTGCTTTTTAATAATGTACAATATTACATGTCCACAACATGAATTTGTAGCTCTTATAATTGATTATTTTCGACGTTGTTGTAAATTCGGGGAGATTACGGGGAGATACTGCTGTAGACGTAGATGGTAATCGATGTCGTGAGAAATATCGGTATATTTTTGTGATTGTGAAAGATCTGCGAGATGCTACAAAACGGCGCGGCCTACGTATGGGACGACGAGATGAAGGTCCCATATTTGGTGCAACACGATCAATGGGTCGGCTTCGACGACGAAAAATCGATTCGCATAAAGATGGATTGGTTGAAGAGTAAAGGCTATGGTGGCGCGATGGTGTGGACGGTGGACATGGATGATTTTAATGGAACCGTTTGCGGCGGAAACGTCCGGTACCCATTGATCGGAGCAATGAGGGAGGAATTGCTGGGAATTTCGAGAGGACCAAACGCGAAGGACGTCGATTGGACCGCCGTTGCTGCCACGGTCACGGAGGTCGTTCAAAAGAAACCGGAACCTTACAAGATATCGGTATCGGAAGTTCTTAACAAATCGAAAAAAGCGCAGAAGCCGGCAACACAGTTGGTCATCAACACTCCGCCAAACGGTAAGTTTGCGGTAATGCGTGTATACGTATGTACGTACGTAGCAACGTCTCCCTTTTTTGTTATTTTTGTTTTTTGTTTTTTGTTTTTTGTTTTTCGTGTACGCAGAAAGGGAGGCCCAGTCTATCTGCTATCTGACGAATTGGTCGCACAGAAGGCCAGGAGCGGGAAGATTTATGCCAGAGGACATCGATCCGACGCTCTGCAGTCATATAGTCTACGCGTTCGCTACCTTGAAGAATCACTTGCTGGTCGAGGAAAGCGACAAGGATTCGGAGATGTACAACCGGCTTATCGCTCTTCGCGATAAGAATCCGGACATCAAGGTGAGATCTTTTGCAAATGTTTTATCATTTTGTTTCTCGGAGATTTCGGTGATACCTGGACCGGTATCGACGCATCGACCGTTCGCTCGGCGCGTCGTCCAGAAAAATGGAGGAAAATCAAATTCTACAGGATTATATGTACACGAAAAATGATTTCCATTGCAGATACTGTTAGCGATCGGTGGTTGGGCTTTCGGATCGACACCGTTCAAAGAGCTGACCAGCAACACCTTCCGTATGAATCAGTTTGTGTACGAGGCAATCGATTTCTTGAGAGAATATAAATTCGATGGTCTGGACGTCGACTGGGAATATCCGCGGTAAAACTTTCCATCGAATATTTGTTACCTTTTAATTGGTCAGACTGTTAACTTTTAATTGTTCGCGGGATGCCGGAAAGATCCGATCGATACGAAGACTTTATATTTCTTCCAAATTGGTCGTTGAAACAATTTCTGTTGAAACGCATTAGGGGCGGAGACGATCGAGCAGCATATATAAATCTGTTGAAAGAACTCAGACTGGCCTTCGAGGGCGAGGCGAAGAGTTCTGGCCAACCGAAATTGATTTTATCGGCGGCAGTACCTGCTAGTTTCGAAGCTATCGCAGCTGGGTGAGTTTGTCGAAACGATTACTTTACTATTCTATAATTTTCATTTAAGACGGTAAACGCATTGGAAGAATTGAAAAATACTCTGGTATCGTATCGTTGTAACGGTAAACAGTTTAAAGGTTCTATTTTCGGTCCCGCCGTTACTATCTGCCGTTACTATTCTTTTTTCTTGATTTTCGAAAGTTTACCGCTACGCGAAATGTGTCAGTTTCGAATAGTTTAACTAGTACTCGAAGTAGTACCGCACTAAATTCTCCCGACTTCCAGGTACGATGTACCCGAAATATCAAAGTACCTGGACTTTATTAACGTTATGACGTACGACTTCCATGGCCAATGGGAACGACAAGTCGGTCACAACAGTCCGCTGTTTCCTTTGGAAAGTGCTACCAGCTATCAAAAGAAATTGACCGTGGTAAGTGGAAACCGAGCAAATTATTCGGTTCTGTAGGGTGATTGTTAAATAATGAATTACTATCGCGCGTAGCGAAAGGAGAATCGAGGAGGAGATATATTGATTTCTTACTGATTTTTTCACAGGATTATAGCGCGAGAGAGTGGGTGAAACAGGGTGCTCCAAAAGAAAAGTTAATGATCGGTATGCCGACTTATGGCAGGTCCTTCACGTTAGTGGACAAAGAGAAATTCGACATTGGAGCGCCAGCTTCCGGTGGTGGAACGGCTGGAAACTTCACCAACGAATCCGGATTCCTCTCCTACTACGAGGTACGGCATAAATAATTATCGAGAAATTAGTGAAAAAGTTATTACGTCGGACATACGGGCTCGGAACAACGTTTTCGAATGTGTAGGTTTGCGGCTTCCTAAACGAAGATAATACCACTCTGGTCTGGGACAGCGAGCAACAAGTACCTTTTGCGTACAAAGACGATCAGTGGGTCGGATTCGACGACGAAAGGAGCCTTATAAATAAGGTAAAAATAATAGCTATTATCAGAGAACTACTTAGCCTGCATCCTTTTTCTATTATCGATTACATACACGGTAACTTTCTATTCGCGTTGTCGACTATTTTAGATGCAATGGCTGAAAGACGAAGGTTTCGGAGGTATAATGATATGGTCGGTGGACATGGACGATTTCAGAGGATCATGCGGGGGCGGGAAATACCCATTGATTAAAGCGATGAAGAAAGAATTGCAGGACTATAAAGTCAAACTGGAGTACGACGGTCCTTATGAAAGCAGCTTGAGAAATGGAAAGTACACCACCAAAGACCGTAAGTATTTTTCCTATTATTATTATTATTATTATTATTACTATTATTATTATTATTATTATTATTATTATTATTATTATTATTATTATTATAGTTGCACTCTTCGTAAATTAATGCACAAAATATGTACAACGTGATTGGAAATGTTTTCTTCCTCTATATAAATACGAAAGATTTCTCGGCGTCTGGTGGTTAATCGAACGATTAAAACAAATGACTTGGAATCATAGAAAATCTGACCGACAGAGCCCGTCTTTTTGCAGCGAACGAAGTGACCTGCGACGAGGAGGACAACCACATATCTTATCATCCGGATAAGAACGACTGCACGATGTATTATATGTGCGAGGGTGAAAGGAAGCACCACATGCCCTGTCCGGTGAACCTGGTATTCAACCCGAACGAGAACGTGTGCGACTGGCCGGAGAACGTCGAGGGCTGCTTGCAGCACACGCAAGCGCCGCCAGTGTAGAGAACATCGTCGAGGGAAGTCGCAAACAAGAACGAAATATTAAAAGGGATCTCCCGATGTTCGCGGCTCTAACATAAAAAAAAAAACACCGTGAGAAATCTACGCGGCGCGGCGCAGCGCAGGGACGTTCAAAGTACATTCGCAATATTCGTTGGCCGAGACACGACAATTTCTAGCCGTTTCCCTTCAACGATCCTTCCTCTTTTCGACCGCGTTCTCTCTTTTTCTGTCGTTTGTATGACAAAAAGAAAAAAGAAACAAAAAAACGTACTCTGTCCAACTACCATGACAAATTTTTTTCTATATGTAAATAAAAGGAAATTCTTCGATGGAACGGAGCCACAGTTGAATTTTGACCCTCGTTCGTTGAATCGTTCGCGTGATCGCCGAGGGTAAGTGAGCGGACGCGTAGCGTTAACTAGTTCTCCCTTTTTATTTTATTTTTATAACGATACATACAAAACCACGATTTTATTGTTCTCAAGTCTGCGTATTGTATCCGTGTTTCGGCGTAAGCTCGTCCTTATTTCTGCCTCTTTCCAAATTCGGCAAGAACACCGGCTTAGAGAGTAGTCGTACTTAATAAGCGAAACTATTGTTCTACAGAAATCATGTATACGTATATGTATAGTTATCGTCTCATCAATCGTACGATATTTGCGAACAACGCCCGAATTTGCGATTCTCTCTCTCTCTCTCTCTCTCTCTCTCTCTGTCTTTCTCATCTATCTATTTATCTATCTCTCTATCTGTCTCTTTCTTTTTCTCTCTTCCATTGACGATTTGAAATCAAGAAGAAAATCATTATCAATGAATTCTCGGTAGATACGTACCCTATCGTTTAGCGGTCGCTCAAAATTTAGTATCTAACATGGTATTGTATACCACGACGAAGTCAAGCCGCTCTATATTACAATTCAAGATAAAAAATTTTGCGGTAAAAAACTTTATCCTCTAGAAAAGCAATACGAACAGTATTAAACGTAACGGCTACCATATTCGATTTACAATTTTCTGTTCACCGGGACCCTTCTTGTATAATAATAAGAACGCGAAGCTTGAATGAAAAGTTGTCGACTGCTTATTGTAACGATAAACTGTGGCACACCATCTTGGAACGGAGCGACATACGGGTAAGTAAAGAATATTAACTACTTTACGAAATATGTACACGTAAATGCATTAAAAGATGTTCTTTGTACTCTCAAATTGCGTTTGAGCTGCAATTTGCGGTAGCACGGATGCATGGCAGGCGGTTGGTTCGTTTCGATTTTAGGCAAAAGGTGCTGTACAGTTCTCGAAAAGTGATCGACCGATCGACTGTTCGACGTATTATTTGGATTTATAGCGTTGGGTAAACGTTTCTGGCAGATCTGTCTTACGGAGAATTTTAGAAAAATATCGACAAACTTCGGCAAGACCTACTCGTAGACGCGTTCACGGTTCATCGTTCCATCCACCGCACCGCGTCGACAGTGCGTCGGCAGACTGCGGATCTTTATGTCAAATAAAAATGTCTCTTTTCTCTTGAAACTATTAACAAGTTGGAAATGATAGAATCGTATTGTTAGATATTTTCACCGTTTCGTGTTTCACTTGTTCACTTTTGCCGTAAATGCATAAAATCCGCGGTCGGTCTGGCGATGCGACACGATTTCTTGATATGATCTTACGATATGATAGAATTTTTCTAGACGCTCAGGAGCTAGTTCGATCAGCGAGTTCAAATTCATTTGACTATTACCGTTAGAAGAATAATGTCGACTATAGCTAACCAAGTTGTGGCAAGTCTTTCGTAGTTGCCGGAGCTAAGGGCGGAAGCTTGGCAGGCAGTGTGAGGTGTTCCCAATGTTAATAACACTTTGTCGGACGAATAGGATGGCGTCGTCTCTGTGCAGACCGCTCTCCCAGCGATCATTCTCAGTTGTCTAGCATCCGATTGGGAAGCAGTGTGTATCTGTCGGGATTCTCGGAGCCACCTTCGCAACCATAAACTGAGCCAAGCAATCTCGCAGTCGCATTCCAGAGGATTTCCCGACACTTGCAATCCTCCTGAAAAACTTCATAATTTATAAACAAACCAGACAAAATCATTTTTTACGAGAAAAGTTTTAAACCTTGAACCTCAAGGTCAAGGTTGATTTCGCGGCACATCGAATATGAGTTAGAAATTACAGAGAGCAGAAACAACCAACTAATTCTTCTTACCGGCAACCATGTTGGTTCCAACGCTTTCCCACGATAGATTTCCGTAGATGACGGACGGGCTGAGCTCGTTTATATGATTGTTCCGCAAGTCCAACGTTAGCTGAGATAATCTTTTGGTCAAAGAAAGAAATATGTCGGACTGTAATCTTCGAACATGGGTGTCCTTGATTCGCAGTATCAGTTCACCACCTTCGATGGTAGAAAACGCTTCCGAAGAGATCACCTCGAGGTCGCTGCCAGAGATGGTCAGTTCTCGGAGTTGCTTCGTGAAAACGTTCTGTATTTGATGTTTCAACAGGTGTTCGGTAACTTGTATCTCGACGGTTCTCAATGGCAATCCGGTTAGCAAGTGGCGGAGATGAAAACCGTCAGCTTCCGGCCAGGTTTGAATGCGAAGGTGCTTCAGGTATTTCAAGACGCGCAGGCAATCTTTGTCGACCGATCTGGTTCTGTTCAAGTTGGTCAGCTTCAGATACTCTAGCCTCGGATAACCCATGAAGCTCTCCTTCGTCAGCTCCTAAACGAATCATTGTTTCTGTCGTTATTTTCGATTTCTCGTTTCACCATAGATACATAGTTCATAGATTTCTTCTTCGAACGTGGCATTGAAATTTTCAAAGACAAAATATACGGATAGAACGATAAGATTCGACTGAAACGACGAAAAAGTGTGGTACACCAATGCCAGATAATATAATATGTACGTCGTTGTAAACTTTAAATAAACTCTGTGGTAGTTTCAGTCACGAAAAGAATTTCGAAAGTTTTCACAGACTGAATTGTATGTGGCATTTTCTGGCATTCTTGCCGACTATCTTGACGTTAGGAAAGAAATCTTACAGTAGGATGCGTACGATGGATTACGATGCTAGAGCGTTCTAAAACGAATTCAAATCAATCAATTGTCGTGCAATAAGTTTTTACGAATTTATCATTGTTCGGACAGAGACAGTGTTTCGAGAATCGGGCATGTTAACGTTCGTATACTCGTTGGATCCACTGTACACGTAGCCGGGGCAGTGGTGTACTCTTCGAGGCTTACCTCTATCGGATTTCCAGAAACTTCGAGCTCTCTCAAGAGATTCAGTTTTATGTTGGGCATAGAGGTGAGCGAATTGTTCGGCAGCAGAAGAACCCTCAAATCTTGCAGAAACTGAAACTGTTTGTCGGTGGTGGAGTCTATATGATTGAGGGACATGTCCAGTAGATTCAGATTCGTCAAAGGAAGAACAGGAATTTCCCTGAAGCCACAGTTCACCATGAAAAGTTGTCTCAGGCTAGGAAGATAATGAAAGAGCTCTTTAAAGTTCGCCTGGAGAACACTGTGAGAAACGTTCAATCTGAGCAGATTTCCGAGGGAAACGAACGAATTGTCCGGCAGGATCGTCAATCTGTTGTGCGCCAAATTCAGGGAAACCATTTGCGAGGTCGGGAAAGCGGTCGAATCAAGGTGATCCACGTAATTATCCGCTAAATTCAGGTCTCGCAGGGTGTAGCTAACCTCGAAGAAAGACGACGAAGGTACAACGGTAAATTTGTTGTAACTCATATCCAAAATTTCCAATTTGGTTCCTCTGAAAATGTCCCGCGGCAAGGATCTCAATCTGTTGTTCGACAGGTTCAATATTCGCAGATTCTTCAGATTTCGAAACTGCTCTGTCGACAACTGACTAATCTGGTTGTGGCTCAGATCCAGCTGCTGCAGCAGCACCAAACCGTGAAACGATTGTCTCTTCAAGCTTTCCAACTTATTGTCTTGCAAGTTGAGCGTTTCCAAGTAGCTCAGTTCGAAGGTACCTGGAATATTGCAATAACTGAAAAAAGAAGAAACGCCATTTCCATTGGGGTGGAAGGGAACCGCGGAACAGGTTTGACCGATAGGGGCTGAACGCGCGCCTAAATTCTACCCGAATTTAACGAGTTTCGATCGACCGCGTTTCGTCGATCGGTAGACTGCGGATCGGATGGATTCGCGACGAACACGGGTGGATGAAAGACGAAACGAAGAATCGAGGAATCGATCGATCGCGTTTCTCGAAGCTGACGGTGGAAGAATTTGGATAGATTTCCTCTGTTACGGGGCTCGACCTACCTACCTGCCTCGAGAGTGGTCAGCAAGTTGTTACCGAGATCCAAGTGTTTCAGATCCGGCGTGCTGGTGAACGTATCGGCAGGCAGCTGGCTGATATTATTGAAGCTCAAATCCAATCTAGTCAAGTTGTTGATCGAACCGGCAGAATGGATCAGCGAGATCGCGTTGTAAGAAACGTTCAAAGCGAAATCCGGTCCTCCGATCTCCGAAATCGCTTCGAAATCCAAACTGGTCAACTTGTTGAATTCCAAATGAAGGAAGCGCAGACTGGGCAAACCGTAGAACGCGTTTCTCTCCATTTTGAAGATTCTGTTGTAGGCCAACGATATCGTGACCAACTTTGGACACTCGACGATGGATTCGGACGCCAGCACCTTGATCCGATTCCCGGTTAGATCCAACGATTTCAATTCCGTCAAATTATGGAAACTGAACTCTGGTATGGCCTCCAGGAAATTGTAACCGAGCTTGACGTCCCTCAACTCGGGATGAACGTTCGATAGAAATATCCGTTCCGGCAGATAGTGCAGCCGATTCGACTCCAGGTTGATGTAGCGTAGCTCTTGGAACGTATAGAACGCGGAAGCCTCTATCGTCTGAAAATTGTTGTTGTCCAGGACCAGCCAGAGAAGACTCGAAAGCGGTCGGAGAGCTCTTTGAGGAAAAACGTCGGTCGCAAACGCGAAACTCAGCTCGAGAATGTTCAGACTCTCCTCGAAACCGACGAAACAGTCGTCGTCCAGCTCCGTCAGATGGTTGAAGGACAAGCTGAGCTCCTTCAAGTTACCTAAAATCACCGTTCCAATTACCGGAAGTTCGACCACAAACTCCTACAAGCTTTCTATGAAAAATCATATATACGTATATATTTACAATGAGAAAATGTAATGTCTGAATCACTCCGTGAAAAGCGATCAAACTGTTGGGAATAAAGTACATAATTTTAGTCGAACGCATACTTGCTCCTTTGAAAGTTTCCTTGCTCAATTTCGTCAAGACATTATTCCTAAGCAACAGAATTTCAAGGTCCTCTGCCCACTCGAAATCTCCAGGTTGTACATGAGAGATCTTGTTGTAACCAAGATTTAAGTGCAGTAGCCTCTGGCATCTGACTCGACAAATAGCCGAAACGTAGCATTAAAATCGAATACAGGTACAATGTAAATATTGAAAATGATTCATATTTAAAGACTAGGATATCGCATGATTTGAAAAAAAAAAACAAAAAAGAGAGAGAGAGAGAGAAAGAAAAGAATGGCGATTAAGAGACTCTGAAGCACCCGTTGAGACGACACGCGGTGTCGAATCAAAGAGAGAAATATCGAAGCAATAAAAATACCTGCTCAGAGCCGAAACTGGAACTGTGTCCAAGCTGTTGGTGGCAAGCGAGAGGGCTCGTAAATTTTCCGCAAACTCTTGAAACGCGTCGCCGGAAATGTTTCTGATGTCGTTATTGGCAAGATAAAGGTATGACAATTTTCTTAGACGGCTAACAGCAGCTGGAACATTCGGCAAATCATTGTTTTCCAGATTCAAATACTCGAGCGTATCCTCGAGTCCTCGGAAAGCGTCGTCGTCGATGTTCTTGATCGAGTTCGAAGACAGATGGATCCTCTTGATGTCGATGCCGTCGAAAATCCCAGCGGGCAGGGACGACAGCTTGTTGCTGTCCAGGTTGAAGTCTTTGATCCTCAAGGTTCGATTCGTCGAGCTAACCATGCGAACCGATTCGATGCGGTTCTCGCTGACGTCCACCAGCTCCAAGTTCGAACTCTCGAAATCCGACAACTCGAGGCTTTTGATATCGTTGCCCCTTAGGTACAACCATGTCAGATCCTTCAAGGTTTTCAACGACGACGGAAACTGCTTCAATAGATTGCTGTTCAAGCTGAGCGTGTGCATATTCGGCGGCAAACTGTCCTTAGAAAGATCCTCGATGTTGTTGTTGTCGAGATTCAGCCAGACCAGAGCCTCGAACGTCGACAAGATTTTTGGTATCTCGATGATGGAATTGTCCCCGAGGAACACGTTCGTCAGCGTATCCTTCGTGCGGCCCCAATCGCCGTCCAACGATGTCACATGGTTGCTACAAACGAATCCGTTTCGTTTATCGTCTTACCGTCTGAATCGATCGTCGTGTACTCACCTGTGCATGTTCAGCCAATCTAATTTCCGAAGCTCGCGGAACGCCTTGAAAGGTATATCCTCCAGGGCATTGTAACTGAGATCCAACGAACGCAAACTATCCCCGATACCTCTAATAACAGAGCCGGTGCAGGTGTCAATGTCTTTTTATCTTTGAAAAGAAAGAAACATAAATCTCTCTACGGACAGAATCGAGGCGCTAGATTCCACATCGAACGCATCGGATGCGAGACATCCTGAAGGTTGTCGCAACCGTACATGAAAGTATTTCTGGTATGCCACGAACGAGCATTTTCCTGTTTATACAACAGTTTTCCGTTATCTAATACCTGCGTGATTCGTGCGTACATACGCTACGAAAAGAGAAACAGCTAATTGATCGAAATGCGCGACGAAAATTTCAACAGGTATCGTTTAGCAATCGGAACACTCGAAACTTGTTCGAGCATCGTATATCAATGTTAACGAATATGCGACTTCGAGGATCACGTATTCCGGCTTACTTACGAGAAAGATTTTTCAGCGATATTGGAGAGCCGATTGCTCATCAATCCCAGAGCCTCGACGTCCTCTGTGCCGGCGAGTGCATCGTTGTCCAGCGATTGCAATCCAGAACCGGCTACATCCAGCTGAGCCACATAACTCACGGTGACATCTGTTATCACGGTGAAAGCATCAACAAATCACACTTGTAAGAAAGAATCGAGTAACGCTAGACTCTTAACGCGCTACCTATCAAGCACTAACAAGGGGCATTGTTCAATCGATAAGATCGAGCAGAATTTCTTGAAAAAAAGCTGTTCCGACTTTCGAGATCG
The DNA here is from genome assembly GCA_028454255.1 of Halictus ligatus. NCBI lineage: Eukaryota > Metazoa > Arthropoda > Insecta > Hymenoptera > Halictidae > Halictus > Halictus ligatus. The sequence goes on along the minus strand of CM052138.1, from coordinate 17,350,735 downwards.
ACAAAGATGGAAGGATGAAAACAACAATGTGAACGAAGAAGAATGGCACAACAATTTGTTCAAAATAAATAATCTTTATCTTCTGAACCATGTTATATATATATCTAATAAACCATGATAGTAATAGAATCGTATACTATTTCGTTTCTGATCGATCATCGTCCTTCTACCCTTGTTGGTCTCTCGCAGGGTCGGGACATCTATAGCCGAAGCGATTAGCGAATTCAAAATCATTTCGAAGTAGCTCCTGTTTTTTCTATAGAAATCCGCAATTCCACGAAAAGATTCCGAAAAGATTTTAGCGTGCCTACCGGGAAATCTGGCAAACGGTGTCCCCATACAGCTGATATCCATTTTCGTGAAATCTTGATCGTCTTGCACCCAACACATGCACATTGAATTGAACGAGCATGGCACGTTGTAGCACTCTATCACGCTCGATGCACAAAAAACGAAAATAATCTTGATCCAAACACAATTCAGCTTATACGAAGACATCTGAGAGAAACGAATACGCTACGATTGAAAATTTGGCTAATATCACGTTAAAGAGTAGGTGATTGTTACTTGATATACTTTTATTTGGAGAAAATAATCATTATTAAATAATACGAAGGAAAAACAGGTGAGATTAATGTTAATTATCAAACGCGTTAGCGTCTGTTAACGAATCGTTTGAAAACTCGCAAAAAACATCGGAATTCGAACCGCCAATTCTTTGTTTTTTGACAAAACAGGTATTTTCGCTATACCGGTAGCGAAGATAAAAGGGTTAAGGGTGCGTTACGTAGGCAAATGGAAAACCGAAAATATCTCGAGTACGACATAAAAGGTGTAGAATTTCAGGGGAAGGAGGAGAAACTGACACAGATGACGAACCTTTTCGGAAAGCGATCAACGCAATGTTTGTCGGTAAATTGATCGGCAAGTCGGAATCGGTCGAGATCGTTTAAGAAACGATGGTGTCGTTCGGTAAACTTTTACATGTTATTTTACCGGTGACAGCCAAGAGATCTGGCGAGTAAACAACGGGCCGCGAACTCGAGGGAAAAGCTACTGAAAAGCTACTGGCACGAAAGCGCATGTTCCTCCAGCTCTATGGATCGAACCGAGCACGACACGTACCTAAAGCTACGTTCAAGCTTCTGCAGTGTTCCAGCGTTGGCCGATCACTTCCAATTCCAATTCCAATTCCAATGTTGACATTTTATTCGAATAAAAGCATGGAATAAATAATTATTCGTTATTCGATTATTCGTCATTTCCTATTTGTGCAGTTGCATCTGGGCCAATCTGCTTTACGTACATATGTATATACATATCGTCTCGTGAAACGACTGGAACTACAAAATAATTTTTTTCAATTAATGTTTCTTGCGTGATAGACAAGGGACATACCGAAAGTTGATTAACCACTCGAAAATATGACCAATTCTCGTATTCTTCCCAAAATAAATATTTAGAGAATTGTAAAATAATGATGAATTTTATTTTCCACCGTAATGATTTTAATAGGTCGAGAATAATATAATAGTGTTTTTAAATTCTTCTGAAGCTTCTTCTAACGATGTCGATATTAGTTGTCCTTCTTTATTTCGTTTAATAAAGAGAAGAAGACGAGGAAAAGAGGAAGAAAAATGAGCCACGAAAAAGTGAAAGGTTGTCAGTTTATATGTGACCGTTCGTCTCTGAATCTGATCTTTATTGAAATCGAAAGGCATCTCTCTCTCTCTCTCTCTCTCACTCTCTCTCTCCCCCTATCTATCTATCTCGTTCTAGATCCAAGCACATCGTGTTCTGAAAATTGGTACCGAAAGGAATCCGCAGGAGGTAGGGGATCGTCTCGCGATTCGTTCGATACGAATCAACGATTTTCATTTGGAACTACGGACAAATCCAAGTAACACGTTGCAGGTAGCGATCGAGTGCTCGAAAAAGACCAATGAACAGTTTCAAAATTTACCAAGTATTTCTATTAGTGCGAGTCAGGTTCTTGTTTGTAACAATATTTTTCAAGTGATATAACGGTTATAACGTGCACGTGCATGAAAATCGGATTTAAACGAACCAAGTTTTATATCGATGCTTTTAACGCGTCGACTGCTATGCTGGTGGTAATTAATCGCGTTACGATTTTGCGAGCAGGTTTAAACGTGAATCTTCGGCACAACGCACTCGTGTAAACTGGATTTTAGTAGGATCCGAAGGAAATAAAGAGTTGACGATTTTATGAAATACTGTGACTGTGTTTCTGTGCAAATTTTTGGGCTGTTTTTTTGGCAGCCAACGTGACAATATCAGGATTTTTTAAAGAGAAAACAAAAAATCATCTTTTCAAGCATCTTTTTCGTCTTTCCTGTATTTTCTATTAGAATTGAACTGTGACGTTTATGCATTTATAACAAAAGTAGGTACGTACAATCTAAAACGGTGCTCGTGTTAAAACGATTGCAGGACATCGGTATATTAATTTCTGTTTAATAACATGAAAAACAGAAGAAAAGAAGAAGTAAATTCCAAACAAGTTCGACAATTCTTCAAATTTCTATTTTGTGTGTTGATTTAGAGACTTTTGTGATAAACGCGTAAACTCTGCAGTCGAAATATGACTGATATTCGAACCTTTGGCGATTAGGAGTGAAACGATTCAATTCAGGTTCGCTGTAGGCGAACCGTATGTGTCGAGCAGCGATGAATTTCTGTTTCCTCTAATAGCCAAAGGAAAGCTAGAATGATAACAAGTCGAGTGTAAACACACAGGGCGGTGTAAGCAATCTGAGAAGGATCTGATCCGGTGTAGGTGATCTCCTCCTGTCCTGTGTCTTGGTCGAAATCAGTGGTGAAGCAAAATGGAGAGCGACGTTAGTCAAATGGAAGACAAGTGTTCCATCGAAAGGAGGAGAGCAACCACCTTGGAAGAGTGTTCCCAAATAATTGGAGTGAACGGCAACGCTCGATATAATAGAGACACGTTCAGGCGTCTTTTTTTGGATCAAGTGAGTGTCTTTAACGAGACTTTGATTACGAAACGAATGCGAACCGTGAAATCGTCAGCCTCCGTCCCTTCCTTTCTACTCGTTCATTCTTACCGTTAACCATCCCGAGTTCGTGCTATTTTTAGTAAACATTCACTTCGATTCGAAAACATAATTCTACAGGAATTCTTCCGACCAGACGAATGAAACGACCACAGAACGCTGGCAGAACGTCTCGGCGTTGAAATCTCTGTTTCTTTTTGTTAATATCGAGACCAGCGAAAGATTTAGTATCCTTTAACCCCTAACTGGGCCCATAAAATGTCCTTCGAAAATGCAATGATTCGATTGAAAAAAAAAACAAACAAACAAACAAACAAGCATGTTGAAAACTACGCTACCGAGATAACAGTTGAGATGAAAACGATTGTTTTTCTTTTATTTAAGTGTACAGTCGAGTATATAATAAACAAGTTAAATCGTGGCAAATATGAAAAAAGCTCGGAGACAAGGCAACGCGCGACACGAGGCGAAACAAGGCCGTGATTCCATTGAAAGTAAATAACAAGGAGGTGAGATCAATATCGAATAGAGAACGACCTAAGGGAGAAGCGGAGGAGGCTGGACAGCCAGCGGCGACAGGATCGTAGCAAACGGCAAGGGAATCTATCGAGGGTCATAGGATATCGATCAAGGTGGTGGATCGCCCGGGGCCAAAAAGCGTTCACGCCTCTGGCGTCTCTGATACTCAGAATTCGATCGCGATTGCGGTCACGACCCTGCCTCCTGTCCTTGAGTCGACACGATTCATCACCGTTGTTTCGCTAAACAAATTGCTCGTGCCCATTATCCTAATAGCTTGCCGAAGAAGGATGTTTTTACCTGTCCCCCCATGCCCCCATGACGCGCCGCGCCGCGCCGCGCCGTGCCAACACGCCGACACACCGACAAAAATTGCATTTAGTTGGAACTTATAAAATGTTCATTAAATGTCATGCACCGAACCACTACTCTTATACTCTTATACCCTGCATAAACTGCGAAACTTTCCTAACGCAGCGTATCCGAACAATTTCAGACGTTGTTGGAGAAATTATTTATTTTGTTCGATCAGAACAATTCCATGATATTGAAGCAAGATGAATGGATCGAATTCGTGAAGAGCAGACTACCGTAAGAAATGTTTAGTTTTAGAAATGAAATGTTTCGAAAAAGAAGAAGGCGGTATTAATTCAGTATATTACCTTACCAGGAATAAAAAGCATAATTTTATTGACCAATTCGATAGTGTTGTATACGCTATTTGCGGTGATGATTCTATAAACTTTTCCAACTTTCAACGAATATTTGCTACTAAAGAGGTGAGTCGACCGCATACAAACCGATATACAATATTCGTACAAAATTAACATATAGAATTAATGAATTTCAAACGCTTCTCCGCCAACGTATAATGTCTAGTACGACTGTATGTAATAATAAGATTGAAAAATTTCGAATGTCTTCGTCGTCTTTTGTCTCGAGTCTTTACCTTACAGGTGGTAGATAAATTATTCCGTCTGATCGACGAAGAAAACGTGAGCTATGTGTCTTGTAATCAAATTATGGATTTCATTAGCAACATAAGCGATAGAAGGTGATTGAAATTTAATTATCCTTCTTTCTTCGAAGAAATATTGTCAGCAAGTGTCATCTTTTATGACGATTCCACAGACCACGCGCCGGCTTTGACGAGGCTAGTCTAGAGTGGTTGGAGAAGATTTTCAAACAAACGGTGGGCAACGAGAAAGAAATAAAACGTGAAGAATTTAACAAAATCGTCACGTCGAAAAATGTAAGTCACACCACCCGTCAATGTATGTAAATATGAAAAAAGTTTGAAAATTCGACACGAACACGAGTGTTATCGACTACTGTTATCGCCCGAGGTGCCTGTTAATAACGAACTGCTAAGTCTAATTCTTCGAAAAGATTGATCACGAAAACTTTCAGCCATTCTTCACAGACAGAGCATTCGAAATATTCGACGAGGATAATTCCGGAGCCATATCTCTTCAGGAGTTTTTAGATGCGATGCACCAATTTGCAGGGAAAAGTCCTGACGACAAAATCAAGTTTTTGTTCAAAGTTTACGACATCGACGGTAAGATAGATGCATTTTCAATTTTGTGAACTGAAAGAGTGATCCAACAATTCGGCCCTTTTGGGTCCGTTAAATTGAAATATTTTCTTTTTCTTTTGTTGTGCTAAACGATAGTTTACATCAAGACACGAATCGGTATAAATTTTCAAGTTGCGTTAAACTAACGTTCGTTAACGGATCATGCTAAAACGAACTTTTCGAATATGTTAGCAAGTTAAAAGTTCGCTGCGGTTCGCGTCCTGACAGAAATGATCGTTCGACGCAGAAACGATAAAATCCTCGTTTCTGGATCACTCTTTGTTTTCTGATAATCATTAGTATTTTGCGGTGCGATCTGCGATCGGAAATAATCGATTACAAAAAGGTGACGGATTAATACAACTTCGCGAGTTGGAACACGTTATGAGAGCCTGCATGGAGGAGAATGGAATGGAGTTTAGCGACGAGCAAATCAAGGAACTAACGATCGCGTTATTCGAGGACGCCGATCAAGCGAATCGGGGAGAAATCACCTACGAAGCTCTGAAAAATCAATTAGAGAAGCACGAAGGATTGCTGGAGAACCTTTCGATCAGGTGACCGAATTTTTCTTCCGAAATCGTTCCGACACGTGTCGATTTCTACGTATGGTGTCGCATCGATTCAACGAGAATGAATACGTACATATAATGAAACACAGAAATTCCACCACAGTATCGACCGATGGCTGGTTCCACCGAAACCGAAACCAACACAGAAATCATTGTTGGGATCGTTCGCATCGTTACGGCCTTACCAACTGACCAAACCGTACATGAAGAACAATTACGTTTACCTCGCATTTATCTGCAGTTTTATTTTCGTTAACGCAGCTTTGTTTATCTCGAGACTGTACGCGTACAGACATTCGAATGGCTATGTTATGCTTGCTCGAGCTTGCGGTAAGAAAATACCGTTTTCATTACGTATTACGATTCTTTTGCATGTTACATCCAGATACAACGACAACATTTCAATTGTACCGTCTTGTACAAATTACTAGATATTTATTTGCTAGATATATATATATATACTTTTTAACGGGTCAAAATCTGGCTGAGACCCGGTTTCTCCCTTCGAAGAATAAAGGATCCACCCAATAAATTAAGAAATTATAATTGCTTAGACTATATAAAACATTTCCACGCAGGACAATGTTTGAACTTCAACTGCAGCTTCGTCCTGGTTCTTATGCTACGTCAGTGCATTACCTTTCTACGAACTCATGGTTTTAATTCTGTACTTCCGTTGGATCAACATATTTACCTCCATAAAATAACAGGCGTTCTAATTAGTGCGTTCAGTCTACTGCACACACTGATGCATCTTCTGAATTTTGGTACGCCCATACATTGTCGTTAACTATTATTAACTGGTATTTCGTTATAATTGCAGGCCTTTGTGCGACAATCGGACAGGTCCATTTCGTTTGGTAAAATTACGTTTAACGAACATATATGAGAGCATATTTATTGGTGCAATTTTCAAAATCTCGGCTTATACTTGGTGTTTGCAACAAGATTGAAGCTGATAATGTTATTCAGAATATTACTAAATGTGTATTTGAAATTTGCAAACGTCGATACGATTCGATAGAAATAGGCTGCTACTTAAAAATTGATTATTAAAATGTCGAGTCGTCGACTTATGCGAGTGGCTTTAATAAAATTTGATTATCAGCATGAATTTTTCAGGTAGTGTGGTGGTAAACGACGCAGTGCTCAATTATAAAAATTACACTCTAAACGAATGGCTTTTGACGAGTCGTCCAGGACTGTTCGGTCTTATAAACGGCTACGCAAATCCTACTGGAATCGTTCTCGTCGTAATTCTTAGCATCGTAACACTGTGCTCGATGCCGTTTGTTCGTCGTGGTGGATGCTTCGAGGTTGTACTTCGATATAATTTAACATAAAATTTCGAAAAACTTCTCCAAAAAATGTTCATCGTTCGCATTGTTCACAAGTTTGTAAATCGCTCAGGTTGAATCGAATCAAGTTGAAATTTCAATTTCTTTCCCGCGTTTCTTTCATCTGACATAGCACAAGATTGATAGGTCAATCATATTCATTTTTCTTTTGTTTGTTTTTTGTTACACAGATATTTTACTGGTCGCATTTACTCTATATACCGTTCTGGATATTAACGATTCTTCACGGACCGAATTTTTGGAAATGGTTCATCGGGCCAGGCACATTGTATCTGATCGAAAGGATTCACCGAATCGCTTGGTCCCGATCCGACCTCGGGAAAACCTACATAAGCTCTGGTCTCTTGCTACCTTCGAAAGTAACACATTTGGTCATCAAGAGACCGCTTCATTTCGACTTTCGTCCCGGTGATTATGTTTTCGTGAATGTACCTGCCATTGCTCGGTACGAATGGCATCCATTCACTATCAGTAGCGCGCCAGAGCAAGAAGGTAAGACAATTTGTTCCCCGATGATCGTTCAAATTGAAAAGGCTTCAAAAAGTTCTGTAATTTTTTAGTAACCTTTGTTAGATGTTTATTACATGTGGAACATGTGAAATCCTTTAACACGTTGCCGATTATTCCCTAATGCGTTTCAAACTCTATTGCGAAGACATCGACGTACGTATATCATAAATGTGTTATTCACAGACTTGTATCTTTCACAGACTACATATGGCTTCATATTCGAGCAGTCGGTGAATGGACGAACAGTCTTTATTCGTATTTCGAGAAAGAGCAAATCAAACTTCAAGGAGGCAACCTAGAAGAAAGTTGCAATAACAAAAATGTCCTCAGAAATATGTAAGTCTAAATAAATAATAAAAATATTCCCAGAAATATGTAATATAGAATCTATTTTCGTGAGATTTTTGTTTCAGTGAGTTTGAAATATTATTTCGAGTGACAACGAGGACGATTGTTTTGTTTTGTTTTGCTGTTGTTGTTCTTTTCTTTTTTCTTTTTTTTCTTTTTTTCTTTTTTTTTTTTTTGTTCTTACAGATATTTCAATAAAGGACAAGATACGAACCCAAACACGAAGACACCTTCGCAATCCTCGAAAAATTGTCAAGGTCTCGACAATCCTACCTTCGTCTCCGATAATGGCAGTGAAACTGTTTCACCGCACAGTAGAAATGGTAAACGAAAAACTGTTTTTATTATTGTTCCCTATATTTCTAGTAATTGCGATACTATTTTACAGAATAAGTTTCTATTGCAATTTTAACAATCGATTACAGGACAGACAGAGGCAAGTTGACACACTTTCGAATCTTCGATTTACATAATTGAAAATACGCTAAAATACGCTAAAATACGTTGACTTTTTCTTTGCGCATATTAAACATGAAAATTTGATAAAACTTAGTACATACAGAATAGAAAAACATTCTATAAAGTAAAAAAAATATGGGGACGAAGACCGCTAACTAAATAGATGAACACTTATCTCGCTTACTACGCGAGACATTCGAATTAATTAAAAAATATATATAGTATGTGCGTATTAATCTTACTTTACTTATTTTTTTCAAAATTTTTGAGTCCACGCGTTAAGTGTAAGAAAAAATAATTGTCACATATACTTACGTCAATAAATACGCGTTTGACTAAAATGTCCGTCCAAGGCTTAACGCTTCTACTTGAAATCAGAAACGCGTAAAGGCTTGTGCATTATTTTTCTTTTATGTAGCATATTATCAAATGTTTTAAATACTAACGTTTTATGAATACTATGTAAATTTATAAATAGTGACTACACTTAGTCCTGGTCATCACAGTAAAAGCCAGATATATTCTTTATTAGCATTCCAAACTTTTTATAAATCATTGTTTGCCATTATCACTTAGTAAATTCTATCGTTTCGAGCGTTTTATGAGAAATTCAAATTTTAAAGTTTATTTAAAAAAACAAAAGTAATAAAGTATATATATGTATATATATGTATATATACTGTAGGTATACCGGACAGTAGTAAAATGTCGAAAGAAGGAAAGCTTCATCGTTTACTGCTGCACAGCAAAATACCTTTAGAGAAATCGTTCTCGGTGCCCGATATGCAAACAACAAGAAAACAGAGAAACAGATTAATGGTGTAAGTTACCCACATATTTTCTGAATACTAAATTGATCCAAAGAGTGACCTACTATGCACCATTATCGTATGTATATTGGGTGTACAAATTAATTCGTGGCCTTTTCTTCGTGAATTTCTTGATCATCTACGAACAATTCAAATATATTCAATTGTCAAAAATAATTTCCATCACATTTTGTGTGTTCACTCCATCTCATAAATAATTCTCATAATAATCCTTCGTTCGAAGAAGGATATTATTTTGTAGCGTTACAAATTAAAAGAAACTTGCCAGAATTTCTATTCAACAGACTTCGAGATTATACGAGATCCGAATCGGAAAGAAATTTCAACGAGAGTCAACTTCGTTGTGCAAGGCAGAAATCGTTGGAACAGGCCTATTTAAGCCCTCAAAATAGGAACATAGCTCAGAGTTTCCGATATATGAGAACTAAACCCACAATAATCATTTTCAAGACGCCAAGTTTGGAGAACTACGAATACAAATTAACATCGCCTACAAGCAACGACAGTAAGATTATTTTCTTCGAACGTTTTTTGCGAACTTGCACATTGAAATTATTTATACAAGTTTATCGATAACCGATGGTAAAACCGAGAATGGATTGATTCTACATGAAAATGAAAAAAAAAGAACAAAAAAAGAAATAAGTCGAAAATGTTGAATGAAATCGTTTTCGTACGGGGCTTTGTTTTCGAGAAAATCGAGATGGAAAATTCGGCGAATACGCTTGCCATCGAATAGGAATATCGTCTGACGCGTCTGTTCATGACTTACCCGCTCTACTCACGGATCGTCCAAAGTCGATTTTCTCAAAAACAAAACCTCATATGACAAAATGTAATTCTACATTTTCGACTTACAATTAGATATGTTCTGATGTAGAATCACCTCCTTTTCGGTTGTCACTCCCCGTTGTATATTTACATGATAAAATAGCAGCTTTTCAAGCGGATACAGACGAATACAAATATTCGCCGACGAAATTAGTCGCAGCGCAGACAGCTGCGGAAGAAGGCAGATTAAGGGTGAAATTAGAAGAAAAATTCAACGGAAGCGTAGAAGACACGAAATCGGACGCTTCGTCTGATTCAACGCTGAATTATTTAGGGAAACCATTAGAGGTAAACAGCTACAAGCTTGAATATAGACACGGTTGATTATAAAATTCAGTGCTTTTGTCATTATTTTTCGGAAAGGAATAGCACGTTTAATAGCTCTTCGCTACATACGAGTAAACTTGTTTCTTTTGAAAAGATGATCGATGCTTATAATGTTTGATCTCGTTTCAATCGGGAAGGTGTCAGAAATACGTTGATAAAGGTTTCACGGAGAAATAATGGAAAATGAAAAAGTTTTGGCATTCTATAGGCATATTACGATAAGAAGCGATTCAACGAATCGAACTGATTTACCCAAAAGTTTTCAATCGCGTTATCTTGCTCGCATTTTCTGTCGACTGTCTGAATAAATCGCTGAAAAGTGTTTTGTTCGACATCGGCTGGTGAAAACTGACGGATAAGGACTATAAGGTATAACAATTGTTTAGATTTTCCTCGATGGTCCATACGGCGCTCCTTCGAATCACATATTCCAAGCGCAACACGCTGTCTTAATCGCAACTGGTATCGGAGTCACACCTTTCGCCTCGATATTACAATCCATCATGCACCGTTATTGGAAAGCCAGACACACGTGCCCAAAATGCAAATTCTCATGGGCTAGTGACATTCCGTCTACCGTGATGCACCTAAGAAAGGTAAATCCCGTCTGGTTTTCTTTCATCCGCTTCGAAGACGAAATCCTATTAAATTTCAATGAAATTGATTTTTATTTTGATTTTGAAACGATCGATAGTAATTCGGTTCTCGAATTGTTTCGAGCAGAGTATCTTTATATTTCAATGATACGGAAAAGTAGTGCGAGCAATTTTTTAAAGACTATATTAGTTGAAAAGGTATGTAAAATGTGTCTGGTCTATAGGTGGACTTCTTCTGGATCAATAGAGATCAAAGATCTTTCGAATGGTTCGTAAACTTGCTATCTCAATTAGAAATGGAACAAGCAGAGCTTGGTGATGCTATGGAACGTTTTCTTGAGATGCATATGTACATTACTAGCGCGCTGCAGAAAAACGACATGAAAGCTGTCGGTTTGCAGTTAGCTATGGATTTACTTCATCAAATGGTACAGTACCGATATATATGTAGAACACGTTTATATATTTACGAAACTCTATTCTTTTGCACGATACTTGGAATATATTAACACCCAACATACCATCGCCGGTCGAACGACCGGTTTCAGATTTTTTATTTTGATGATTTATTCTGATGATTGTTAAATTTTTCAGGAAAAGCGAGATCTTATAACAGGTTTGAAAACAAGAACAAACGCCGGTCGTCCAAACTGGGATAAGGTTTTTAAACAACTCCAGGATAAGAAAAAAGGAAAAGTGACAGTTTTTTACTGCGGTCCTCCACAACTCGCAAAAATTTTACGTTACAAATGCGGTCAATTTGGTTTCAACTTCAAAAAAGAATCTTTCTAAAGGTTTTTAAAATATTCAAGATCGATATGTTCGATCATTGATCATTGATCCATGGATCATTGTTTTACAAGTTAAGAGCAAAAGCACATGTGCGGTATGCAATGAAATTTGAATTGCACGACAGCATCGTTATATTCCTATTTATTTGTTTAGAAATTTGTGTATATTCTACCTTATTTAGTTCATTTCATGTTATTCAGAACTCTGTTTGCTTCGTGCAATAACCAAATTGATAAGAGTATAACAAGAAAATCCACTTGATGTTCCGTCATAACTACAGACAAATTTTTATAGGTGAACATTAAATTTGAAGACGTGTGCCTATTCTATATACATATGTAGGTCAACCGACGATCTTTCAATTAATTTCACACGCATTCTCGATCGATTACTATGGTTTAGTAATCGATCATTCACTATAGTTTCATAAATATGATAACTTCTCGTACATTTTGCATGCTGCAAATTTCACATCCAAAATCATTATTTTTCAAAAAACAAACTATATAGTTATAACTATTCACATACGTATACTCATGAAACGATACGAGTTTGTCTCAACGCACGCTATAACATTGTTTGTAAATAGAAATATATAAGGTCTCTTACTAAATATAAGCTAAAAAAAGATTATTTTCACCACGAAGACACCCTCGCTACATATGTAAATATACAGTTTTGTTTTCACTTGTCATTTTATCGGAAACACGTGCGTCAACGTGTATCGCGACCGACTCTCCCGCGCCGTCCACGTCTTACACGTATGTATGTAAATATTTACAACCATGTATCGTCCGGGTTCACCTTCCGAAAATCGACCTTCCGCATTTCGATGAAAGCCTCGAAAAATGGATAACATTTGAGTCTGAGTCACGCGCACACGAGTCTCGCTAACAACCTTATATAGAACGTTTCAATTATTTACGGTTGTCGTTTTCTGGAAAGGCCCGGGCCACGATCGAATCGTTCACGACAACGATGGAGATGTACGATAACCATCGCGCTCTTGTCCTGCGTCACGCATCGCTCTTATTACACGCACCCTCTATGCCGGACAACTTATCGGAATCGATTTATAATTTGATCAATCGCATGCAGCTCAAGGTGAATTCGGTACGAACACATAAAACCCGCAGTCTTGTAAGTATTGAAGGGAGGCTGCATCGAATAGGGGGTCAACGGATAATGTGGTAGGAACGAGTAAAAGTTCAAAATTACGCTTCATTTATTTTAAGTGTATTGTAAAGATATACATTTCTCCAGAATAATGACTAGATATTTCTTTGTTTACAGAAAAGCAATTAATACCACTCACCACTTTTACCGCGTTAATCTACACTGTTTTCGTCGACAATGCATGTCAAGTCGTTCTTGTCGTTCTTGTCATTCTTGTCATTCTAGACCAACCTTTGGAATGTATATAAATACGATCTCATCGATACGATAAATTTTAATTCGCCTATGTAACGGTGTTCATTAACATGGATGCCTTGTTACAATACGTAATAGTAACTTCGCAAGGATGTTGGTACCAGGGTTCTCCATCGATTTGCATGGCATACGATTTTACTAACTTCATCTGTACGTTACAAAACACTTATTTATTAAACGCTGATTAAAGTAACGCGTAAACTATGACTTTTATGGAAAAATTGTATATAATTCGTTTTGATTTATTATAAATTGAAAAAAAAAGACAGATTAAGTCTGTGGAAAATAAGTGTACACGAAAGAATGTAAAAATACTGTTTAATATACCTTTATAGATTTAGCTTGGCCAATTCGATAGGGCTGAGCAAGTCCCACTTGTAGCTGAGCCATATGGAAAGAAGAATACAGTGCAACTACCTCCAATTTTTCATCGTTGAAACTTTGCTTTCCGAATTCCTTAGCTATTCGATAAAAATAAGAAAATGTTGATGTATCGCATTGTTTTTCCTTTTTTCTTTTGTAATTTCATATAGTAGAAAAATGATAAATCTATACTTGTATTCCAAAGATTGACGCCCGCACCCCACGAAGGAATATTTGTTATCACGATGCCCTCGATAGACGGCAAATCTACTTTAATACCATCCAAATATAATTCTATATTTTTGTCAAGATCTTTGCATTCCCTTTCCACTACTTGTTGCGTACCAAACAATAAGTATAGTAGCTATTGAAAATATGGAAATGTGAATTCTTTACACAAATTATAAAACACCGTATAAAATACGTTACCTTATTGAATAATCTACTACTATAAAAATAAAATCGGCTTTCCCTTGTGCGATGAAACTGTAATGCTACTTGCGCATCAACTCCTATGCCTATATAATTATACATGTGAAGACTCTGATGCGAACCTCGCAGTCCCAATCCGCCGTATGGTTTCACTGCTACGGTCCATCTAATAAATTATTAATGAATACATAAATATACAACATACATATTTATTTAATATTCGTTACGCACCTATCAAGCTTCGCTTCTTCCGCCGTTTCCATTTCTTGCAATATATTTGCAGGATCTTTATACGGATCGTGTTCCTTTCCCCATCCTAATACCCTGGACAAGTCGTTTCCTGTCCCCAAAGGAATAATTGCCACAGATGGAACTGGCTATACCAAATACAAAATTTTAACGATGAAACACCTATTTATGGAAAGGGTAAACGTTTTCTTCGATGAAACATAAATGAAAGTATGTACTCGGAAAAATTTACTGTGAAACGAAGTGAACAAAATTCATGCTTTCGAATATATGTTACCTCTAATTTCAGTTTATGAATAGCATTTAGTAACCAAGCTATCGTGCCATCCCCGCCTGCTACAAGGACAGTACATTTCACTTTTCCTATTAAACGACACCACTCGAGAGCAACAACCGGATCGCGTTCCGATAAATCAACAACTTGTGCAGGATTCAATAATCTTCTGAATAGAGACAAGATTTCCCCTCCATCTTTATTACCAGATTTCTTGTTTGCTGCGAAAAAAGTGCCATATATGAGACTAAAATTGTTCAAAGAATTACTTTCGACTAGGGACTTTGACCGAAATGTAAAATACCGATATTATACCGGTATTTTTCGATTGTACCTTCGAAACCCTTATAAAAACAGAAATACGAAAATACCGGTATTATGCCATACCGCGTCAAAATCATACTGATTTTAAGTCTCTGCTTTAGACATGCGCTATATCGTTTCTTTAATACAATATTATTTTTTAATGTTAACCTACCAACTACTATAAGAGGTTTCCAATCAGGCCAATTTGGTGGAATGACCGTACGAAGTTGTAATCTGCGTCTTACTGTACTGCGTTGATTTACAACTTCTAAGCTCCTTGGCGGAATTATCATCGATTTAAATTTACCTAAATCGCACAGCTGTGGACACAGTAAATAAATTACTTGTGTAAATTAGCATAAACTATGTCTATATGTATATATATAAGTATATATAAAATATACTTCAGAGAGTTCTAGTTTACAATCTTCATGGACGCATCTTTGACACCAGCAACACCACCAATCTGTTAGACCAGGTTCCAGGTCGCATTCCTCGTTGCATACTTCGCACATAGCAGACAGTGGCAAGTTACCTTAAAAAAGACTAACAAGCTTAACTAAAGTTACAACTATAGAGTGGACCAATGAAAATTACCATCTCGAATATGTTCCAAGCTATACAAATTGGAGAAAAGATTGTCAAATAACAATTCGATATGATACATGTCGTTCGATATCGCTCATCGCATGTCAAAGTAAATTTTTTATAGATTTAAACATCTTTGACATTCGATAATCATCTTCATTCTTTCAAAAAGCATCTGCTATTAAACTATGACTTTAGAACTGCCGCATGTTGTTTGAAAAAAGAATGCTAGTCTAATATGTCCTAATTGATTCTATTGATTCTATTGATTCCATAACAAATTATCAATTTCTATGTAAAAATTATTTCTTCAATTTCTATAATTCGAAAAGTATTCTATAATTTAGATAACATACCCTTCACCCAATGATGCTTCATTGGTTCGTTTGTACTTAAACTAATAACTTTACACTTTAACTGTTTGTCTGCGATCTTTACACAAGAAGGATCCACATAAACGCCACAGCAATCACACATCAATCCATCAACATTTAATAACAAACCTTCGCATATGCTACAATAGTATGCCTATAGGAGAAAATTTCATAAATATTTATTGTCCCCTTGACATTCTGATAAGAAGTAAGAACATTGACTTTCACCAAGTTTAAATTGTATTACTTATAAAACATTTATGCACTCTCATCTGTGATTATGACATTTATCATAATAAATCAATGTTAATTCTATTATTTACATTTTCTAATCCACGACGTTAAAATAGACAAATTGTTACTTTTGTTTGTTCGTAGAATGTTTTAAAATAAAAATTGCATTAGCCAATACATAAAGTAGAAAATGGGACGGAGACTATACCATTGCGCCGTCGTGATGAATTTAATAGAATAAAAATGCGTATACCTTAGTTTCTTTTCTTGTAGATTTCCAATTATGCTGTTTGGTAACATCTCGAATATGAATACGAGGTTCGCCTATAAGATATCGGAAGAAATATAATGTAAATATAAAAAATAGCATGGTAAACAGTGTAGGTAAAACAATGGTACTAAATTCTTCTTCTAACATATTCGAATGAAAATTTGTTTTTTCCAGGAAAGACGATAGATCTCTGAAAAATAAATACATTCCATAGAGTAACGCTACAAAACTGTCTTCGTATCATAAAATTATTTGACACATAACAGATTCTTTAAATCAGAAATTTATTTTACTAACCTTTTGTCATTTATAAAATTTTAAAATTATTTTGGCATTTATTGTATCAAATAATCAAACAGGAAAACTTGCTCTAGCTTTTTTTAGCTATCGAAACAAATACGTGTGTCATCAAGAAAAGGCTTTTTATTTAGATAAAACACAGACGAAGCATATATAATGTACGAGTAATGTTTACCTTTTGTATCTTCAACTTTAACTCATTTGAATCTTATTTGTCATCGTACTGTAATCAAGGTAAGTACTAATATTTGGCAGCTGACATTCACGGTTACAATTTTCACATACATTTGTGTGTGTACACGCAGCTGATATTATTCGTCTTTTTATTGTGCGTTCATACAAATACACGAAACAGAGTTCAATAATGATATACTATTTGAACTGTGATATCCTACTTTTAATTCAATGTGTGTCTTCTCACTCTGCCAATCAAAATTCACAGTTTCAACTAGCGTTATCTTTAAACATTATACACGTGTATGCGGTTACGTTGGATTACATCACGGTGAGAATTGTGTCAACCGCATATCGCATATACACAATTGTATACAAACACTTTATTATGCGTATTTTAATTTCAATATGGAGAAAAAAAAGAACGATTTGTGAACGAATTTGATAAAAATCCTAAATCCCATGCTGTACATCCTGCAAAAGTAGAAGCCTTATATATTTAAAAATTCTTGGTAAGTAATGTGACTTTATTCATCAGTTCTTTTTCGTTGTTACTATACAATGAAATGTAATTAATGAAATGTTTTTTTTTTTCTATTAAACAGATGGTATACATAGACGTAGAACACATACAATATCAGTAAAGTTTATATATCTACAGAGAGGATATCTGCTCTGTTATTTATTGGTGTAGAACTATCGATAGTTATCGATAATCCTTGTTATCGAAAACTATCAATGAGTACTAACTTATTGTTAGTAGTACTACTACGATAAGTTCTGCTGATATTTTTTGTATTCTATGTCTATGTATTATATCAAGAATTTTTAAATATAAGGCATCCACTTTACTTTAGGATTTTTATCAAATTCATTTAAAATCCCTTATAGATAAGTACGGTATAATATATTATTTGTATGCATACATACACACATAAATATTATGTACTTGCACTGAAATGTGTATATCTTCATATAAAAAGAAAATACATGATTGATAAACATATATTATGGAAAGAAAAACAAAGGGTTGTATGTGATTTCATAAATTCGTGTATGCAACGGTAATGACTTGCATGCAGAATAAGATACGGCACGCACATGTATATGTAGATACAGACGAAAGAGAAAATTATGACGAATGTCTCTATTTGGCAAGTATAAATTGTACGATGCATACATACATACATACAGAATGTATAGCGAAGTACGAAAGAATTGAAGTCGATCCGAGAATACACGATTGTTTTCGATATCATATTTCGAATTCTGAATAAAATAGTAACAACTGCTTCCTGTTTGTACATTCGATAGCGAGTGATGCATACGGCTTAAAAGTGATTTTGAATGTTCAATTTATATTCGTATGTAGAACCGTTTAAACAACATAACCAATAAACATTTTTTTGGTTTGAACATAACCAAGAAAATAATGGAAAAGTTTGAAACAGACTGAATAAGAAAAAGTGGAGATATATTTGTGCGTCGAGTGACATGAATTGAGTGAAATGTATATTTTAATGTATATTTCGAACAGTCGTAAGGAATGGCCGAGAAGGAGGCAAAGATCGAGTATGTGACAGAGCCTTGTCCAATAAAACCTCGAAAAATAGGACCACAGAACATTGTTGTTCGCCTGAAACGTCGCGAAACGTTCGGTTGTCCGTACCCAGGCACGCATGTACACAATGCCAGACAGTTTTATCAAAACGTTTTTCCAAATTTCACTATTATGAACGTAGAAAAACCACCTTGTTTCCTCAGAAAATTTAGCCCCGATGGACGTTATTTAATAGCTTTTAGCGCCGATCAAACTTCTATAGAAGTTTACGAATATCGTGGTGCATCCGCAGCTGCCGATTTGTTAGCAAATTGCGAAGGCGAATACATTGGTCATAAGAACGACGAATACAGTTTTCAAATTAGAAGTAATATTTTCAATCGTTTCTTCAAGGTACGTTCTATTCGTTTCTACGTATATACACGCGTATATACGAATCTTTCTGACAATTTGTAAATAAGCGTCGGCGTATTAATCAAACGTCGTTTTACTTCAATATTTTTTTTTAGACTAAATGGATCGTAAATGTAGTTCAAAGTAACGAACAATTAAACAGGGAATGCAGTTTATTTACGGACGACGGTCGATACGTAATCGTAGGTTCTGCCGCTCATATCCCGGACGAATTAAGACCTCACTTTTACCAGGTACGTTGACTGGCTTTCTTCTTTTTTATATCGAGATTTCCATTAAATTAGAATAATCCAAAACCGTTGGTTCAAGATTTACTCCAACAACGAAGCGCTAACTCCGAATCCTAGATCGCCGCTCGAGGATTATAGTTTACATCTTGTTGATTTACGCGGAGGAAAATTATGCGATACTAGACATTTTAAAGTAGACAAAATATACTTGTCTCATAATCAAGGTACGGATCTCCTCCGATCGAGTAACGCTAGAAAATTGTATACCGAAAGTATTGTATTTAATATATATATATATGTATATATATATATCGAACGATAGGAATTCGTTTCTTTTACAGGTCTTTATTTGTATAAAGATATATTAGCAGTTTTGTCGGTGCAACATCAAACTATTCATATATTTCAAATTCTCGATGGAATGTTTATAAATGTCAGAACAATAGGAAGGTATTATTTGATTATTTTATGGAAAATGTTTTCGCTTCGCTCAAACTATTGTATATAGTTGCAATTATCGCGCCGTATTCTTACAAGTTGTTTTTCATTTACGACAGATTCTGTTTAGAAGACGACGCTTATTTGGTTACGAGTGCTTGTCCAGGAGTAAATTGCCGTCCGTTTCGAGACATTACGATAAACAGTCTGAAGCACAAGTTATTGGTTTACCTACACAAAAGAGCAGCGTACATTAGCGATACAACAAAAGATCCTTACGAATTAAGACGTTTTTATCAATATTTTGATCAGGTATTTTATAAAATGTCCAAATAGCGCACTAGGCTTGCCTGCAAGCGTCCTTCTAAAACTCGTTGATCGACATTTTAGTTGAACGCGTTACGCATGTGGAAGATGCAACTATTAGATACGAATCATATTCTCGTAAGATTTGCAAGCGAAGAGGTAGCAACGCTTCAAGCGAACGAACCAAACGCACAACCTGCACTTTTGGTAGTTTACGACATGGTTACAGCGAAAATATTGGCTGCGTACGATAACGCGTCTACGCAGTTGTTGACGCAATTTGAGAACTTTAGCGATTTTTTCAGAAATGCAAGAATGAGTACAGACTGTCAATATATGTGCTCCCCGTCTAATAATATATACGCAAGGTATAACAACAGCGCATTAGTAGAGAATGATTTTGTGAAGAAAATTTGAAAATTTCCAAACCGACTACGCATTTTCTTTTCGTGGTATAAATCAGTTGCAACAGTTTGCGACTAATTTTCAAGCGAATTTGTTACTTTGTTGCAGATTATTACAGCAAAGGTTCAAACAAACGATAGTGAGTGCTAGGTACGGCGGCGTTACAGAAGCTACAAAAAGGCTACTTGCTCAATTACCGATATGCGCTCAGTCTTACTCTAGTTCTCCGTACCTAGATCTGTCGCTATTTTGTTACGACGATAAATGGGTATCGATGATGGAGCGACCTAAAGCATGCGGAGAACATCCCATACGGTATCAACTTTGAATTTTCTATAATATCGATCACCGAAATTTCCCAAACGCGGGTAGAATCTTACTATTGAATTACAATTATTACACTTGCGTGTAATCGATGAATGTTCTCTTGTTACCGTCGATTCGGTCATTCGTTTTGAAAAAAGTATGCCCTAAGCTGTAAACATTCTATACGTTCGTCAACATGTTAGATAATGCGTCCGCATATATCTGTTTTGTAGGTTTTACGCTCGCGATTCTGGTCTTTTGAAGTTTCGAATGTACGCGGGAATGTTGGGCCGTACGACACCAACGGCTGCAAGGCGGTTAGTTGCATTTACTTTTCATCCAACCGATCCGTTTGCTATTTCTGTTCAGCGAACGAACGCCGAGTACATCGTCAGTTTTCACGTCAGGCATGTTTAAGATTTTCTCGAAACTTGTACGATTCCACGATGATCCATACACGATACGAGTACGGTAGATCGTCCGCCCGGTGGGCTTTGTTTTTCCGTTCGAATGAATTCAAACGATCTCGTTGCACGGCGTCGATCAGATTTCCCTAGAAATCTGTTGAATATCTCGTGTAAACTAATGTAAATATTCCTGAAATATTTTTAATGTCGTCACTTTTACAGAAACTATTCTAAGCGACCGGATTTATACGATACAGTTCCTGTTATCGCTTTTCAAATTGTCATCATGAAACGTTAAGAACCGTATCAACTAGGTTTCTTTCGCCAAACGATTCGATAGATTAACAACAGCTTTCTACTTAAATTTAATCCTTTACGTAGTAACAGTCGAAAAGAAAGCTGTCCTCCGATACTGTGATGTTCTGTGGTTTACAACGGTAATAATTACCGATAGTCGATCCATTCGCGTTACTCGTCTAACGTTCATCAGATCTTATCCTTGAAATACACAGATATGTATATGTATATATGTTACATTTAGATAGCGGTTGTTTATACAAATGCGTATTTTTAGAGAATGAGACAATGAAAATGGTACTTGAACAGAACCACGTGTATTATCATGTATTTTGTTGATAATTTGTATACATTTGCATATTTAGATACATTCAAAACTTGAAAATAAGTACAATTCAATAAAATTTTAAAATTTTATGCGAAAATTGAGTATTTTGTATTTCCGTATTTACAATCGGTCGTGAGAGAGCGAGAGAGAGAGAGAGAGAGAGAGAGAGAGAGAGAGAGAGAGAGGGAGGATGTAGACATTTTGAAAAGACCGCTCTGCCTTTAGTACGAGTCAGACATCTGGTGTCAAGTGACGATAACAAGACGTAACCAGCACAGCCTGAGACTGTGGTCTACACACGATCCAGAATCGATAAGCAACGTAAATAAAGAAACATTGACCATTTTTTAACAGCATGTAAGGTAATCTCCTATGTATATAGTATTGTATGCATTTGAACATGTAATATCTCGCCGTATGTCCTATATGTAATATTTCATATTACTCAAACATTTTTTGGATGGTTTATCGCGCCATCTGTTGTCCATATTATCGAAGGTTAAAGAGATTTCGGAGCAGCGTGTGTTGGAACGCCCGTAAAAATCGAGCGAAGAAGCCATGCTGCGTCGTCGTCGTCGCGTGTCGCGTGTACAATTTCAATGCGTAATTTGAAAGATATTTAGTTGTGCTTTCCCAATTTTGTTACGTACACTTCAACGATTGCAGTTTTGTGGTTGCGAACGTCTACATCTTGCATGCATGCGTTCACACGTATACAAGAATAGCTACAGGACGCTGTTAATGTTCAATGACTCGTGTTCGAGCTGTGCAGCCACGACGACTACATAACTACCTACATATATATTACGTCGAAAGGATTCGTCGTCGATCGAGCCTGTAAGTAGATAGCAATCTAATTTTCATAACTTTCTGATTTACCTCTATTCGATTTATAAGTATCGTGAATAAATGCATTTTCATGATATTTGCTTCGAATATACATATCAAAATGTATATCCAATATATTTACATAGATTTCACTGTATCGTGCCTTTTCTATCGGCATATGTATGTGTTACGTACAAACAAATTCAAAAGTACGTTCGAGAACGTAACATTTCATCGAATTTTATTTGTAATTCTTTATGAATCTTGAAAATCGTATATCGTTATTGATTTAGAAAAATACAAACTAAAAGTATAGTAAAATATAATCACATATTTAACATGTTTTCTTTGTTTGTTACAGTATCGTAAAGATGAAACCGCATTTAACTATTTTTGGAGAACATAGAAAGTACCTATATGTTTAACGCGTTTGGAGCACGTTATGGAATACACCGCGCCGATTCGATTCATTCGCGTAGATATTTCAAAGTGACTCCGAGTCTATCGTATTGTCGAAAGAAGAAAGCCGTATTCTATAGTTATAATCGTTACATTTGTAATATATAACGAGTAAAAGCGCATTCGACGATCGTGCAATGGCTATGAGAACGAACGACGACAAAATGAAAGGCAGTTACAGGATGTGTAGCTCGGAAATGGAACAAAAACGTTATCTGCCTTGGAGTCCATTGGAAAAGAACAAATTCGCAACGAAACACACGTACGTATCGTGCAGTAGATCCGTACCACGTAGAAATAAACACTTTGTTCAATACAATATGAGTCGATCCTTGAATTCTGAGAGAAACGTGTGCGGCTCCAGCCCGGAGAACAGTTCTTTCGAAGAAGACAAACGTATGTCCAGATCTTCTAAAATAATGAAAGCTTTAAATTTTCACACGAATCTGTCGCATTACGGAAAAACAAAAATAAAGAAATCATTAAATTTCAATTTGACTCCGAGCCCGAAAAGATTTCCTTCTGCGACGAAACGGGCGCAAATAGCTTCGAGCTTGAAACTTGGTTCGCCTTTGTCCATTTTGAACAAGCTTTCAGACTCGCTTAAAGACCAAAACGAGTCTGCGAACAGTAGTTTTGCGTTCAATTCGTCCGATTCCATCGATGAAAATCAAAATGAAACGCCATTGCGACGACGCGCGAAAGAAGGAACGAGGGAAATGCTACACTATTCTACGCCTAATACAAAGTTGAATACAAAATCCTTGCGTTCAGCCAATTTCACGCCATTATTACGTAGTCGGCTGAAAGAAACGATCGCTGATCTTGTTCACGTTAACGGAACGACACCTGACTCGCGGCCATTGAAATCAGGCATTAAAGTCGGTTCGAGACGTTTCGATGATTCCATGGCAAACACATCGAGAAATTTATTTTACGAATTTCACGAGGACGACGATGATAGACCTCAAACACCTGAAAACGTAATTTCTATAATTCCTGAGAGTATGAGCGCTATCAAGAGAAGTCATAAAAAGGTGGGTGAATGTAATTTTTGCGAACCGTTCATCGTTCGATTCGGATCGTTGTTTTAGTTTTTTCGTTTGTGTCGAAACGTTTTTAACCGTACAATTTGTCACGCAGGAAAGGTCCTCGAGACGGAGTGGACACTCCGCAACGCAACTTGCAAATGGTTTTTCCGATCCTTGTGCGATCGAAAGAACGGCAGAGGTAGCTTCAACGTGCGAAAAGAACGAGGACAAACCGCATTTGGAACGACCATTGCTGGATAATTCGGAAGCCGATATTTCGGATACCGGTTCGCTGTTCGACTATGCGGGAGAGTCGACTCGTATGGCGAACAGCGATAGCGTTTCTTCGACCAAATTTCAAGGAATCGACGTCAAAGAAACGACATCGCAAGAAACTGTAGAGAATATTTGCGAAATTGCGAATCAACGCGAAACAAAAGATCTGGGAATCGATACTGTTCACGCCAATGATTTATCCAGCAACGATATTTGCACAAAGCTCGAAGACGGATCGATGACTCCAGAGTCAACGACTTGTGTTGTTTTAGACTCTCAAACGTCCGTAACTCCAGAAAATCGTATACATTTCTTACGAAGTGTCGCCGAGGATTCCATTAAAAAGTCCCATAAAAAGATCAAAGAACCAAACAAAACGAAATTGTTTAAAGTGAAAATTCTACAGCGTGATGTGGAAACAGCCGAGGAGGAGGAGGAGAACAGAAACGATAGAGAAATTGTTACCGAACAAAATGAAAGCATCGCGGAGAATAAACTGATAAATAATACGGAAGAGAATCAGCTTGATCCGTCGGAACGATCATGCACTCCCGAAAAGGTGAATTCTAGTAGACTGTTACTCTCACAATTTAGTTCTGTGAAAAAATCGCACAAGAAAGATAAACACGCCAGCATGTTGTCTGGTTTTTTGAAACGTCAAGAGTACTTCAACAAAGAAATGGACTCGGCTAGGGACGCTAAAAGTCTTGAATCGATTGATGCGGACGATGTTGACGATGTTGACGATGTTGATGTGGGTGTTGGAGTTGACGTTGACGTTGAGGTTGAGTCCAAACATACGGAGAACATGGAAACGTACTCTTGCTTAGGCATGGGAGCACACGACGTGGCGAATCTTACGGATTTGAACGTATTCTCGGATAAGTTGTCTCCGAGCAAACGAAAAATTCCATTGGACGACTCGTTGGGAAACGACACGAGTGTGTCGTGCGATTCAGAATTGCAAGACTGCGACTCTTCTCAGAGAGAATTTCAAATTTTCACGCCTCTGAAGAGACACCGATCTTTAATCGCTTCAAACGCCAAAGAGTATTTGCGTTTCTATGACTTATCGCCTGGGAGGGATGAATATTCCGAGGAAGATCTCGCAAACGTGAATTTATCGAGATGCTTAACGCCGGTTCTAAGCATCCGAGAACGTTCGAGCGGCCGCGAGTTGGCGGCCGTACGATCCGATAAAGAATCCGAGACGGTCGAGGATTCCGATCAAGATCACGATTACGATCACGATTTGAGCGATACCACTGGCAGATCAACGCCTAGAAACATGTCCACCGCGGAATTGTATTCGAATCTAGATTCCATAAAGAAATCTCACAAAAAAAATAAACGCGGCAATAATTCGCGAAAATTCGGCTTTAACCCGATCAAAGACGACGCTTGCGAGAAAAGAGGCTGGCAAAGTTTATCGACCGAGATCGGGAACGATTCTCTGGAGAAATTCGAGCTCTCGCGATCGGACTGTGACGAGAACTATTCGAGCATCGATCCTATATCGAGCGAAGACGATAATCTACCAGGGCCGAGTCGTATTCACGCGAGCGAACAGACGAACATGAACGCAGACACGGCAGTACAAAATGTCACGCCGCCGAATTGTTTGAAAACGAAAAACTATATCAAACTGTTACGCGAAACGTCTATCAAACGGTCGCACAAGAAGGTTCGGAATCAAAAGAAGTACGAAGCAACAACGGTCGAACCGGATCAGTTATCGGACGATGGATCTATATTCGGAGACGAGGAGAAATCGCTCGACACCGAATGCCGGTCAGTTTCCAAATAATTACTTCTTTTCACCGATACACACGATGGTTCGAATGTTGACGAAAAAGTAACCGATTAGTATGGTAAACGCAATTTTCTCGTACCCAAATAGTTTCCTCGAGTCTCGTACACGGTCGAGTATAATACATACTTGCTTCTCCCAACACGATTGCATGAAACGCATAGGTAGTTTTCGTGCAGCCGTGATGGTCTGGAAAACCTTGAAAGAGATTAGCATCGTGCTAGTTATGTATTTCTTAAGTTTTACATATACGTTCCGATATCATCGCCAGCAACGGTGCTGTTCCGAGATTGTATTGTATTCGTCCGTATCTTTTCAATACATATGTATGTATACACCTATTTACATTTATCGATATGTATGCTATCGTTTTCTCTTTCTCAGACTTTGTAGGAAATCTTTGGAGCGTAATACAATTTGTATTATTAGCTATCTCTTTATGACACAAAATACGGAGTAGCAAACTATGTTAATTCGATTCGCTTTTACATCCAAACTAGATCTCGAACACGATAATAACTCTATTATTTTTTAAGAAATTTCAGCGATTTCTCTCTCTCTCTCTCTCTCTTTGTTCTTTTCACAAACAAACTTCTTACTATACTATATAGTTACTTGCCTTCGATATATCAGACTGCGAAGACACGTGCCTCGTCTCGAAGTGTTATACCGAATAAGTAAGGGAACAGGGAACATACCGAACAATAATATTAACGTTTTACTTACTTTTCTTTCTTTTCTTCTCTCTCTCTTTTTTTTCGTTAATTTTTAGTTGATGTTAGTCTTGCGTAAAGTTGGTTTCAATTTTGACGAATCAGCGTGTCGACAACATTTGCATCATGTCAAACCGGCGGCAGCCAAATAATAAAAGGAAACATTGTAAATTTCGCATATTCAAGTCTTCCGATACAAGGACCGGTTCTACCACGGTTTTTGGGATTAACGTTTATTCTGTTTTAAACGAACAAGTAATAAAATGCGAGGAATCAGGCGAACGAGTAACAATCAGAAGGATGAGGGGATAAACTTTAAGAGATACGCATTATGTTTCCGTATAGCATGTAACATTCAAACAATATACAATATAGATTACGACGACGGAGTTACATTCGATATTCGTTAAGTGTTGCGTTAAACACCACGATTTGTTGACGCTCTGCTCGCTCGTCTTCCTGTTGGAATGTGTGTAACGTCTCTCTCTATATATATATATATGTGTGTATATATATATATATATATGCATATATAGACTACGACTGCAACAGTATTATACCTACTGCAATCGGTCCGATGCAGAAAAGCGGAAATCTTATACGAAAAAACGCAACTGCATATATAAGATTTCTCGTCAGCAACGTCAAGTATTTACAGCACAAGGAAAATATAATGTAATCTTTCGTTGCATTCTTTTGGTAGATTTTCATAATGGCTGCAATAATGTATGATATATATATATTTTAGTTATCGTTAAAACTAACTCATCAATTTTTATATTACATGCATATTTTATATACATAATAGAGAATTATGAAGAAAGAAAATCTTTTTGCCTCCATATAATGACTTCCATCGAAATTTCCTACTTTTTTTTTTCTCTTCTTCCTAGATGTTATGACGTCGCGAGTGCTTCGTTTGCAGCAAAATATATTAATCTTTGAAATATTGTACATATATGTAGGTACGAAGACCGTTTTTCTTGCAGAAAGAACGTCATACGTATCCTATGGAACCCTATTCGGTTTTCGAAACGATCAACAAACCACGTCTAATAATCAATTTGTTGAGATGCCGGTATATAGAGTGTAGATTGATGACTATTTGTAACATTTGCAATAAATTGATTGCTATAAAATACAATATGATTCAGTTTTATAGACTGTTACACATATATATATATATATATATATATATATGTACATTATATTTTTGTTTTTAATGAAAAGTGTGAATGTCATGCGCTGAACGGTGAACGCAGAACAAATTAATCTGAGAACGCTGCACAAGTTTGACCAGTCGAACCCGAGTCGCACTGGATCTAGTTCTCGAATTCGCCGTTCTTAAAGCGTAGAGGACGCTAAAATCAGTGGCATTTTAAGGTGGCGGTACTACAGATTCCCATGAGGTGTCAGGTCTATTCCTATATCTCGTCTGTGGCAATTATCTGAAGTCGGGTCTACAAGTATATATAATCTAAGGTAATTAATTAATTCACAGTGGGTTCGCCGTTTTGGCGTTAACGGCGCCACCGTAACGGTCACACGTACCGAATTCTCGCAACAAATGATTCATTCTCTTGTCACTGTTTGGATTTCGTTTTTGAACTACCTACATACATACATACATGCATACATACATATAGATCAGTATTTTTTGTAGCATTGAATATCACACTTAAAGAGAGCTTTCGTATCGGTTAGTTTTGCGATTGTCTCTGGTTCTCGGAGTTGACGAATAACTTTGTACTTGTGTAGTACTGTAGCACCTAAATACTTACTTCTATACATAGTCTTGTTCAGCTGTAGGCCATAGGTTGTCAAAGTTGGAGATTTTTCGGCCTCGAGTTACTCGACTTTCAATGGAAATATGTTCCGAACTCGCTAGAGAGTCGTCTCGTCGTCTACATACGACACAACAAATATGGCGTATCGTGGTGTGAAAGGTTCCGATCCGTTTGTTTCGAAAACATCTCGAAATGAACGTTTCGCGCAAATGTCGAAACAAGAACAGATTATTCAGCAAAAGAAGCTCGAGATACAAGCTAAAATGCAAGAACAGAAAGCGAAAGAAGCCGTGGAAAATTTGAAAAAGAGCAACACGTTAGTTCCGAATTCAAGAACAGTTAGAGCTAATACTGCCAAGTAAGTAGTCGTTTAATTTTTTCGCGTAAGAAAATACTTTCGTAAATGTCGTGTCGCGAGAACGATCTTGTTTCCATAATTCGACACTTGTCATTGCCTAATTAGTTTCAACCGTCCGACTAGATTGATTCGAACGACGAACACATGCCTCTGACAAGGGGCCATCGACACCTCCGGAGAATGATTTGCAAAATGTTCGGTTTGTTATCGGTTCGCGTTTAGAATTAGTTTTCGCGTCGATCGACAACCAGCACGGCGGGTCTATGTTATGCAAGCGTTATTCTCGCCAAAAACAATGATCAAGGACCTAAATTATTTTTAAATCTTGTCCGATGTCCATAAAACGAGGAATGAAACTTGTTACAGAAAACAAGAAGAAAAACCAGCCATGTCGCAAACGGTTAACCTGTTTGCCAACGATGGCAGTTTTTTAGATCAATTTAAGAAAATTGCAAGTAACAAAGGAGCGGCAAGAACAGAGACGATATTTCCTTCGAAATCGGAAGAGAGGAGAGAGGATAAGTACTCGGAGACTGTGCAAGATAAGGAAAGAAAGAAGACCAACGACGCGAGCAGGGATTGCGAAAATAGGAGAGATCGTAGAAGAGTCGATTCTAGATGGGAGAGAAGCTCCGACAAGAGGCATAGTTCTTCTTCGAGTCCGTCTCCCACTAGACACGCGTCGTCGCAAAGCCCGGAAGCTCGACGTAACTTTAACCAATTATCTTCTAACGGACAACGCGTGCAACATAATCAGCAACAGTATTTTCCCAGAAACGGAAATTCGTCTCTCGTGCCTCCTCTTGCGTCTCAATCCGTGATGCATCCGACAAACGTACCTCCGCCAAATATAAGAAATATCATAACCAACATTCCTCCCCCGAACTTATCGAAAATGCTTCCTCCGAAGAATTTGGTGAACGCTTATCCTGGACTGGACGATCGATCCGGAGATGCTAGAATGCAGATATCGTCGTCGCATGCGTTGCTCGCATCGTCACCCTCCTCTGTACAAACTATACACGCCAATACCAATGTGCCTCCGCCGAACATTCACATTTCTCGGACGATACCACCTAATCTACAAAATTTACCACCACCTACGCTCCCTACATCCGCGTCTTTACTAGCATCGCCGTCGGCGTCGGCGTTGACGTCGTCGTCGGCGGCGGCGGCAGCGTCATCGTCGTCGTCATCGTCGTCGTCGTCATCTTCCTCTTGTTCGAATTCGGGTTCATCTTCGTCTTCGTCCTCAAGTTCATCGATACTACAACAACCACCACCACCTCCACCACCGCCGCCACCGCCACCGCCGCCACCATTACCAACGTCGTCGTCGGCAACGGCGATTTCGTCGGCCTCGATATTGTCAACGTCAGCGGTATCGGGCACGCAACAACATATAATATCGTGCGGACGTCAATGCGGTGTGCTACCTCCTGCAAGTTTGCAACCCACGAATCTACCGCCTCCAAATATTCCTCCCCCGAATCTGTTACCGACGTTGGCGCAAATGCCGCCAAATATCATGTCTATGACAGCTTCGCAGACGATCGTAGTCACAGTACCGAACGCATCCAACGTACCCAATATTCCTCCGCCAAACGTGATGGCGTCCGTGATGATGTCAGCTCCACCTCTTGCGGTTCACAATGTTCCGTCGAGTATAAATTCAGTTCCGCCACCGAATTTAAATATTCCACCTCCGAACGTGCCACCACCTCCGATCATACAAAGTGCCGGTCCACCCCCTCCTCTGATGTCGACGAGCTATCCTATTCCCAATCAAGTCACTCAGGTACCTATGGGACCACCTAACATTCAAGTGCCACCACCCACAAGGTCATTGTCTGGTCTACAAGCTACCGAACAGCTAGGTATGACATGTCGATTATTTTCTAGTTCTATGTAATTGAATCGCTTGTTTCGACGTATCGCCGCGTCTCGATTCTCGCTTCACGGGATTTCCATCATTTTTTCCGACACCAGAATATTCTCTGGTTCGAACGCAACCAAGAATCGGATCGTATACGACTATAATCGTATACACGATGGCGTGTGCGACACGCGCGCGATACGCCGAATAAAAGACACACGAACAAACACGAGACAAAGTATGCGAAAGCATGCTTTCGTGTAGCGAAAACATCTGTGTAGACGTATGTACGTTCTACGCTAGAAAAACATAAAAAATACAAATATTGTCATTGTTACGCGTGTCTGACAAAGGCTTCTAAGTGTGTCCCGTAGAGGCTGAGCAGCTGGCACGAATCGTCGCCGATTGCGGGGATGAAATCGAGCAGGAAGCGCGAGAGAAGAATGCACAAGATCCTAAATTATGGTAACTACTGTCCTCACTGGTCCCCATCTCGTGTATTAACGCGTCGCGTTGTGAGCTTCCCTTCTATTAAAACCTGCATATTGTTTTCAACATTATTCCCCAATTTACTCATTTCACACGACAGATATATGTATGCGTTTCACGCAACAGATCTATATATATATATCTCCCAACAATAGTAATGGTAGCAATAGTGGTAGAATTAATAGTACAAGCAGTAGCAGTAATATTAATATCATTAGTAGTAGTAGTAGTAGTTGTTGTAGTAGTTGTAGTAGTAGTAGTAGTAGTAGTAGTAGTAGTAGTATGTAGTAATAGTAGTAGTAGTAGTAGTAGTAGTAGTAGTAGTAGTAGTAGTAGTAGTAGTAGTACCAGTAACAGTAGTGTCTAGTAGTAGTAGTAGTAGTAGCACCATTAGTATTTTAATCAATGCTGCGGATAAACGTAAATTTAACTCAATTGCAATAACAAACTTGTCCTGTAAACCAAACTTCGTCAGTCGTTCTTCTGATAAAATCTTTTCTATGCGGTTAACATTGAAGGGAATTCTATTCCAGTCGCACCGCTATCTCTTTGCTTTGTTACAAGTAATAGGAATCTTTCTCTCGTTAGATTTTCTTGTTTGTTCCACTGTTGTTCGTTTTTCTCTTTCAATTCCTCTCCATAAAGAAAGGAATCTAATTTAGGAGAACACGTTACTTGCCAGAGTCTTAAGTACTGTTTTAATCAAGGTTTCTGCATCAAAAGCAAAGTGCAGCGTACCTGCAGTACAGGGGGTTAGTGGCCAAGTTCCGTGCTGAAAAGTCGACCAAAGAACCAAAGGACAGCGGTGCTGAACCGTATTGTCCGGAAGAAGCTCTCAGCGATAACGACGACAGCGAACAAATTCACGTGAACAAACATATTTTTTCGATGCAAGGTGAGTAACACGCGCGTATTCCCAAGTAAGTACGTATAAGAAAATCGAAGAAGAATCGAAAGAAAACCGGAAAAAACGGATTCGATGGTAATTCTACAGATCGAACAAAAGAGGAAAACAGAGAAGAACGTAAACGAAAAAGACGTAGTCGTTGGGGCGATGCGGACAGCAAAGTGACCATAGCCGAAATCAACACGTTGTCTGGACAGAAACAAAGCAGTGGTGGGTTATCGCAGCCGGGTGTTGCGATTCCTGCACAGATCGGACAACCAGCCGTGATAATATCATCGTCGAAAATGCAACAAGCCAAAGCGAAAAATCCCATGTTGACCAAAATTTCAAGAAACGATCCAGCTTTGATTCAATACGCTCGGCAAACGTTCGGCACGTTGGATCTTACCGAAGAACAATGGAAAAAAGCGGAGGATCATTACAAGGTCAGCAGAGTTTTACCGATTAATTATCTATGAAAGTTAGGATTAATCACATTCTAATTCGCGGTATCGTTTGGAAAGGTCGCGCTTATTCACTCTTATCGACGAAACTGTGTTTGTGGTTTAGATAAATCTGCTTTATCAAAATTTATTGAGGAAAAGGGAAGAATTGAAACGTTTGGAGGCACAAGGAAAGCATAAATACGAGTACGACAGCGACGAAGAAACCGAAGGCGGCACTTGGGAACATAAACTCAGATCCGCCGAAATGGAGGCGACTCAAATGTGGGCGGAAGAATTGACAGCTCAGGCGGAGGGAAAACATCATATCGGTGACTTTTTACCACCGGACGAACTAAAGAAATTCATGGAACAATACAATGCGGTGAAGCAAGGGAAAGAACCAGATCTTAGCGATTACAAGGAGTACAAGCTGAAAGAAGATAACATAGGTACGGCCGACGAATCTATGTATATACACATATTTCTTCGACTTTCGTCGAAGCGTTTCGAATCTCGTTCGATCGAAAGATTCTTAATTTTTCGTTCGCATAGGATTTCAGATGTTGCAGAAACTAGGTTGGAGCGAAGGGCAAGGTCTGGGTAGCGAGGGCAACGGTCGTATCGAACCTGTTAACAAGTAAGCTTTTCGCTTTCACGCT
The DNA here is from genome assembly GCA_028454255.1 of Halictus ligatus. Classification (NCBI taxonomy): domain Eukaryota; kingdom Metazoa; phylum Arthropoda; class Insecta; order Hymenoptera; family Halictidae; genus Halictus; species Halictus ligatus. The sequence goes on along the minus strand of CM052138.1, from coordinate 17,317,670 downwards.
TTTACGTTTTACTTATTGGCATCATTCTTTCGTTCCCTTACGCGTCCGTCGTTGTCGGTGTACGCGACAATTGCCTTCCCGAAGTGAACAAAATCATTGTATTGCACAGGGCTACCAATAGATTTGATAGCGCTGGCTTAGGTTCGGAAAGACCAGACGGTGTATCTAGAGACGACGACGAGTTCGATGCCTATAGAAAACGAATGATGTTGGCGTACAGATTTAGGCCTAATCCTTTGGTAACCGCCCTTTTCGTATCGCTCAATATATTCTATATCGACGACGCATTGAAAGTTGTCTTTCCTTTTTCCAGAATAATCCCCGGAGACCGTATTACTGAAAATACTGATGCCAATGGATTTAATGTATTTCTCGTATTAAATGCATATAAATTTTCTATTTAGTTGAACAATAAATCGTCATTATTTTGTATATTGAGAACTGTGAAAGCGTACAGAATTACGCTTAAATCGTGTCATTTGCTCGACAAATAATAGGGCACATACGTATAATTCAATAAACTGAATATCTTAAGCTTCATTTTCTGCATATCACGTACACGTGTATGTATATGTATTTCTCATTGTATTCGTATCCGTATCCGTATTCGTATGCGTATGCGTATTCGTATTCGTATTTGCATTTGTATTTCCATTTGTATTCGTATATGTATAATATGTGTATACATATACGTACAATACACAAACCATAGATATATTCCACACGGTCCTTTATCTATACCTGTTTCCAGGTAACATATTGATTGTAATATTGGCTGAACGACGTTTAATTCTAATTTGTATGCAACCGTTTCCACATCGTGGTGTTCCGTTGTTCTGTTTCCTTTGCCGTTGATAAAAGCGATTTTTATACGGAGAGGAGAATCGAACTACTGGACAAACGAAATATATGAAAATACGTGTACTTGCACAGTGTGTACAGTGTAGTTTGTGTTCTCTCGAGCCCCCTTGGTTCGGCCACCTTTCACGCATTGCGAATACCATCCAGGACACATCGGTTTACCGTGGCGGTAATGTCCGAATGTTCTCTGCAAGAGGAGTTTTGCCATTCGTAATGCAAAGCAGAGCAGGGTGTTTTCTTTCGAACGATCGCATGCTCGAAACGGACGGACGGACGGACGGACGGACGGACGGCCGGCCGGCCGGCCGGCTTGTCCATGGATCTCGTTTGCTCTTGCTCTTGTTACGGTCTCTCTACTCTCTACCTTTACGTTCGACTACCTTTCAAAACGATTAGAGACAATCGAACACAGCCATTTACTTGCTTTTCATTTCTCAGTCGCGGAAGACGTTCGTTTACTTTCCGGTTTCGCGTTCCTTCTGATTTTTCAGATTTATTCGCGATATTTGGTTCCCATCGTGTCGCTTCGCATAAATAAGTACCACGCCAATTGATTTGCATTTTCCAGCGATTTTTCCGTTTCTATATTTGCTGCCGAGGTCATCTTTGGAATTTCAATGCATACTTGGTATCGATGCGGCCTAATAATCACGGAATGCACATTACACCGGTAATGTAGCTGCGTATTACCGAGTGGATGTATAGATTTATCGATCGCGAGAATACCAGATATACTTGTGAGCGTGTACCACACAAATATCTATACATTTACATGCACATATTATGCACATAATATTCTTGATTTATTACGAGTCCTGTTACAAGCTTACATGGAATTTTTTCGAGATTCTACGAATACAAAGTTGCATGTGTAACTTGTAACAGTTTCACTTGACTCGACAAAATAGAAACTAATCCTACGAAACTATCGGAATTTTTTCTTGTCTATACGTATACGCGTATACGGTTTTATAGACTGCGATACCGCTCTTATCGGCTGGTGTAAGCCGATTGTCAGCCAAAAACCTTCGCGATGTTCGATGTTGATTGCAACCAATTGAAAATTCAAACGACGCACGATCATTTCGAGCGTAACATTATCGATCGGTAATCTGTAAGTAGGTTTGCTTCTTGTTTTCTAGTTTTCAACCGACTCGGTGATCGATAGAAATTGCTATAATTTTCTTGTAACATTTCGGCGAAGTTGAGTAAAGTTTTTGAAACGTATCCGTTGCAGCCGACTGATCAAGATTTATGCGGTAGCACGGTAAGGATCTACGATTCGGGGCTATTCTACCTTTCTTTTCCGTAAAATGATTCCCGTTTGTTTCTCGACCGTCGCAACTCGTGCCGTTGCGCGTCAGACGGAAAGAAAAAAGGGGGAGAAGATAGCAGAGCGATTCGCGACGAAACAGAACGAAACAGAATGGATTGAAACGGATCGAATCAGATTTCAGATCAGATCACGGCTTTACACGGGGAAAGGACGGAAAGAGACCATTCTGGTCGTCGGTTGATCAGAGGGGAGAGTCGAGGCGAGCTGAGGCGAGCTGAGGCGAGGCGAGGCGTAGGTAGGTACTCGTTCAACGTGGACGCGTGTATACGTGAAAGTAACTCTTACAGTTCAGCTGGAATCGTATGGTTGTCGGTGTTTTATGGTGTCGGTGATCCCGTCGTTCACCACAACAGTAGAAAGACGGTACCCGTTCCCGCGTACACCGTTGCACGCTTTGTCAGCAGATGGACGATCGAGGGACCGATCAACCGAGAAATACCGAATCGAGTAGGGGTGATGGAATCTTGATCGCGAGTCTGGCACGAGCCCCAGTCTTCTCCGATCTGCACCGATAGAGGACTATCGAACATACTTAACGATCAGGGATCGAGCTCCGCTCGCGCTCGCGCTCGCGCTCGGGATCAGAGACGTACGTTTCCTTCACGGGACTGTTTCACGGGACAGGACTGTTTCGCAGGACCGAACTACATATATTTCACGGGACTGTTTCACGGCGCGCGCGCGCGCGCCTGTTTTGTGCCTGACCGTGTGTTTTGCGTCTTCTTATGTGTATACGTGTATGCGAGTGTCCGCTGGTTGGTGGATCGGCCAGCCGCGATCGTCGACACAGATCGGATAGATAATAGATTTTCCACGGTTTCGACCGTCAACGGACAACATGGAAATCTACCGTACCAATTTTTGTTTCTCGCTTAGATCATCGTTCGTTTGAATCGCTCGATTTGTTTCAAGTAACTTGAATCGTCCATCGAATCCTCGTTCTTGCCGAAGCTCGATTCGACTCGTTAGGTACATGGACGTATAAGTGACCCGAGAAGAACGATACACGTGTCGCGTCGCGTCGCGTGTACATAGTGTTTCGATCGATCTGTTTCTTTGTCTAGTTCCACCTTTGACACGATACAGCTGCGGTAATAGGAAATATTATCGAACAGATTCAACAGGGGGATACCAGCGCCGAAGACTGTTGCGGTCTGGCGTTCGTCGCCGTTCTCCTGGTAATTGCCGATCGTTTGAAACCTTCCGATCGACGGGAAACGCCTGAGCCGGCAACGTTCGCAATTCTATGAAAATCGATAGTTTCGTTGAAAACGAGAAACCAAGAAAACCGAGTGGTTCCATTCGTCTACCGGACAATCGAATTTTGATTCATGGGAGGAGACCAAAGGAAGGACGTTCGCGCAAAAACATCCTCGACAGCCGAAAAAGATTCTTAAATCCGAATAGAAACTCTGGAAAAGAAGAAACCCGTGATCGGTTACTTTCACGGTTATGATAACTAGAGTTTTCGTTGGGAACGTGCCTGTGCGCATGTACATAGATACATGTGTCCACTCGTGAGCGTGTATACGCGTGCCTAATTTCTGCGATTCCCGAAGCTTTCAAATTTTCGACGAAACAATCGTAACACCTGTGTAATCTCTACATACATATGTCTGTACGTCTGCGCATCTGCACGCCGAAAGTTGCGATAATTCGTTCGATTCGGTGCATTTCTCTCTACTTTGTGTGTACCGATGATAAATAGATGTTCCTCCGAGGAACGAGGAAAGACCAACTTGTCGTACGCGAACACCTAATCGTACCTAACCCAAAGTGATCTCCGTTGGAAGTGTCGGTACGTGTTATCAAAATCGCGCATCTCTTTTCCCTTTTTCTTTGCTATTGCCTTTTTTCCCATTTCCACCTTCATTCTCTTCTACTTTTACTTTTACCTCTACTCCTACGTTTTCTTTGTTCTTTTTTTCTCTTTGTTTTTCTTGATTTCTGACAATATCGCTACCCTGACTTTTCCACCATTCTTTTCTTCCTTATCTGTCGCATCCTTCTTCTTCTTCTTCTTCTACTTCTTCTTCTCTTCGAGTTTTCGATTATGAGAGAGGCTGTAATCATTACCACGTGCCTGTTGGGTTTCGTGTTCGCTGGAAGTCCTAGATTGCCCAGGACCTCTGCCGACGAGCGTAACATCCGTAATGTCAGTAACAATGGAAACAACGTCACTGGAAACGCGGTGCCGGCACCAGCTCGAAATCCTCAACGCAATAGGTAAGTTGACACAACTTCCTACCACCGATAGCAAGAGCAAAGTTTCGTTTTAAAACGGGGCAATTGAAATGTCGATGAAATTCGAAAACACATATTTTCGTATCTATCAGCGATGCGGTTAGGTAGAGCTATGTCAGCATCGGTCGAATCGTTGCGTATCGTTGAATTCGTTGCACCCGTTGAATTCGTATTCGCCAACGCTTTACGAATCATCCTCGATCTTCGGTCGTTCTTGATTTCTTTTTTCTTTCCTTTTTTCTTTTCTCTTTTATTTTTTGTATTTGCCAATTACTCTACGCACGGTGCACGGATTGTCGTGTCAGAGTTTGAGAATCGATATTACGTACGGCGGAACGAGAGTGTCGCGAATGCTGTGATCGCATTATAATTGCAAAAAATTAAAGTAAGCATTTCCGCTATTGTAGGGAACAGGTTTGTACTCTCCTTTTTCTCGCTTTCTCTTTTCATCCTCTCGATTCGCTTGGTATGTAGCAACGTACACCTACAATATACCACTATAAATCCTCTTGTGTCGCGCTGTTCGGTTCGGTTCGGTTCGGTTCGATTCGGTTCGATTCGATTCGATTCGATTCGATTCGGTTCGGTTCTGTACTGTTATGTTATGTTATTGGTCCTGTTATACCGTTGTTGGCTTACCGTTGGTTCGTTGCTTATATAACTTGACAAAACACCGAAAGGAGTTGGTCTTTCGATAGGAGCGACACGTACTTTCCGGAGATACCGTAGACTGCCGTAGATCATTTAGCACTTGACGATACAATAAAAAGAATGCTTACACAATTATGCCAGTTACATGATCGAATTTTACAAATCTTGTCAACAAACTGCACGACGGTTCGATGAAACGCGTCTTCGCGTGTAAAACCTACGTACGGAACAGGTGTTACGCGTTTCAATGAAACAAACTTGCACAACAAGTAGAATTCAGCTTATCGTTGTTACTAGACGAGATTTCTGTTCGCGAACCGACTAATTCTATACATTCGTACCGATCGTACTCTTCGGTACGTAGCCGATGGCACGACCGTGCAATGGTTACGAGAGCAAAAACATAAATCACCACCGTAAATACTGAATTCGACATTTCTCAGATTGAAATCCTGGGTTAGGTCCCGGGCTCTCTACAATCTCTACAGATACGATTATAATTTTGATGCTTGTGAAAACATACGAGACAGGTAACCAAATCTCTCCAGCGGACCTCACAGTTATTCGATCTACGGATGTTCCATTTCCTTCCTCGTTTACATTCTGTTTACTTTCATCTTTCATTTGTTGTCCTAGAAATTGATTTCGGACGATAGTGGTCAGTATGTAATTGGTCATTCGTACATACATACGTACTTGGATTGATTCAAATTAGAAAGTCGTTGTTTCCCCTTTCTCCTTTATGTTACCGGAGAGGAGATAAATATTATTGTTTAGACGCAAACGTTGGTACGTTTTACAAATTTATATATTTATTTATTTTGCGAACCTCCTGTGTACATATTGTAAATTGAAAGTTTTCTCGCAACGCGGATTTTATATTGCCTTGTAAAAATAATAAGACTGCAGTTGTCGAGATTTTGCGCGGTTTTCGTTCGAACGTACGCAACTCGTACGTACAGTATGTTTTCTAATTTTGCAACTGTCATTTATAAAGAAATCATGCTTCTTCTCTAACCGAAAATTCTGTCAACCTTCTATCGATTCTTTGATCGCCAAAGCCTACGGTTTTAACAATAAAGAAACCAGTCGAACTTACGAACACGCGAAAGCGTTCCGTTTTCTTTCGTCTCGATTTAATGTTCATTAAATTCCAGTTACGAGAATAATTTGTTTCTGCTTTCGCTTCCCCTCCCTCTCGCTCTCCTTTCTCCCACCATATCTTTCCTGACGTCCCACCCTTTCTCTTTCTCTTTCTCTTTCTCGTTCTCGTTCTCGTTCTCGTTCTTTCTCACGCGTGCGTACCTTGCAAAAATGAAAGGGTTCAAGAACTTTTTCCTTTCACCTTATCCCCGCCTATGTAAGAACGTAGATAATTTTCAGTTTTCAATGAAATCGTATTTTTGTGCGTGCATAACGCGCACGTAGCTGCACTCTGCCCTGTACACGCATGTGCTTGCGCGTGCAAACACGCAACGACGATACATCGCAGACAATACGGATAAGCTTACGAAGCATTGCAGACCACTTTCTCTGAAAACCGGCAATATCGAGGGAGATGATATTTTCGTATGCTTCGCAATGGAATGGTACGATAAACTGTTGTTGTTTCCGCGAGATTAATACTCTGATTCGTAGGGATTCGTTTTATTCGATTTATACAAAGATCTCGCATAGATGCACGCATAAACGGTATATAATGTACCCATGTTGTGTGGTATACGGGGGTGTGTATGTAGTATGTCGTATGTCATGTCATAAGGAGAGTGAGAGAGAGAGAGAGTGTGTGTGTGTGTGTGTGTGTGCGCGCGCGCACGACTAGCACGATTCGAAAGAAGGACACAAAGGGAACGGAAAGAGAACCGATTGGATCACGAGGATAGAACGACATCGCTAGTGGGGTACTAGTTCTCCTTTGGTTACGTAACAAATCCGAGCTCCAGTTATGACAATACGATTGCACAAGCTCTACCAGATTCCTAGGAAGAAACGAAGGAACGATAATCAGGGCATACTTGGATCCGATCCATGAGCCGTGTGTAGGAAATAGTAGATCATTCGAACGAGTATCAGGAAAAATAGGAACTGGCACGCGAACACCGTACCAAAGTTCGAGCATCGAATAGCAGTCGGTGTGTCGACTAGTCGCATACCTACCGGTATACATACGTACACATACGTGTGTACGATATCGAGATCGAAAGTTTCCTATAACGTAAAATTACGATTTCCTAGAAGTTGCTTCGAATCTGGAATCGTTTTTAGACTATCCGAGTCGTAACTGTCGCTTTCGCCCTATAATCTCTTGTATCTTTTTGCAAACATTCTTCTGGATATTTCCGGTCACGGAATGTCGTTTGTTGTGCGCCTCGGATCGTTCCGCTTCCACGTTCTCCTCGCGGCTAGTTCCCACTTTTCATTTTTCCCCCATTCTAGCACCGAGTTGTGCTCCAATCTTATTGTTTATTTCACCTTTATATATATATATATATATCGTATAATGATTTGCCGATGCCACGATAAATCGGTTTTTCCGATTCGAAAGGACCCTGGAAAATAGGTAGAAGTATACCGGCCCGCTGACCTGTCCGCAAACCGATTGCGTAAAATTCAAGGTACACTTGCAGCTTACGCCGCAACGAGAGAAAGGATACCGACAACTATCCAAGCCGTTATCTTGTTCGAAATATATCTAAAGCCACGGGGGCGGAAGCCTCTATTTGAAAAATGCTCGACGACTATCGTTGCTACGACCGAACCGTCTTTTCAAAATGAACAAAGACAAATTTGTTATCGCTGGTTTTCTACTAAAATTAATTATCGTTTCGTTTGAAATACTACTTTCAGGGAGCAATATCTGTTCAATGTATTCGAGGTGATAGTTTCGACTCTCGAATCGAAATTACAACGGATCGAAAATTTGGACAAAGCTGTGGAACATCTAATGAGAAGAGTGGAAGCTTTGGATTCGCGTGTAAACGACAACATCGATAAAACCGACGCCGTCATTACGAAGCTTCGGACGTTGGACTTGAAACTGTTCAATTCTCAAGCAACCTATTTACCAACCGATCATGCTGCGTACTCGACTAGAATATCGAACAATAAAACCGATAGCGAAACCAGAGGTGGTACGTATACGATTAGGTTCACGTTTACTAGCCGAGTTGTTGTCGCATTGCCGATTTTAGATTCTCGAATCTCTCGCAAGGTAAGGTGTAAGGGACCTTATTACTTGCGACATTCCGACATTCCGACATTGAATCGTGTAACGTGTCGGATCGATCGGGAACAGCGAGATACCGAGATTCTGTTGTGCCAGTAATTCTGCATACGCGAACTTTCCGTTCAAAAGACCGCGTTCGACTCGAAGAGGGGAGAGAGAGACCGCGGTCTTTTCCTCTCTTTTTCCCTCCTTTCCTTTTCGTTGTATCATCGATCGTCGTGTAGATTGTACGTAGGTACATATGTACCCCTTGTACGTACATATACGTGGTCTACATACATACATATGGTATAGAGTATATGAATTTTCCGGTTGCGCAATTTCCCTTCGCTTGGTAAGAATTTGCAAAAATACGATTCGCGAGGGAGAAATAAACCCCGTTGGGTGACGCGTTTACTACTTGTTTGCTAGTGTCGTTCGTTGTCGTTCTTACCATCGTTTTATCGTTCGTGTTTTGTTTGACGAAACAGTTCGTACGACGCAAACGGTGCTTCATCGGGACGGTTCATCGTCCTCCGAGGCTCTTGGCGAGAAATTACTGTCGCTCGATCAAAAAGTCTCCGACATCGACAATAAATTGATCGACTTGAAAAATCAACTGGATAACAATCTTCTGCAAAACGACGATATAAATGCCGAGGCAAGCGAAAAGAAACCGGTTAGCATGAGCGTGATCGAAATCACGAAAGCGATGAGCAACGAAGTGATGAATCACATATCGATCGAAATAGACAATCTTCGACAGACGACCGGTAACATGGATAGGAAATTACAATTCCACATGAACTTGGTCTCCGAACAGTTGGAAGGTGTTTACAATATGATGACGGATGTGCACGATGCGATAATTGTCAGGGGAAATGCAAACGATCCACGGAATTCGAACGTAACGACAACGACAAGAACAGCAGCAGCAACGGCAGCAGCAACAGCGGCAACAACAACAACGACTACTACTACTACTACCACCACGGAAACACCGTCATCGAAGCAAAGTAAGATCGATCGACTCGTCGAACAGATGTATCCTATGTTGACCGTTTCCGAAAAGATGGACGAAGTTTGGAATGTCGTGGTAAGCCGACAAATCGATCATCGAAACGATCGAGATCCAGATTAGGCGCGGGAGTCAATTTTCTTTCGTTGCGTTACGTTTTTCCTTCGATGCCCTAGAAAACATGAAATTAAACGATAAGCGGCGATAGATGGACGCGAACGCTATGTAGTCTAGTATACGTATGTAGATACTTGCATGCTACGCGTACCTACGGTGTAGAAAAATATACGCACGTAGACAGACACCGAACGCTTATATCGTATAATTTTGTTGTCTTTTAGATCATTAGAGTAGAATACGATGGAATAGAGACGAACCTCGGCAACATTTTTCCGCGTGTTTCACAAAGTTACGAATTACGATCTTTACGAGCTTGTTGATCTAGACGCGTGTTCAGAAATTGTTGATTTTTAAATCGATGAAAAACTGTTAGAGCGAGCAACGTTCGCAACGTAGCGATATAGACACGACCGCGGTTGATTTCAGATAATTTGTATCTCTGATCCTATTTCGTATTTCCACGCGTTCGAACAGGTTGGCACGAAAACTTCTGTAGACGACCTTTTACCAAAATCGGACGAGCTGCTCACGCAAACTCAACGGCAAGAGAGAGCAATCAGTGAAATTCACGCGGACCTACGCTCGAAAACCAATAAGATTATCGAAAACTTGGAAGGAGTGGAGAATAGATTGAGAAAACAAGAGGACGATGTTGCCACTCTTGCTCAGCGTCCAATTCCGGCGGAACTTTTACTCGATCCTACGATCGATCGTCTCGTCGAGTACGATTCGAGCAGGTTAGTTCCGCTTTAATCGCTTTTAATCGTTCAGCCAGCCTCCCTCGATCCTTTCCTCGAGAACCTAATTTCTACTTGCTCTCGAGGTTTCTCCGTTTCTTTTCTCTTTGTTATTTAGATACGTTGGATTGTCCGAAGATATTACAGCGGAGACTACCGTTCCACCGGTGACGCCAACCACCATTGTCTCATCGGTATCTATGTCGACGTCCTCGTCGACTTCGTCCAACGTTATACCGTCGAGTCATTACACCAACTCCACCAACAATATCGGTAGCTCTTCGAATTCGACCGCGCCTTCCGGCTTATCGACGGCAACCTCGAGTGCTCAAAGGTCTTCTACCAAAAATCGTGGTGTCATATTTCCAAGCGTGAAAAATAAGCCGAGTCCGGCGAATTCTACCTTTACCACGGACGCGTTTCTCAGTTACAAGGATGTTAAGGTGAATATTTCGCTTGAATATACACGCGCATGCACACATACGCGTATGATATTTTCACGTTACGAAATCTCTCGAAATCACGGAAATAGTTTGTTCCACGCGTACGGTATATTTATATCTATATTAATTAATTGTATCGATTGTTTGACCGTCGTGCCGAAACTCCCGAGTCACCCTCGAAACGTCTAGAAAGTCAGTTGCATCCGGTCGTCTCTCGACCGGACATACGCGGACGCCTACATTCGTCGGATTGTGCGCGTTCGTGCATGATTCGGCGCAAGTCGAATCAACCGAATCGGTGTCTCCTACCTGTGTTCCATACACTCGCGTGTTTCTCGATGCGGTTCTACGCGATTCGACACTCGGCATACCGTGTCAGGTGTCTACATACATACGGTACTTGCGACCGTGGCAGCCCGCGCTTCACCCGAATCTTCCTTCACGGCAGACAGTCTGTTATTTCCCTGTCGATGCCTTTTTTGCTTTTTCGAAAAGACAGGAAAACCACGATGCATTTCCTGCTACCAGTATATGCATAATAATAAGTAATTCAGATGAAAATGTACAATGTCCGGTGTATGGACCGTCAGACGTGTCATATATATATATATACGTATGCACGGGTACGCGCGCGGGTATACGTGTCGACAAGGAAGGTGAACCTCATGCTTGAAAATCGATTATGCAACGAACCGATTACCATTACGGACATTTCATTTGAACGTAGGCACGACCTATAGTCGCTCGTAATCGCGCGTCTCGACAACTTTTAACCGTGACGTGAAAGTCGCTACACTGGATTTACTCGTTTATCCCGCTTAAACGGTCACCTCGAATAATCAAAAATCCTCGTATGCAAAGAGTATCTTTAACCCAAAGTCTCGCGTCGTCACCACCTCGCCACCATGCTAGCTTTTCACTTTCTTCTTCCTTTTTTCTTTCGTTTTTCTTTTTTCAATCATCCCTTTTCGCGCGGAAATGTATTAACCAGGTTTCGACAAAACTTCTTCGAACAGGCACTAATTTCCCCAATTTCTCTAACCACTTGCCACGCAAGTAGCTACACGGACACGCGCGCGCGCGCGCGCTTCATGGATATTGGAAAAAGATGATGTTAGAGAAAGTAAAAGTCTGTTTGGTGAACAACACGAACCATCTCGCTTCGAGCGTTTACCAACTGTTACCAATATCCAGGTGGGTTTTCTTCGACGGTAATGTACCTGTCGAATGTTCGTACAATTATAGCAACGACTACTACTCGAAAGGGGCAATTTAAAGCGGCAACGGCAATGTTTACAACGACACGTATAAACGCAAACGAAACAATCAGATTCTCTCTCTGTAACGACTAAACATTTCGAAACGTTAACGATCGTATGCGTAACATTGTTGTAGGGCTACTCGTGCGTAGATTTGTTGAACGCAGGCATGAGAGACAGCGGCGTTTATTATCTTCAAATACGTGGTACCACTTACTGGTTCCTGAAAGTCTATTGCGAGCAAGATATCGCCGATGGAGGTTGGACGGTAACAATGCATTCATCGAATCTCTCTATCTCTATCTCTATCTCTATCTCTATCTCTATCTCTGTCTCTATCTCTGTCTCTATCTCGACTTACCAACGATGTACGCATATTTCAATGTTCACTCGTTCCGTTTGCGTGCACAGATAATTCAAAGAAGAGACGATTTCGGAGAACCTCGAGAAAATTTCAATCGAGATTGGGCCGACTACAAGAATGGGTTTGGCGATCCAGCCAGAGAATTTTGGCTTGGTAACGAGAACATATACATGTTAACGAACAACGAAGATTACGCGCTTAGAGTGGAACTCGAAGATTTCGAAGGCAACAAGAGGTAAACATAAGCGTCCGTCTCTTTTTCATTGTTTTTCTTCCTTTTCTTGTCGTTCGTCACTCTATATCCTCTGTACGATCATATTCAGAATCGGTCAATAATTATTCAGGTACGCTCAGTATTCTCATTTTAAAATCTACTCGGAAGCGGAATATTACAAATTGGAAATCGATGGCTACGACGGAAACGCGGGCGATTCTTTAAACGATCCTTGGTACGGTTCAAACAATAGTCCGTTTTCGACTTACAACAGGTAAATACTATCTTGTCGTTATCGTCGTGGTGCTTGAACGAACATTGCTGACGAATACACATTCTTTTGATCTTGCAGAGACAACGATAGATCGTCGTTGAACTGCGCGTCCATGTTGAAGGGCGGCTGGTGGTGGAAATCCTGTGGACGCGGGTTAAACGGACTTTACTTGAACGACCCTCAAGATTTGACTGCTCGGCAAGGTATTTCGAAGACGATATTCCATTTCTATTTCTTTCGTCTGTTCTTGCTCGATTCGAACGTTTAATCGTTCAGCGAATTCAAATCGGTTCAGTGAATTCGATATGCGTTCGGTGTTACCAATTTAATTTACCCTCTTGTTTAAATAGGTATCGTCTGGTTCCGTTGGAGAGGTTGGGATTATACGTTGAAACGGGCCACGATGATGATCAAACCGAAAGGACCTTCGGCAGCAGTGTAGATTAACAAACGATAGTTAGAAAAAGCAAATATATTGTAAAAAAAGAAATTCTCGGAATATGCGTTTCTTGCTTGCATTGTTTCGTGTAACCGACACGATTCGTTGTAATTACGAGAAAAAAAAAACGTAAAAATGTTGTACACACCAAGCAAGTTGTTCAGAGGTAACCTCGGCGTCCTCTTTGTCCTAACAAGTAAACACGATTTCGTCTCGAATTCCGTACTGCATACGCGTATATATTTATTTTCGTCGAATTACTGACGGTGAATTCGCCGAAATTCATCTTAGAAAGGTAACCGAACGCGTCTATTATAATTACTTCGATCGTCGAATGATTCGCGAGCGAAACAGAGATCGCGACCGACTAAACTTTAACATTGGTTAAAGTGCAGCGCCGTGTTTACGCAATAAATTGCTTGCCTTCGATAAATTGCTCATCGCGACAAAGTCGGCCCGAAGTAAATTGGTCGTCAATTTACGATAACGTTCGTTGAACGCGGTACATTGATCGTGAACGGAGGTCCGAATGTCGATGTAGTTAAAAAATTGTAAAAACAGAATAAAATATTAAAATATTTACCAAAATAAACTACAGTCAGCCCGATGATTATTGTTGTCTGCCAATTAATTTTGCACTTTGCAAACGCACTTTCTCATCTCGACCGTACCGATCTGAAACAGCAGAATTCGGACGAGACACGCAAGATCATCGATGTCGATAACGATAACATATTCGATGTACAATTGGGAAATATTCTTTGCCAGCGGAGTAAAGTGGACACGGTTCTGTTCCGTGCTAAAAGGTAGACATGGTTCTGTTCCATGCTGAAAAGGCGACGTCACAAAAGTGGAAACGCCGAAACCCAGGACGTGAGCAGCGAGCAGCGAGCAGCGATGCAGTGAGCAGGCGTGAACACTTTCGTATCCTTATCCTGTCTGAACGTAGCATCGGCCAATGTGACCAAAGCAGGGATCGAACAAAATTCAAACCCATAAGATGTTAGATCTATTCTTGTATTTTGTCTATGGTACAGTCTAGTAAGTCAACGTGTCAACATCGAATAATTGTCACGCTTGAATTTGATAATAAAAATAAACGCAGCAGTCATAATAACTACATATACATAACTTTCGCGTTTATACATGTCCATAACATAACCGTCAACTCTATTACACGTTGTGATATTTATATAGTTTATTTTGCGTAATCTCACTGTATCAAGTAATAAATTTCGTTTTTGGAACGGGGAAGATACAATAACGAGAATGAATGTTTTTGTAAAATCTGCGGTTTCAACTGTAAGTTCAAATATATTCGATAAGCATTTACATTGTTATTCTTACGTACAAATGAAGTTATGTCGCAACAATGTGCAATTTAAGGTTACGCCGGTACGGTTAGTTAGAAGTATTGCAACAAGTTCTGTAAACAATAAATACGAGCACGAGGATATAATTCATCTGGAAGGCCATGAACCTGGTATTCCACCGTATATTGAACGTAGCGATGAAAATTCGACGGTAAAAAGAGCTAGGTAAAAATAAAAGGAACTATTTACGATAGCATAATCGCACAATTCTGTTTACCACACTTTTTCTTGTAGGCTAATATATCAGTCTCGTAAGCGGGGCATGTTAGAGAATGGTCTGCTATTAAGTACGTTTGCCAAGAAGTATTTATCTGATTTTAACGACGAACAACTAAAACTGTACGACCGTCTGATAAATTTACCGTCCAACGATTGGGATATATTTTACTGGGCTACGGAAGCAAAACCCACTCCACCAGAGTTTGATAACGAAGTTATGGATTTGTTAAAAAAGCATATTAAAAACGAGGATCGTCAAGTCAGAATAATGCAACCAGATTTATAGAAAGAAATAGTAATACATAGTAGTTATTTTCTTTATGATAAAAGTATTGTACCGATAAAATAAACTCCTATTTATTGACTCGAATAGCAAATCTATATTTTGTCGGTACGTATATAGACGTGTAATAGTTATTGTAAATATAGTCGAAATAAATACGTATACTCTCTCTGTTATCATTATTAAAAATAAATCTTTATTACAAAATTTCATTTTTATATATATATATATACACATACACGTTGAGAACATGTTTTACAAAAATGGTACTTAATACTGTTGCATTATTTTGGACTGTAAAATGGTTTCAAATGCCAAATATCTATGAACACTGATAAACTGTTCACTAAATTATAAAAAATTAGTCATAATCACACCTGTAAACGTGAAGATACGGTACGAATATAATATCAACCAATTTGTAGGAACCTGTTAGGATTTTTAATAAATTCTTTTCGTTGGGTGAAATCTACGAGTCCTGGACCTTTGTTCGATGTTGCCTTTGTCGCTGCTTTAGCTGCTGTCTTTGCTTTCGCCGTTGCTTTCCCTTTCCGCGTGCTACCGATATATTAGGAATTAGTGACACGAAAAACATTAATTAGACATTGAACGTGCAAAGTACGTGTTTCTATAATTTACCTCGACGCTGTTCGCTTAAACTTTTTAACATTGTTTCGAAAGTTGCCTCTGCCTTTGCGTTTTCTATTACCGGAATTGTTACACGAACCTGAATACGTAGCTGTATCGGTATACCAGGTATCGTCTTCGTCCACGTCATTACTTTCTGCCCCTTCCTCGTTTAATAATGCTATACATCATTTTAGCAAAACATGTCCAATGAATAAATTATTACAATAGTATTACAGTATTAGGGTATTATGACTAGCACAACTTTGTACTTTACCATGTTTTTCTGCAGCGTATTTTTGTGTAATGTCTAATAAAGCTTTCCCATACTTGTCGAAGTTTGCCTTAGTAACGTGCGGTATTTCTAACATAGCTTCCTCGCTTTCTGGTAACTGCTGACTCATTGACCTGACAGCTATCATATTCATTACCGAAGATGCAGACACATCGAGAGCGCCAGCTATTCCCTTTATTATGTCCATTAGTTCCTTGTAACAACGGCTTTCTAGGTCTAGTAAAACTTTATCAACTTTCTTCGTGACTGTTGATACCGTTGCTACAGCAGCATTACTACTATTAGATGATCTCATGGGAATCAAGACCTGTCGTTAATGTCATTAAATCGTTGCCATTAAAGTTAATGTATTACTTTTACTAATATTGAATGTACCTTTGAGTCTTTTTTTGTCATAAGTTCGTTCGCATTGGGACCAATTTTAATATAGGCACACGCAATTTCTTTATTGATGTACATCTGCTCTTGTAAATACTCTTTAAGCACCATATAATGCAGCAACCGTTCTATGTCGCCCCTGTTCCATGATCTCCCATAGCCATACAGAGGATGTTTATTAATTCCTGTAGAAATAATTGGTAATTACTAGAGGTGTGCGAGAACCCGCAAAATGTCGGGTCGGGTCTGGTCGGGACGAGACAAGAGTTTGAAACGGGTTCTTGAATATTCTCGGGTATCTGACTCGTCTGCCGACCAGAGCCGATGCCTTCCCGACCTCTCCCATACCTCTAGCAATTACATTTCACGCAGAGAAACAGAATGATATTTATGCGGTACAGCAAATTAAACCTCGTACCTGACTCCCGAATTTTCTTGAGATCGCTTCCTTTAAATATATCTGTAAGCAATACTATTGTCAGATTACAATTCCTCATCTGATTAAGATCGCGCACTCCTTTCATGATTTGTTTTGCAGACTCTGTTGCATCCAACATAGTGAAATCATCCTAAAAATCATCTAACGTGTTACATATAAAATTTATATATATATATATGTTATAATAACTCAATGACTTACTTTATTTCTGCAATTGTCACACGACGTTGCTTTAGTCGCAATACACTGTTTTCGATCAAATATTTCTCCAAAATAATTTAATTGTAGCGTCCTGCGACAATCGGTTTTATTTTCACAAAACGAAACCATTTTAAATAAATTATCCATATGAGTTTTGATCACATTAGGATTTGAGGCATCCATTTCAATCATTTTTCGTATTCTGTGCATATCGGCGTAATTGTAAAATAAAACACAGTCAGCGTTCTCTCCATCGCGTCCAGCGCGACCACTTTCTTGATAGTAACCTTCAATCGATTTTGGAAGAGCTGCATGTATTACAAAACGTACATTTGGTTTGTCAATTCCCATTCCAAACGCTATCGTTGCACAAACGACTTTAATCTATAATTTGTCAACCATATAATCACATATAATATGCGGAATTACTTATAAACGTTAAAAACATTCTGTGCGAATAATTTGTCATACTTCTTCCGAAATCCATCGACCTTGAATGTCACTTCTACTATTATCCGTAAGACCAGCATGATAACTTAGTGCTCGAATACCGTTTTGCTTCATTTGCATCGCATAATCGTCGCAATCTTTACGAGACAAACAATACACGATACCGCATTCAGATTTATATTTTGTTTTTATCATAGCTATTACTTCCTCCGCACAATTTTTCCCTTTCTTTGCAATTATGCTGTATCTTAGATTGGGCCTGTTAAAACTGGACATAAACCTGGAAATATATAATATTTTATTACGGCATTTAATAAAGACCCTGTGAACGGAATAACATACCATTTTGGCTTGGTAAGACCTAGTTGATACAATATATCGGTTCTAACTCTTGGCGTAGCTGTCGCTGTTAAGGCGATTGATGGCACTTTGGGGTAATTTTCTCTAAGGCATTTTAACCTTTTATAATCGGGCCGAAAGTCGTGTCCCCATTGACTCACACAGTGTGCTTCGTCGATCACGAATCTTGCCAACAACCCTCTCTCGTACAATGTAGTTAAGTAACTACATAATTTTTGCGATGCACATATTTTTTCCGGCGTTACATACAATAACTTCAGGGCTGGTTCTTTCTTTGAAAGTTCTCTGTAAATTCCATCTGTCTGAGCATCTGTTTGAGCACTGCACATATGCGCTGCTGGAATCTGTGTCAAATTTATGTTTATATTAAAACTATAACAAGTATAATTAAATAAAACTATAAAGTATAATAAAATAAAACTATAACGAATATAAGCGATTGTATTGTTTGAAAAATCTTACATCGAGAGACGTGAGCTTCTGAACTTGATCAAAAATAAGACTTTTCAATGGAGAAATTACGACTGTTATACCAGGCAACAAAAGTGCTGGTAATTGATAACACAAGGATTTTCCACCTCCAGTTGGCATCAAAACAAAACAATCGTGTCCCAAAAGTGCGGCATTAATAGCTTGCAATTGATTTGGCCTAAACGAATATAATCCAAATTTTTGTCTGAATACCTGCAAACGTTCCAATTAATTTATTCGGTACATGCATTACAATTAGACACGTGCGAGAAAAAGGCAAATATAGGGTCGAGAATTGTTTAGGATTCCCCATAATTTTCAGGATTATTCCCGAGAATATTCGGAATTCCGGAAATTTTCTAGAAACCTACTCGTCTGGACCCGACACCTTCCTGATCCATTCCGATCATCGGGTACCCAATATTTTCGGGTTTTTCCATACATCTAATTACAATACCAAATAGATCTAGATTAGTGATTGAAATGGAAAAATGAACGCCACCTTTAACATTTCCCGTGAATGTGGATACGTTTTACCATCAAATTCACCACTGACGCCATCGTTTTTATAATTTCCAGTAAAAATACCCGCTTCCGTTTGATTCTTCGTAGATTCTTTCGATCCTTTACTATTTCCATAATGGTTCTGTGTTGCTAATATTCCCAATATCATAAATGTACAACATACCATTTTATTTGACCGTTATAATTTTAAAAACGAGTAACTTTCGTACTCAATATTTACCTGAGAAATTCAAATCCGAGCTTATATTAGAATCTTTATTTAGCGCAGGAAATTGTTCAAATTCTTGAGTTAAACATTCTACTATTTCTTCTGAATACGAGTTATCATCTACAATCAATCGATAATTAAAATATTAAATACAGATGACAGCATTTGATTTTTACGATTAATTATCGATTACATGTACATAATATAGTTACCGTATGCGTCTAGTATACCACTCCAATCGTTCTGAGCTTTTTTGTACATTGATTTTGAATTAATATCGGAACTTTCTTCTCTCTTTTTCTGCATAAACTGCACATTTTCAATGGTTTCATTTTTTCCCGGTTTATACGTAGTACCAGTAGTTGTATGCATATCATTAGCTGTTGCTGTGGAATTGACTTTTTTTTCCTGTGAAAAGTGCAGATTTTCTTTAGTTTTGTCTGCTTCTGATTTATATACACTGGTAGGCGTGCACATATCATTAGTCGTTGCCGTGGTATTGAGTGTTTCACATTTTCCTTCCTTTTCCCATATCTGTTCTATTTGCTTGGAAACTTCTGTGCCTACGGTTGCTTTGATAGGTCTTTTCAATTGGAACGTTCTTTTTTTTCCTTGAAGGGGTGAGGAGTTTATACTATTATCCATTTGTTCTTTCGCTTGAGATTCATTGGTTTTCTCTAAAGATGCAAAACACTCTTTCTGCATCGGAGAACTTGTACTATCCATTTGGACACCGGTAACAGAATTTGAATCGGACATATTTCCAGCAGACAAGTTAAAATTATCATTATCCGAAGCATTTACTATCGATCGATAACTCGAGGTTGCCGATGTCACAGATAACCCAAGCTCATTTGTGTTTTCACATGTCTTGCGATTACTAAACTTTACATCTTCGTCAGTTTGTATATGCGCTAACTTTGTTTCGGTCAAACGTATTTTTGCTTTGACATGCTGATGTAGAATTTTTAAATCCTGATACGTTTGAGCATGAAAAGTTGGAAACTTTTCTAGGACGGGCAGAGGAATGCGATCCAAGGCGGTATAAAATTTCTCCAAAATTTCTATTTGAAAGTCCTTCAACTCCTTGCACCTATCTTCTAATTTATTCTTTGTGACCTGGATCAAATAATTTTTGCATAGCGGATATATAGCAGCGTCGATTTCAATAATTCCTATGTGTATTTAATCGTGTTAGAGACAAGTACTTACAGGTACAGAAGACATTATAGGTCTCACTTTTGCAGACTGAATCCAAGGAGCCAGTTTCTTTCCTAAATCTAATGGTTTCAACTTTAATTTAAAGTCTGGTCCTACCCATCCCTTTCGAGGCGATAACTTACGATTATTTTTACAACGTGGACTACTGTCAGAATCTGATATCATAACATTTTCTTTTCTGACAGTCTCTGTAGCTTTTTTCGGTGTTCTCGGGCTATCTCTTTCTGTCGCTTTCTTTTCTTCCTCTTCAATTTTATTTACATCGCTTTCGGATGAAACTAGCAACGTTTTGGGCGACGCGTCATTCCGAGTCTTTAAAATTGAATAATTATCACGTGTTTCGGACCGATGCTCGCTATCGTTAAGAACTTTACATTTTCTATTTACACGTGGAGCGGGTTTTCTAACGTCATCGTCGCTATCCGAGGAGTTAATGAATCGAGGTTTTAGCATTCGTACGTTTCTAATCAAACGTTTCGGTTTGAATGTTGGACTCGACACTACTTCCTCTTCTATGGGACTTTTATGTTCGTCTTTAGATGTATTAACAGGTATTTTCTCAGGAGTTTTGATGTTGTTATAGAGATACGAATCGTCGGAACTACCCTAAAAAGAAAGACAAAAATTAAATGAAATTTATAACATTTACTTCTTTGTAGAACATTATTATATTCTTAGATGAAATAAAAACTTTTCTTACAATAGATATGATACTGGTTCTAGAATTTATTGTACCGTCCTCGACGCTACAAGGTTCACGATTATCGGACGCATCTAAACCGTTGTTTAACTTGGAATCCGTGTTTATCGATTTCTGGGTACTGTAAAATATGACATTTTCTTTTTATTCTAAAGGATGTATCACTGTGCGTACGTATGTGTGTATATTTAATATAGAAGTAACGAATACAATATATAAATAAGAAAGAATTTTTGTATCGTATTTCTAATGTGACACAACATCGGAGATTGTTGATAAAATGTTACGTAAAATACGATTCCGATACCTGAGCATAGAATCGCATTGGTGATTATTTTTAAATTTTTCAAGGAATCCTTTAAACGTTGGCTGAACTTCTTTCGTACGGGACGGTACATTTTTTGACATTTTCTCGAGTTATCGGTGATCATTAAACGAATCAAACGCCAAGTGTTCTAAAACGAAGACGCGAGTTGTACATTTATATAGATAATTGTAGACCACGATATCGAACATAACGTACAATGATGGCATAAGATTATTCAATTTTCATTTCGTTTATTATAATCGTACGTATAATCGTGTATAACGTATACCGGACAAAACACACTTAACATGAATGAAATTATAAATTCGACACGTACACGTCGAAACAAATCTATTATAAATTAGACAGTCGAATTGTCTACAAGTTGCTTCACTTGATTTTATTAAAGTTTTCTTGCAGAACAAATTGTTTAACCACTACATTACAAAGTGCCAAACGTTAATTTGAAACCATACACAGATTTGAAGTTAGCAAGCGAGCATGTACGTACATGTGCATAGTATGTACTCCGACTTTTCACCGTTTCTATCATCGCGCATATAGTAGTACGCAAGCGTCGCGAAAGAGAAGGGATAAGCGAGGGAACTATATAGCAGGTGCTAGCACGAACCAGAACCAAAACAAGCATTGCCTTGTTAAGTGAACTCACTGTCACTGATCCAACAGATCACTGTGCGAACTGTACTGCCATAAACAAGGTACGAGTGTATAAGACCAACCACTATATAGGTTTTTCTGTCACACGATTTGCAATACCGACATAAAATCGGTTAACCACCCCAGTAATCTACTTTATCTACACAGCTCAAGTGAACTCGATTCAAATGATATGGAATTTAATTATTGATTCTGTTATTTGTTTTCCGAAATAATTCGAAAAATTATAGTATGACAATTTTGTAAGATTATTACCTCGAATACTGTTATTAGTTTACAAAATTTCTACTTGGCAAGTTTTCTTGGGGGAGGGGGGGGGAAGGAACCGAAGGAACACGGAGATCAATAAAGCTGCGAATGGAAATAACTAAATTCGGTAATAAGAGGGGATTTCTATACTTACCGTAAACAACATGTAAAGAAGCATTGTTTGCTTCAAACGATGTCTGAATTGGAAGTAACTACAATAAGAATTTTCGTGTTATAATAAATGTTATTTCACATGTAGAATTACATAATTTACAAGCCGGAGTAATGACAACGCTCCATTTTCCCGTTATTGTTTCCAGCTTTATCCAATACCTGTATACTATAAACCGAATAAATTGCGGGTTTAAAATCCTCATTATGCTACAGACAAAAATATGATATCTAATATTTACAAATGAGGTGTGTGTGTGTGTGTGTGTGTGTGTGTGTGTGTGTGTGTGTGTAGAGCATGCTTAACAATAAGTTTCCGAATAAATCAATATACATATATGTGTCTACACGGTGTTCGACAACGAAAGAGAGAAAACTTAATAAATAGTTCTTTTGGACAATATAATATAAAAATGTTGGCTTAGGCTCCACTACCGACGAACTCTAATCGTTAATAGCTAAAGCAGGAAGTTGAGATTGCGTTCTTTCTATTTTCGATCATTACTTTATATTTTTACAAAGTTTCACCTTTCGAATTTTGTCTCATTCGAAGCCGAACACCCTGTATATATATGTATGTATGTAGAGAGAGAGAGAGAGAGAGAGAGAGAGAGAGAGAGAGAGAGAGAGAAAGAGAGAGAGAGAGAGAGAGACAGACAAGTTCGTTACATGACGGCACAGTATGCAAACGTCGCGTCGTCTCAACGTCCGCTTATTGAAAAATTATCAATTATCGTGGGGCACATTTTATCACTATGCACCAGGGATAGGAGTGTCTATTCCTCGTTGACATTACGACGTTCCCTTTGTTTTTGCTACGTAGAGACATCTTGCCACGACGATTTTGTAAGAAGTTAATTCTGCCCAAAAGTTAATCCGCCGAAAAAAAGTCTAAGCCCATTGTTATTCGATTTACTCCTCCGTCACACTATATTTAGTGGTACCCAGGTGGGTATTTCAATAGCACAGACACAATCTGTACAGGCTAACAAAGTTCCTGGAAAGTAACGAAGCCTTTTGTTAGTTAGTTTAGATTAGTTTTTTAATTACTTGACATTTACTTAATAATACTTGAAATGTTTTGTGCTTGTTCCGAATATGTTTTGAAAAGGTAATCAAGATTTCGATTTTCCACCGAGAATTGACATATTCGGTAAAAAATTAAATACACAGTTTTTTCTCTTACTATCGGGCAGATTCATAGCTTTGTTATCGTAAGCGCGTAACATCGACAGTCCGACCAATTCTTTGAATTGGTTGTATCGGCTCGCGCAGTTCGTATTTGTGCTTTCGAAACGACTTGTACAGGATGTTTCGGTGTTGGCGGTAGACTATCTGACGAGTAGGGTAAGGGAGCGAATTACTATGCCTATATTAACCTTTTAAGTGGTGTAGGTCACTGTAGCGGGTTCCGTGGAAAGCATCGGTTTGAACGGTACGAACCACTATAGCGGCTTTCGTGGAAAGCATCGGTTTGAACGGTACGCCACTATAGCGGTTTCCGTGGAGAGCATCGGTTTGAACGGTACGAGCCACAATAGTGGCATCGGTAGGATCCGCGGACAGGCAGGCGCGCCTGGCCCTGCGAGACAGAGTTGCAGCGAGCGAGCGCGCCGTACTGCCGTAGTACTTGAAAGAGGTTAAACAGCGATCGAACCAAAATCAGTTCCGATTCACTCGAGGTGCACCGCTCGAACAGAGAAATCATCGAAACGAACAATCTTTTACCGTTCGATACACCAGGTATGTCAGCTATCGTTACTTTGTATTCCGATAGAAATACTATTATTTCGTTGTTTTTTCTCGGTGTTTTTTCTCTGTGTTCGTAATTACCGTTCGCGTATACATCCATACATAGGTACATACTTTTGTAGAATTATTCAGCCTAATATGTCGGTCCAAAAGCGAAGGCAGAGACCAATTTCTGACGAGTCGGAAGCGGACTCGCATATCGAGAAAGCGTTAAAGAAAGATACGGGTAGTAGGCAGCGCGTAAGAAGAGTGCGACGAAGAATAGCGTATTCGCCGGCATCTTCCGATTCCGATAGTCCTGTAGAGGCGGCATCCAAGGATATCGTCTGGTTGCAGACAAATTTGAAGCCAAAGGTATATACGTTCGATCCGTGTAACTCTGGAATGACGATAGAAATGAAGCCACGTGCTAACGCGTTAGACTATTTCCAGCTATTTTTTTCGGAACAATTAGTAGGATTTATCGTGGAAAAAACGAATCGATATCGTGCACATAAAATGGACAATTATACGTGCTCGTTCGCGAGACCTCACGAACGAGAAACAACTTCGAGCGAGATTTATTCTTTTCTTGCAATTAGATTACTAATGTCGCGACTGAAAAAGTTACATCGCAGCGAATACTGGTCGAAAGATAAATTTCTGCATACTCCGATTTTCGGACGCATAATGAGCAGAGACAGATATGTTTTTCTATTTCGCATGCTATATTTTACCGATGTAACGACAGCTTGTTCCGACAGGTTGGCAAAAATAACCGAATTTTCTAATACGCTTCGGCTTTCGTTTCAAAATGCTTTTAATCCGTTTGGCAACTTGTGCATCGTCGAAGGTTTATCCTTGTATAAAGAGAGTTTATCGTTCAAGCGGTACATTCCATCGAAACGGGATGGATTTGGCATCGACTCTTGCGTACTTTGCGACTGCAAAACTGGATACGTATTAAATTTTCTCGTAGAGGCGAGCATCGAGTCCGCGATCAAAATCGCAACAGAAAAGTCTTTCGGGAAATCAGGCGAAATCGTTGCTACACTGATAGAGCCATATTTAAAGAAACAACACACGTTGTTCGTCAATCACTGGTACACCAGTCCGGCTTTGTTCGATTATCTCCACGACAATGAAACGAACGCCTGTGGTACCGTGAAACCTCGAAGGAGGGATATGCCGAAAATCACGAAACATCTAAACGCGGGTGAAATGTCTTATCGGAGTTCGTCGAATATGCTGGTGCTGAAATGGAAAGACAAGCGCGACGTATATATGCTGTCCACCTGCCACCATGCGAATTTTAGAATTGCTAAAAAAAATGATGCCCGAACCCGTCAATTCGTTCGAACACCGTCCTGTATAGTGGACTATAACGAAAATATGGCTGCTGTCGATAACCGAGAGAAACTCATAACAGACCTAGAATCCGTCAGGAAAATTTTCAAGTGGTACAAAAAATGTTTTTTCCATTTGCTGGACGTCTCCGTTTGGAACGCGTTTTGTTTGTTCAAAATGACAAAAAATGGGAAATATTCAATGGCTGAATTTCACCTGCAACTGATCAAAGACATAATAGAGAAAAGTATGAAGTTTGACGAGAATAGCAACAATCGCAATAATTTTACCGGCGACCTCTCGTTGAGACTGATAGAACCACATTTCCCCACGTACTGTAAAACCCGTAGGTCCGACAAAACGTTGCGAATTTGTGTAGTGTGCAAAAGAAACGATGGAAGGCGAAGATCACGGTACCAATGCGAACACTGTAACGTGGGACTTTGCGTCGTCCCTTGCTTTAAAATATACCACACAGATATATATTAATTATTATTATTATTATTCTGCGTTTTTACACGTATTCGAGTATTATTATTTCTGTTGGTTTTAGGAACTTTAAGATGTTATCTACGTTCGAGGGAATCATAGTATGTATGTCGCATGTGTGTCGTTCCATGTCGTGTTCCTTGCAGTGGCTGATCTATCGATTAAAATGTAGCGTATGACGATAATCGATCGATTAATAAAGATTTTCGATGTTACGTGAAAACGTATAAAGAAATCATAATTTATTAATTTTTCACTCCATTTCCATATAATGTCGTAATGGAAATGGTCACGAACGGTTTTCGTGTCGTCCACGTGGCCGTTTCTGGGAGACAGAGTTGCGACTAAAACCAACTGATCGATGACTGAAAAAACTGGAATATCTCCGTTTTTCATATTCGTTATACTTAGTTAAATAAGTATAATTAGCATAGGTACAGTAACTGGCACCCCGGTAGATTTATTCCAGACTTTTCGTCGACCTTTTCGCGAAAAATCAATCCCTTGCGAAGTTGGGCCACTAATAGGCTGTACCTCGGTCTATCGTATCGAGCGTGAGATATATTAGACACTGTAAATCAGAAAGCCAAATGAAAATTCAGAATGTGTGTAATAGCGATGCGTTCGGATATGAGAAATGAGAATGTATACAGTTGGCTGATGGTATGATCCTGCGAATGAATATGATAGTTATCGCCAGATGAATTCGTCTTAGAAACATTTACCATTGACATCGTTCCGTTGTTATAGCGTGATATACTCCATACTCTACATGTTAGTGTGTTAGATGTACATACGATAAGATAGTTGCGTAAAATGATACGTTACAGGAAGTTCGTTTCGACGGGAAATCAAGTTCTGCGTAGCGAATGAGAAGTTAATATAGGGGATTTCTGAGTTGTTCGCCGTTGTTCATTGTCAACGTTCGTCACACTCGAATAACACGCATATATTGCAAAATAACTGTCGATATATAAATGTATTTGTATACATATGTATATATATATATATATTGTTGTTGTTGTTTATTCACGAGATTTACCACTCCGACGTGTCGTTCTCTTTAAAATTATTTTCGTCAATCAGTATAGCAGAATTTCTTAACATCGGTTTTATTAACATAAGGTCTACAAAAATTATTGCGTGTTACATTTCGTTACACCTTCAGAGTTAGTACGTTGGGTCGTGTTTCTTTCTCTTTCGTGGTTTTTCTTTTGTTACAATTTACACGCATCGGTCAGTTACGGCATCAGGTAGGATAGCTTTTAAATGTAAATAATGCATATAACATTCGCCATATTCTATGCAGGACGGCCAAGTTGAAAAACGTTTTTACACATTCTCCTCTGTCGAAGGATTAGAAGACGGTTCTAACTCGAAACCGGGGAGTGAGTGTACGCGGTTACATAGAAAGGTGACTTCTATATTGTATACCATTAAATTCTTCTCGAGTTTTACGCATTCCGTGAACAGAAGTGACGATTGGGAACGGAAAGAAATCGAATGGTGTCAACCAACAGAATTTCGTCGAGGCTGAACAGAATCGCGTCGATTGATTTTCTTCCGTTGAAATTCGTTTGGTCGATCTCGTCGTGTCTGTACGCGGAAACAACAACAAAGTTGACGTATTATTTGTTTTGTCGTCCTTGTCGCGGCTTTGCCAGGCGATCTCGTGATTGCGATCGGTCAAGAATTACAGTTTGATTCCCGGATTTCGTCCGAAACCAGTGGATTTATTTCTCTTGCTGCATTGGTCCTTTAGATTTTTAATTGTGCATGGAAATTAGACAGTGTTGGTAGCGTTGATCCTCGACAATTCTTACGAGTATACACACATATATGTAATCGATGATGTTTACGACTATTCGGTGCTTTATTTATCAATTTGTTGAAACATATTTTGGAGGTACTTCTTCGAAACGCTCTTTCCAGTTATGTTGTTTCTAATGTAACAACAGCGGTTCGTTCGATCCAGCCTGAAAAATCTGAAAGCAGCAGCAACATCACAAGATTCCGAATGATCTAATGTGTCAGGGGGGATACTGGAAAGTACCATAAGATTTGAGGATGTATCAAAGTACTTTGAATATCGGAAAAATTCAAACGATGAAACATTTGTGTAGGTTTTAAACGGCAGGAGCCGTCGAGCTTCCGAGACAAATGATAGGGAACATTGAAAAAATATGAATAAATTCCCTCGCATATTGGCTTCGCATTCCTCAGAGCCCAACGATGTTACAGCATGTGCCATAGAATTCTATCGATCGTTAGAGTCTTTGATAATCGTTTTCGACTTGTTTGGTTCTCAGTTCTACGAGAACCTTATCTTGTGGACACTGCATTCCGATAAGTTGGTAACTTTGACATTGTCTGGACAGCGTTTCGCAAGGTCTGCTGTGCGACCTTTATTAGGCACTGCAGCGTCGATGTTGCGATCGTAAGGTGCAGCCGAGTACCGATATCGTTTCATAGATATTCTCGTAAACGGAAAGTGTCGCAAGATCGTGCATCGAATACTGGCGATCGATGCTCTTAAATAAATCTTCACCGACGCGTTTACGCAAGATCAGCCGTGCTAGCCGCGCGACATATATCTGCTAGCACCTACACGCGAATCGTACGGACTACAAGTCACTGTCTAGAAAAATACGCTGGTCGAATCAGTTGCAAACGTAAAAACCAACAACGAAAGATCCCCGAGAAGATCGTTCGATCGCTCCAAGTAGGACAGCAGAGAGAGGCGATCAGAATTTTATACAAGAACGCCGTTTGATTCTAAGCGGTACCCGCTTCAGATTTCAAACGTTCCGCGGATTTTCAGCAAATTATACGTCCCGATTTCCGTATAAAATTATAGTTCGCTTTGTACACTTTCTTCGCCTTTTCTTCCCCTCTTTGTTTTCTTTTTCTCGCGTTCACTTCGAAATCGTGAATCTCGACGTTCGATAACGACAACGAATGCGCGCTTGGATGCACCTGCGCGTACGTGGGCCGCCGATTTCATTTTCGATTATCCCTTCGTTTCCGAGTGTCACGGAACCTATGTTGTTATGTACACCGTTGCACCGTCTACAATCGCGTTTCAACTTTAACACAGACTTTTCGAGTATTTCTAATTGCTCAACACCGTCGACTATCGCGAAGGCCCACCGAATAAATACGAAATCAAGCGGAAAAGAACGGTCAATTCCTGAATATTAGGGTGTCCCAGGATGTACGGCGAATTCCTAGTCGCTTCGCTCTCCTGTAATTTGATTTTTTACACCATTCTCGAAGGCTCCGAACTCGTAACGTTATCTGGGATGTTCTAATAGCGAAATATACGAAATATAGCAGAACAATTCTCTAAAATGATAAGCGATCAAGTTCTTATTCCGAATGGTGCAAATTTCAAATAAAAAGATATCTCGGCGGTCAGCTTGTTAAAGCAACAGTCGCGGATAATTGCACGCATAAAAGAGGAAAGAGGAAAGGGGATCTATTATCAGTCGTGGAATGTGTTTACGAGTGAAGTGTTAGCCGTTAGTTTATTCGTAGCAATTTCTTACCAGGTATTAGGAATTCATTATCTCCGTGATATATCCCGTTGCGAATGATCGTCTGTTATTTTGATTTCTTTTTTTTTCTATATCTATTTGATGTATCTGCGGACGATTCGTTTCATTTATTAGCAGCGGCATGATTATCGTGTCTCCTCTCAATGATTCGATATGCGTAACAGAGGATCGATCTGTTTCTTTTCTCTTTCTCTCTCTCTCTCACTTGTTGATCCACTAATACGATGATCGATCACATTTGGTATTTAAATACGAATGATTGACGATCAAAATGTCCGGAATGACGAATACCGTTTGCAGAGTTGGGCAGGACAGGACTTGATCGGAAACTTCGTGTTAAGAACAATTATGTTTCAAGTACGATTCGAGGATTCGAATGCCCGATCGTTCCGATTAATCGATTCGGCCTCGGCTACCATAAACGTTCGAGCGATCGAAAGATTCGAAACGCTTTACTCGATTAGGGAAAATTAATTAGCACCCAACTCTGATCAACGATGAAAACGGTGAACTCGATCGATCGTTCCGAGGATGAATTGTGAATTGATTGTAGAACGTTCGAATCGCAAAAACAAGAGAACTTCAGGCGGGACAGTTTATTCTTCGTCCGCGACGGGACCATATCTCTTTTTCTCCAGAACAGAAAAATATTATGCTCTATGTAGATTAGTTGAACACAAAGAACATCTCTCTCTTTTCTTTTTTCCCTGTTTGTGTGTGTGTGTGTGTGTGTGTGTCTCTGAGTGTGTGTTTTCTTTATACGAGGCTCAAACAAACTATACTATTCTCGCACAATGGACACCCACGCGTCGAGGATTTCGCTCTATCTCTTACACGCAATAAAAATCCAGTTGATCGGCTGATTTCCTGGTAAAACGTTCGTTACGATACACGCTAAACCTGTAATTTCCCTTCACACGACGCAACACGATGACGAAAAAAACCCAAAAGATCTGTTTGTTCTCTTCATCTTCTCATTGTTTTGTACGTTGTTGCGCGAACACGAGAACCATACGCGCGCACGTACGGTTCCGTTTCTCGAGACGCGCGTACAAATAAAACTTCTACGACTTGTTTTCTTATCCACTAGAATTTTGATATGATGTAATGTGAGTATATTTCCTTTTGTAGACGATTGTGTGTACGTGTGTTCTCGCTTTACTTCGTTTCATTCTGCTCCTGCGTTTAACAATACCGTTTATAGTTTTTATTCAACGTAGCTTTTTTCCCTCGATATTTTGCACATTCTGTTTCTTTTTTTTTTCTTTTTATTTGTCTTTCTCGTGTACTCGTTTAAACAGCAAAGAGAGTCGGAGGCGAATAATTCTTATCCATTTTGTTCTTTTTTTTCTTTCTTTCTCGTCTTGTATAATACACTATGTAACGTTACAAATTAATTTTTCTCTTCGCTTCACGATCCCCGGGAAATATTCCATGCCGCCATGTTTTCGTCTCGCGTACGCGACAGTTTGTTCTCATGGTTGGTCGCGTGAGATTGTACTCGTTAGAAAATATGACGGAACAAACAAAGAATAACGGGCTTGCTAGACCACGGACACAGAGAAAGAGAAAGACGGAGGGTAACGCTCGAAATCTTATCTGTCGGAGCAAAATGGCGTTGGACGCGCTCGACGCGGAACGATTTCTCTTTTTCCGTTCCGTGATTCTCTTTCTTTGTCTCTCTTTTTCTCTCTCTCTCTCTCTTTCTCCCTCTCTTGCTTTTATACAAAGTAAAGCGTCGCTTATCTCGTTCTATTCCGTTACAACGACGTGAAAAGGTAAAATTTGGAACGAAGGGAAACACGCGTGGTCGCGCGGCGAACGGTGGTTTCCGGCGACATGATCTTCTTTTTCCTTTCGATCCTGTATTCTTTTTCTACTATACCGTTGTTTCCCAAGACTTTAAAGTAATATTGCAACGTCAAAGGAACTGTACAACAAGCTTATTACAGAGCGGCTTTCTTTCTCTCATTTTCTCTCTCTCTCTTTCACGCACACGCACTCTCTCTCTCTCTCTCTCTCTCTCTCTCTCTCTCCTTCGTCGAGACGTTCTTCCTCTTCCCTTTCTTCTGCTCCTTTTTCTCTCGCGATCAAGTACGACAAACGGAAATCTTCGACTCTCGTCCAGACATCTCGGCGAACGATCGAAGATATGATTGATCGATCGATCGATCGCCGTCCGAACCCAGCTAACGTCCAGCGAGCTACGCATGCTGTTGCCTGGCTTCCTTTCTCCCGATATAGTCCACGTAATATTATTTCGTGTGATGTGTTTTTTTTTTATTTTCGCAACTTTGTTAAAACTTACTCGCTAAACAATTTGTTACTTTATAAACAGCGTTTCAGAGATAATCTACGGACTTAACGTTACTCCATTGGAAAGAAACGAAGAGAAGGGGGTGGGTGGGGTGGGGTGGGTTAGGGACGAGGGGGATGGGGGCATAGATCCGAACGAAGGGGGAATAGAAAAAAGAAAAAAGAAAAAAAAAATAACGAAACGTATGAACAAACGGAGGTGGTACTTGTGAAACCTCGATTAATCACCGATCGCAAATCGGACGAAGGTATAATAAAATGCTAAGTCGTTGGCGTTCGCTAGTCCCATAAACCCGTTCGGAGGCGTTTTCGATCGCGTCGCATCCCGTTCGAATCGTATTCTCGAGTAAAACAATACACCTGTGCTGTTTTGTACACCTAATCCCTTACCGGTCTTTTATTTTCTATCTCTCGCCGCTCAGGGATACGGATCATTACAAAACACCGTCCGATCCTTCGGAATCGTTAATACATCATTAAGCATCCTATGTACATCTCTTACATAAATAATCTTCTTAAGAAGGAAGGAATACACACAGTGTATTCGGATCGTCGAAACTTATCAGATTGCTACGCAAATAAAACACGGAGTCCAATGGAAAGTCAATGATATTGTTCTTCCTGCGAACTGGTTTATAAAAATATGATTTTTCAACGGTTCGATCGGTATCATAGAATAAAATCGTGATTCGGTGTAGCCGCCATTCTGATTTCGAGGAGGCCGCGACCTTCCGAAAATGTTGCGCGCGCTCGCAGAAATCAAAATTTACAATCGGAATTCCGATATTCTGTTACGAATGTATCGACCGCCCACGCAACACGAGACTTTCTTTAGACGTGCCGCAAACAGTTCGAAACTCGGGTGTTAATCCCGTAAGGACGAGCCTAAGGGAGAAGCGTCGCGCATTCGACGAGCCATTCGACTCCTCCATCGGTTTTCACAACGCGATGCTGTTCGCGAAAACGAAAATTTCTTGAAAATTCCGGAGAGCAGAATCCGGTCGATTCCACGGGACGCGTGGACGCGTGAACGCGTGGACGCGTAACTGTACAAGCATTATCTGTTTCTTTTGTTTTCGATTTGGGAGAACGGATATTATACCGACGTTGGCTCGAGGACGAGGATCGCGCAAACAATTCGGCCGGCACGGGTTCATGAGTCGAGCGAACACCGAGCGAGAAATGGTAGAGAGACCTCGAACGCGCGAAACGATGCGAGGTTCGTCACGGAATAAATTAAATATAACACGATTCCACTGTTTCATTCCGATGAGTTTCCACTACGTAAGAACATTATATATATATACACGTGTTATGCATCGGTAAGAGTCATAGTTACATTACAGTAGTAGTATAGATCGAGTATAGAATAGGCTACCAACTTATCATAAACGGTTTGGTTGTACCTAACTATATAATAATCAATACTTCTGTATAGGGTACAGTCGCCTATAACGTTCGGTTGATCGTTGGCTCTGACGAATCACGTTCTAGGCCCGATCGATTAAAAATTGGACGGGTGGAAACAGAATGAAGAAGGGAAAATGGAAGGGGTAGAGTTGAGGTGGGGGTGGGGGAAGGGATAGGAGGGATGGCTGCTCGAAAAATTCTCAAGATGTACACGGAATTAGGTTAAAACAAGGGTGCAGCAGCTGGGAAAGTGGAAATGGACACGAAGGATCTAACAGGAAATATATTTGAGTTTTTATTTAATCATAACTACCATTAGAGATCCAATGTTCGTCATTACTTTTTTTGTTTTTTTTTTTCGTTTCCTCTGTAATCTTATCCAGAATACTAAACTCTCAAAGTGGCGTCATAATATTACTTTAAATTCATGATAATAAAGTCTATCGTGTATGAGAGTTTAACT
The DNA here is from genome assembly GCA_028454255.1 of Halictus ligatus. NCBI lineage: Eukaryota > Metazoa > Arthropoda > Insecta > Hymenoptera > Halictidae > Halictus > Halictus ligatus. The sequence continues at coordinate 17,284,037 of CM052138.1, read as the reverse complement.
GTGTGTCAACATGTCTCATACCATTATATATTTATATATATATATATATAATCGGTATATATAATATATATAAATATAGATATATTTATGTATATATATTTATATATATATATAAATATTTTAATAATAGTATGTATATATATAATATATTCACTACCTGCATATCACAACATAAATTTTACTCTCTCCTCGACCGTTCAAACGCGGACACGCACACTCTCATACTCACGCAACATACACGCACGATCCCGTTCTACGAAAATTACTATATAACGCTGCGGTAGTCGGATAGTGGTTGAGTTTCTAAGCATTGTAGCGCCGCAACCACAGAGAGCGTATCCCCATCCGCGTTTTCGATTACCACACGCACACACCTTTGATCACTTTCCGAAAATCATCTGGCTAACTTTCTTTATTCGTCATTTTTTTCGGCTTCGCGCGACAGTGATACAAAGATGCGCGGGGTTAGGAGGGGCCTCGTTGAAAATTCCTCGGAACGCGTAGCGTTCGTCTCGAGTTTTACCGGATGTCTCGATGTCTCGATGTCTCGATGTCGCGCGCGCGAGCAAGCGTTCCGACGCCGTATCCTGTCGCGATCTTCAAAACCCCTTTTACCAGCGAACCTAACCGACACTCGTGTCGTTCTGAACCTATCTGTGTATGTGTGTACGTGTGCGTGGGCGCGTGTACGTGTGTGTCGATACGTCTGCGATTTGGCTCTGACGCGCGTTGATCTTCTTCCGTCCAAGGTGATCGACGCGTTCAACGATCAAGATCCCCCGATTCGGAATATTTCGTCTAAAAAACGCAACGCGAACGACGATCGAGTCGTTTGCCTGAGACGGCGCTCCGGTGCGCCATCATCATCATCGTCATCATCATCATCATCATCGTCGTCGTCGTCCTTGTCGTTTTCTCTTCTTGCTCCGGGATTTTCGCGCGATCGGTGACAAACGGTGCTATCTCGATCTCGTTCTCGTTCTTGTTCTCGCTCTCGTACCCGATCTCTTTCTCTCGTTCTTGTCTCTCGATTCGCTACACTGCTCACGAGCTCAGCCACTAACAATTATACATCAGCATAAAACCTTAGAAACCATTGGCTCAGCCTGAACGCGTGGCGCTGGTTCGCGCTGTACCACCTCACGGGATCCAGGGCAGCCGGCGAATATTTTTTAAAATATGCGACAGGAAGCTGAGCAGCAACTACTTCCGCCGCCTTTACTTTTTTGCCTCTGATCTGTAACAAAAAGACGACATCGTTACCGTAGGTCTGGCGACAGTCTTTCGATCTTTCGATCTTTCGATCGATGACTGGGCGAGGAGTAATTCGGTAAGGGAACCGTGGTTGATCGACGAGGGAACATATCTATCTATTTAGTTCGACGGTAGAACCTGATAAATATTTCGAACAATTAAAATAAAATTACAATCGATAACACTACCGTACATTATAATCGAGTGTGTTACCATTTGCGGACACTTAACGATCATAAATACATGCGAAGTAAGGTCCTGGAAATGGACGAGGTGTCCGTTTATTAGAAGCTATGCACACGGATCGCGCGTTCCGGATGTTTTAATACGCGCGGAATAGAGTTGTTTAATTTTCCGTATGTTCGTGAGCAAACAAAAATGCCATAAAGCGTTTCCATTGCTTCGGGACTTGTTCGAAGAACGTTGCCTCGTAAAAAGGAAATGTACGTGTGGGTGCAGCGTGCATGCGCGTATGTCCCGGAATCGTGCGTGTCGCGGTGCAACGCACACGTTTATCATTTCAACTAAATGCAGCGTTTCCGCCGCGACGAGTCGCAATTCTTTTCCGCGAGCGGACCGTAAACCGGGGTAATATTTGTCTTTCTTTCGTTCCGCTTCCACCGCGAAGGAAACGGTGGATAAGTATCGCTACGAATTGCTGTGCCTAGCGAGCGTAAATGATATTTGTCAGCGGGTACGGCAACGGGAGACAGTACCCTGAGAAGCGAATGGCAATTTAGGTACTGTCGGTGACTCGCAAGCAATCCCGTGAAAGGAACGCGGAGCTGATTGGTCAGAGTGGAAGAGGCACGCCTCGTTTCACACGCGTTTTCGTCTCTAGCAAACTATTGGTTAAACCGATCACGCGTGTTGCGTAGCCTGTGACTATTTGCACGTCGCGTCGGTGGAACAGTTCTCGGAATGTGACGTCAACGCTGATCCTGACTCCCCTCTACCATCCACGCATCGTCCCCATTGGCCGAACACGATCGAAAACAGAGCTGGCTAAAATACTATTTCAAATAGTAGTTTTGATTTTATTTCGAATTATATTCGAAGGATTCTCGAACCAGTGAGAATTTGATTTGAAATATTGATTCTCTTCTTTATTATCTTCGGACAATAAAACAATGGCGGCTTGTAGCAGGGGATCCGGAAGAGAGCGAGACCGTATTCTTTGTCTACGCATCATCCGACGGATGCAAAACACTGTCACCTTTGTTTACTGTGATTCTGTTTTTTCTTTCTCTTGCTCGGTACTTTTGAGATCGAGCCGGAATTTGCCGGGTGTTGATCATGGATCGTGAATTGTGGACACGGGACACGGGAGATTTCGGCTTTAGGTAATTTTGTCGGTCGGTTGTTGCGCTAGCTCTCGCTGACACTGTCTGTGTCGCCGGGCTGGAAATGCATGCGTTCACCGTTCGACAGAAGGCCTGTAATCGGTAAATACTTGATTCGAATTGCGGCACAGCTTCTTCCAGACTTGAATTGGGCAGATTCTATTTGGAATAAAACGAAATATGATCATTTCACATGATACAATGTTTTTTTCTTTTGTAGTTTTTATTTGACAAATAACACGGAGAAAGTAAGGTTATTTTAATTTTCGTGCAAAATTATCTTATGCAAAAACGAGCTTGAAACGATCACGGTTGATCGTCGGAAATATCGACGATTTCCTAAGAAACGGAAATTCAAATACTTTTTGGATCCACTGTACCTCTGAATCGAATTACTCGACAAAGGTTGCCGCACAGAGGGAAAACGTGATTCGCGTAACGGGTGAATGCGAATCCGAGTTTCGCTCGTTATTTGCCACGTCGATAAGGGTTGGAGGCCGCGGCCGGCGCCATTTTGAAAAAGTTTGCCACAGCGGCGCATTGTTTACCATATCGAAAATGTCTCGTTAAAAATAGAGGACATTGTTTTTCGCGCGTTACTTTGGCAGTTGATAAGTGGATCGACGAATTTCAATCGTTTATGGCGAACGCATTAACTTTATTACTTGCGTTACGTGGGTTACTCTCCTATCGCCTAAGTGGATAGTATTACTGCCAATCAAACAGAGGAAGAGACTATTCGGTAGTGTTCCCGAAGACCGATCAATTTCGACAAGTTTGCGGACGTCTTATATTACGCGCGAAGGAAAATGAGGGCGGAATCGAAGAAACTTCAAAGGAGGAAGGAATTGTTGAAATTTGCTGAAATTATAAAATTCGAGTGTTTACTCGCCATGTCTGGCCATTTTAGCGTCTTTTAAGAAGGGGTATGGGGTGCTTTGTTCGAATAAAATGTTGAACATACGAAAACACTTTTTTAATGGAGTCCTAGAATGTTTGAGAAAGAAATTCCGAAAAATAACTTTGCCTCGCAGTTACTTCAGAGTTAAGGAAAACAGCGATGTGAAACGTAAAGGAACGGCGACACCGAGGGAAACCAAACAAGATGGAATTTTCAATGTGTTATATGAGCTACACGCTAGTTGCATCGATACTTCTGACGTCATTGTTGGTATAAACGGCAACAGTGGCATGGTTTCATCGATTCAAAACAAAGTAAAGGAAAGTAACATCGAAAAATATTGTGCCAACGCGGTCACAATAAAAAGAGAAGCAACGTATTGATTTTTAATATGTACAGTGGATTCAAAAAGTATATCTATTAAATACCTGATTCCCGAAAAAATAATCGTACGACAAGGGTCAAATTTGGACTCGTTCCGAAGCTAGAAGCTCCAACTCTTTAATAATCCAACAGATATTTTATTCTACGGCTTTTTCAGGATGTAGCGAGCGAAAAACTAAAGACGCGATTTCTTCGAAAACGCTATACACGTTCGAACGCCTGTGAAAACCTTGTAAAATTTGTTTGTGACCGAAACTATCGTAGATTCGAAGATTGAAGTTTCTTCTTTACGGCAACGCTTTAAAACTTGGACGATTTCTTTTTTTTTTTAGTCGTTGTATCGAGCTTTCAACGAGAGGCGTGTCATCGCTACTTTACAGTAGCATAGATTACACAGCAAGCAGTATAAATTACGTTCAATCTTCAAATCTATGATAATTTTTTTACGAGAGAAAATTTTTAATGTTCCTAGAGATGTTTTTGAATTGGCAGCATTGTTAAAAAGATGGCAGTCCAGTTTCCCATCTGCTACTTCTATTTCGTCTTCAAAATTCCGAGCGATAGCAATTTAAAAACATTTTTACGCCACGCATTACCTAGTAAATTAATCCCCCTCTATCCCTCTAACGTTTCAACAAGACTCGAGTTGTTTCGTCCAATTTGAAAAAAAGTTGTTAGTTCTCGAAGGGTGCCCACTTAATGTATTGTTCCCGACTGCGTTCATATACCGATTAAAGAACGATCGTCTTGATCGGTGTCTGTGCGGATCGTGTGAATCAGAGCTGTTCAACGTCTGCCCTTACGGGCAGCGATTCTCTTGGCCCAAGGGCATACACAGAACGGCGGGCACGAAGCCGCGCCCCCTGCGGGCAAGGCTGCATGCGTTTGTCCGACGCGTTGTCGCAGCTACGTGGCCAGCTACGGCCCACCCCCGCTTCGTAGCTGTGCTCACGGGCATCGACGACATGTCGAGCAGCTCTGGTGCAAATCGACCCTTAGTCGTTCTGGGGGGTTCGTGCCGAGAGATTGGTCGACGAGAAGTCGTAAGAAAAAAGGCTTCCGCCCAGTTTTCCTTCGAGCAATCGACAGGACAGAAAGGATCGTCGGTGGGGGTCGGGCCGTTGATGATTTACCTTGAGAATTAGGCTCGGGAAGATTCTCTCGTGGGACCAGATGCATCACCGTGGTTTTTCCGAAGGGAAGCCCAAGAGCACCGAGCGTGACATTGCTGTGTAGAAAACGGCCCTGGTAGATTAACCGCAGGATCTCCGCTTTGGCGACTGCCTCTTCCGCCCAGTCTGAAAGACAAAGGAGTCTGGTATCAGCGCCGCGACCTTGCCTCGGATATTCACGGTTTTCCCATGGTACCCGCAGCAGAAACAAAAAAAAAAAGAAAAGAAAAAAGAAAAGAAAAAGAAAAAGAAGAAAAAAACAGCAGGGAATATAGCGGCCGTTGGTCCGGAAAACGTGGATACATCGGCGCGTCGATCTCGACGGTCCCCTTCCTCTGTTCCGGCCTGACGGACGCGAGCGAAATTCACCCTTTATTTGAAACTCCTCTTCCGGATTTCACGTTCCGATAATGAACGAGACACGAACATCTGCGTGGAAACTCGAGGATCTCGGTTCGCCGGGTTTCTGAATTATCTTTCCCGATTGTTCTTCGGCTGGCCATTTTCCGATGAATAGTCGAGCGAGGACGGTCGAATAATGTGTATCGTATAGCATTAAAAACCATAAAATTTTGATAGTCAAATATTTGGAACGAAACCACAAACATTGGAATATTCGACGAGGATATGTTTTTACCCCGAAGAACGGAAAGATTGCGGGGAAAATAATATTGGTGATATTTCATATTTTCGGAATGCAGAAACAAGAAAAATACTGTTAAATGCTGAAATGCAATGACGACACTTGTCGATAAAGAAAATAATAATACAAGGATGAAAATATTTACTTATTACCATTAGACGGACGGTAAATAAAAATGGTGAGCGTCAGGGCTAAGTGGTGACTGTCACCGCGTGATCGATACGGCAGTCGACGCGTTATACTATTTAACGGGCGTTCTCATCTTGGAGAATCGGAAAACAGCAAAAGACCGGAGTTTCGAAACAATTTGAATTTCAGCCAAGTTCTTCGGCAGGACATTTTTTCCGGCGTACTGCGAGAGCAATGCGCAGAAAAAAGAGCGAAGCATTTGCATCGAACAATCCCATAGCGTTTCGGCGCACGGCTGATAGAACACAGGCTGTAGCTCCTCGAAGGCGTTCCCGAGGGATTTTTCGGTCTTTTACGAATACACGTTCCGCAAAGTGAGATTCCTAAGGAATGGGAATGGCACTTTTTTTTATTACAGGCTAAGCGGTTCTCTTTTCTCTTGATGTAATCGCGACGATTTGCATGGAGGCAGCACCGGGGATGCTCCGCGACAGGATTATACTGGTCGCAAGGTAATTCGAGACAGCGACTACCCTGCTCGCGGTGGCTTAATGAATTTCCAAGGAGTGCCAGCTAGTTAATGGAACATTCCGTCTTACGGTCGGGATCTAGTATCGTCGCTACACTTTTCTGTCCCTGAAAGCCCAAGTAATTCGTGTACAACGGTGTGAGAGAGAGAGAGAGAGAGAGAGAGAGAGAGAGAGAAAGAGAGAGAGAGAGCAAAAGTTGCGGTCGGTGAATGCATTTCAATATTAAACGAGTTCTCCTGCTGCCTCTCTCCTGCGCGGAGTTGCTTCGGTGATTTACGTCCCGGAGACTTTATTTCAAAGAATACAAGAAGACTCTCCTCTGTTCGTTTCGTCTATTCTTCGCCGGTATTAAGGGACAGCGTGATCCTTTGCTGATTCGATCGGGTTTCCTTTTCGTAACTCGAATTTCCCCGTTTCTTTCCCAGTTATCGAGTGGTTTGCACACGGCCGTCTAATTGAATCGTACCGTCGCGCCGCGCGATACATCCTGCTATAGACAACGACGCTTCGCGCTTCCATATTTCCGCGAGTGTTTTCAATTCTGGCGGTTTCGAGCCATGTACCGACAGTGATGAACGAGCAAGCATTATCCCAAAGCACTGCAGCGATACTCCCGGCGCGGCGTCGTGGAATTTTTCCGCGTTCCATTTATACGGTGTTGCACCGTGCAGGGTTTTAAGAAATGGCGACTGTTCTTCACAGGCTGTTCTGCCGAGACATTCTTTGGTACCCTTGCTACTTTTATGGGAATTAGCGAATACCGGGAACATCGAGAATTTATTAAATCGCCGCGCGAGTTCTGCACGCGCCACATCCTTTGTAGAAACAACTGATCGGCGTGTTGCTTAAACTGTCAACAATTCCCACGAGCGCAACAAGAACTGCGAATCAAATGAGTATTTTTTGCGAGAGGTCGAAAGTCTGCGTCACGGGTAGCAAACTGTTGACAGTTATTTGTTCCTCGAGTGGTTTCCTGCCTCCTTAGTTATCTTGTTTAGTATAGTTGTCAAAGGTTATTCTGTGTAGCAACAAATAAAACGGTATTGCGTGGTTTATTTCGGAATATTTCAACAACGATAAGGCGAAGAATTTAGGGTTTCGGTGCCACGAACGTTAGGCGAAAATTCAGTGTGGCAAACTCTCCGAAATTGCATTGTAATTCGCACTGTAGCTTCGAAACGAATGATCTCGGTCGGTTTAAATAACGAGCGCAGCCATTTTCCCGAAAATGATTGGTTACAGCTTACCTTCCGGCCAGTTTTCAAACACATGGTGTGCTATGTCCCCCGCTGAGTCGCTTGGACTGAATAGGAACTCTTTTGTCTTACCGCTGACAAGAATGAGGCGTAGATTTATCTGCAACAGAAAGCAACGAAACGCTATTAATATTAATCTTACTTCGAATGATCGTTCGATCATCGCCTAATCATCCATATTAGTTCGATTCGTGTGTAAATGTTTCACGAATCCGCTGATATTTTGCAGCTTTATTTTTGTGGTCCACGTTTCTAACAGGATCATACAGAAAGGCGATTATGAACCCTCGACAGAGCAAATCTAAAGCTCGAGAGCCACGATGCTAATATCCTCGCAGTCATCCTGTTGTTCGGCCCGCGATATTTACTTACAAAGTGAATCCCGGAACAAAAGTGCCGAGCGTAAATCATCGCGGCGCGGCGCGGCGCGGCGCGGTGTGTCTCCCCTATGCCACGGAAGCATACACATGTCGTAATTCTCGTTCTTCGGTAGGGACCCTCCGTTCTTAATTTTCATTTGCACGCTGTACTCTTTGAATCGCAAACGTTAGAGGTCCCGGACCCTCCCGGGTCCGACTCTCGTATCTCTGCAGCACGTGTCGAGTCAAGGGTCTGACCGGGGTTGCTTTGCGTTTCAAGGACAAAGCGGAGAGCATACTCGGGAAACACTGATAATAAAAAAGCTCGTCGAGGCACCGTGACGCGGGGAAACCGGCGCGGAAAGGGCGCGAACGGTATTTACGGTTCACGGTGTACGCACACATGGTTCGCTCTCCTTATCTGTCTTTACTTAGCGGCCGTATGAAAAGGAATTAGAGCCGACTTTTTTTTCCCTAAACCCTTAAGCCAGAATATCGTCTTCCAGTCACGTAGCCCCGCGCCTCTGGACGGCATAAATGTCGAAAAGCCCCATTTTTCTATGGCGTCTCAGCTACGGGGCAAAGAAACGCCGAGGCTTATCGCGCCGCGCCGCTCCGCTCCGAATGCGCGACTGCCTTTCCAGCCATCTTTTCTTTTCTTTTCGAGCCAATTAACCGGTTTCCTACCGAGAGCTATCGTAATCGCTCGATCTGCCCATCGTTGAAAGATTACGCGGTGTAAATACTCTGGATATTTATAAACTCGAGCGCGCATTTTCTCTATTATTTTTTCGATAAAAAAATCAATTCGAATAAAGAATAAATCCGGCAGCTACGAGCTACGAGGAGCGTAGACACGCTCACACAAATAATATTGCATATCGAGTGAGTGTAAACTCAGCTTTTCGCAATGTTCAACAAGCATTTGCCGAAAATTTTCGATCGCAAACGTGATGCAATTTTGAAAACGCTAGGAACTTTCGCTCCAAGCCAATAGCATCTTCGAGTTGGAAGAAAATAAATAACGGTGTGCGAAAATAGAATTTTCATGTTTTAACTTCCAACAGGTTCAACGTCAACAGGTCAGTTTTTAGAGAATCCGAAATTTTCTGTTGAAACGCTTTTCGGATCCGGTGTATATTGATCGGAAGCGGGTTATCGAGATGGGGGTAAACGAATGAATAAACCACTGTGAACCGATAATCGCAGGTTTCTCCGGGCTGGCCGTAACCAGCGGACGAGATTAAAAATTGAAAGGGGCTGAAAGTCGGCGCGCGATCAATTTCTCCGTTAAACGGTGGAAGAAATGTTTGAGGAATCAGCTCTCGGTATCTTTCGCAGAGAGTAACAAGGGTCCGGAATTCGTCCGCTCGGACGGCGCGAGATCCCCTTAACGAGACTTCAATTGGTGTCGTTGGTGGAAGCGTGGCGGAGCGGGCACGTTTCGTTCGCGCGACGACTGGGACAATTAAGATCGTATTAATCGTCTCGGTTTCTCCGTTTTTCGCCCTCTCTTCTCGTTTTTCGTCTCGCGCGGACGAATTACGGTCAGTGGCCGGGCCCTCGTTCTTTCCCGCCGTAATTCCCTCCCTTCTCTCTCTCTCTCGCTCTCTCTCTCTCTCTGCCCCTCTATCCCTGCCCCCAACAGACGCAAATTCAATTACGGTCTCGCGCGAAGACCGGCCAACATAAATAATTACCGACGAAGCCGGACTCGCGGCTGAGCAGAAGGGGCTGGACGCGGCTCGTGACCCTTTGCGGTTCCTGCGGCCGCGAGATTCCGCTGCAAGTTGCCGCGGCATGAATCATTGTCGCTCGACTCGCGAATTATCGCTCGCAGACACGTAAGCCACCCCTTCTGGCTGTTCCTACGTCACTGCAACCCCCATGCAAAACCTCCCTCGCGTCGTCGATAAAACAGACTGCGCCCCGGGACGATCCAGATTGGGGCATTTGCATCGAAAAGTTCGAAAAGTTGGCCAGAAATAATTTAGTCTATCGGGGTTAGGGGAAGGGGTGGTATTAAGGAAAAATGAATTGAACGAACCAAATCGCTTCGATTCATCCATATTTTTGTACTGTTAACACATTGACAATAATCAGAGTACGTAGGAAATAAAGAAACGAATGTTTAACAGGACGCCAAACAGTTTAACTTTTCAACGTTGAAGACATTGTGCATTCGGTACAAGTATCGATATACCTGTGTGGCGAGAAGATCAATTGATTCCTTTTTTTCTAATCTACTTGTTCATTCTTATCGGTGATTCAGGCGCGTTTCTTCGAATAGTCTGATAATTAATGGATGAAGCGAATAATTGGACACAATCGTCTGACGGATCGTCTGACGCGTACATTCGGTAATGTCGTTGTCCTCTCCAAGGATGATTGGAAATTCCGTATTCGTGTCTGGCACATGTTAAAACGCCACCAGATAATGCATGGCCGATTGAATTTGACATGGTAATGAGTCGAGGCAAAGCGTTTAGCAAGCTTGGACTGTTACCGTTTGTGAAAGTTCGAGGTCGATCGACTGTCGCGTTACAAATAAAATTTATCCTTGCGCAGATGTTGGTGCAGTCTCCAGAAATACACCCATTGTGCTTCTCCTTGAAAAAAGAAAGGAAAGGAAGCTCGATAAAGCGTTAATACCGCGACGGTAGCAAATTTAGAGGCCAATAACACGCTCGTTAGAGCATTTTGTATCGTTAACCGTCGCGATTTTTGTAACAAAATTCTACGGTTTTCGAGAAATTAATGTATCTGCCGTTTGAAAAATTGCAGAAAATTCTTTCGCAGAATGAAAGGAAGTTTCCCTTTATCGGGAGGACCAAGCTTGCTGCAGGACACGTATCGCGGTCGAGGCTATCGGAGGCCTCGCCCAATGAACACCCTCGCGAGACAATCTTCGACGCACCTGCACAGCAGGCTCGTGGAACAGCCTGGCGAGGGATCGGTGGCGTTTAAAGGGCCGGCGCTAAAGGGGTTCGAGCTGAGAAATTTTTCGGAGCGGATCGTGGGTGGTGGAGACTTCAAAGGGACTTATTCATGCGGTACCATTCGATACTCGGTTTTTTGCGGTGCACACGCTCGCCTAGGGAAGCTGTGTGCTACCTGATGCGTCATCCACGACTCGATGCTTCTAAAAAGCATCGCCGTCGCGTCGGAGGGACGAGCCGTTTTAAGCTTGACAACACTTTCCGGCCTCCTGGCTCCTGTACAAGTTCAACCACGTGCTCTCTCGGCAACAATTAGTTTCTCAAAGATAAACCAACGCGACCCGCAGCAGGGGAATGGAAAATAAAAAGGGGTTGGTATGCGTGGAGCGACCGCTCGCAACGGCCACGTTAAATATGGACGCCGTCGTCTCTTCTGTTAAGAAAAGCCGGTCGCGTACCGGAGATTAATAATAATAATAATAATACTAATAGTAATAATAATGAAAAAACAGGAAACGGGAAATATCGACGGGATTACGTGCTCGCGAACAAGACTGTGTACGTGTCTCTGGGTGCGTGCGGTTACGTGTATCGTCACGAACCTCCAGCCCGAGGAACGGAAAAAGGAACTTGACGGGAACGCAATAAGCATCCTTGCAACCGAGTCGGATGGTTCGTAAAGCGAGGCTTTCAAATGCCGCTTCAGACGCGAATGTGTGTTGGCGCCGTGCACGACCGTGCGTCTTTTCTCTTCCTGCTTCCTACTTGTGCTTTCGAATTTCCGGGAGGGTACCGCCAAAGCTTGTCGGTTTCCTTATTCCCTCGTGAAAAAATAATTGTGATCATCGGACCGCGGATTTGACGCATTCACCAGAAGAACGAACAGTTGAAATAATAAGTCCGCAGCCTAGTAATCCTTGTAAGCCATGCGAACAACGGCTTGTTCGGTGGTCATGGAAAGTGCTTCTATCATATTTTTGATATCGTTAGATTCGTATTCAGACTCGTTGTAACGCGGCAACCAGTTAAGGAACAAGAGTCGCAAAGATCGCTTTCTTTTTAACAATTTAAACAGGTTTTTTTCCGCTTCGAGTACGCGTGAATTAGTCACGGAATCGGCAGCGTTAAATGACAATAATGTTGACGCGCGCAGGTATTTACAGGAACGGATCGTTAAGCCACGTGCAAAACCGGCAAACTCCGAGGACGTTCGAGCAACGTCGAAATCACCGTTTCGCCAACTGGTCGGCACGCGAGTCTTTGTCGCGCGGACCGATGAAATTGCGCTCGAGGGTAATAGGAAATTAATTAGCAGCCGTGAGTCGTAAAGCCGGCTTCGGTTACGCGGCCATAAATGGAATTTAATGTTATGCAAAACTTCGCGAAGCCGGTAATATGACGATGACCCACGTAGTTTCGCAATAGATAGGCCACGGCAAATATTTCCGGATCGTATCGCGCGAACGATCCGTAGAGCTTCGATCCTCCAACACCTCGCCAGTAACTCGAATCGAAATCTGTCGAAAAGGTCACCGATAGAATTGAATGAAATTACGACATAATGGAGCCGGTGTGTCCGTGGGACGGGGGACGGGGGACGGACAATTGATTCGATGGGAAACCGTTTCAAGATTTCCCTCGTTTTTCTGAAATGCATATTGAAATCGCGGCGGATGGGAGGGGAATGGGTTTGCGCGGTGGACGCGATTCGACGTAATTCTCGAAAGAATTGGAGCAGAGACGACGAGGAGGAGAAAGTCGTTGGCAAGGCATCGCGCGGGCGAAGAGGGGGCCGGCAAAGGATAATGGGCTCGACGGTGTTACAGGATGTTTTCAGCGAATTGCGGTCGAATCCATTTTAAAGCAATTTCGGCGCTAATTAATGGAACAGCCTGTAGCCATCGGTTCTAATAACAACGGTGCCATGCGCTCCCAGCGGGGCGATCGAACGCGGGTCATTGATCCTCGTGAAAACTCGTCGGCCGGAAACCAGACGCGAGAACACCGATTTGTATTATGCACCGTGTCACAACGAGCGATTCGAAGCGGTCGGGACTCGGGACTCGGGACGGATCGCGTCGCAAACGCAATACCGGCAGCCCCGGCTCTGTTTGCAGAGGCCGAATTTGAAACGCGGAATTCCCGCCCAGGGAAAATTCCCCGTTCCCTCGGCGATCGCGCTTCGATATTCGCTGCTCGCCAGAGATACGCTTTTTTCCCGGAAACTGATCCAAACGACGCGACGGCATTTCTCGGTCAAATAGATCGCATATTTTATTTAGAAAACCGTTCGAACGCAGACTTTGACAGATTAGTCGAGAAGCTTGATTCGATTAAAAAAATAAATAACTAAACGACAAAAATTAATTATCACATGCTATGTATTTATTTACATTACTTTTAATAGGTATTCGTACAAATTTTACAAATGTCTTCGGTCAATCGTTGGTTGCTATAAACTTTGAAAAGTGGAAAATATACGTTATCTCGAGGCACCAACCAACTTTCCCGAAGCACGAAATAGAAAAAGCGTGCGACCTAACAATATTTTCGCGGATCTCCCGTTCGGGTTCGAAAAACAAACGTATCCTTTTATGGGAAAAATCACGAGATTCGCGCGTCCCTCGTGCAACACGGGAAAAAGGATCGCACAATACGCGCGCGATCCGTTCAGTTCGGCTTTTGTCGATAATGTATACGGCGAACGTGTCGAAACGTGTCGCACCGGTGGCGTACGATGTAACATTCCGATTTTATACGAAAAAAAGAAGAAAAAGGGGGAGGGACGTGTCGGAAGCGTTGCGACGCTTTCGAAATAGACAACGCGATCGGTGCTGAAATAATCACTTACCGTACACGAGAGCGTATCGACAAGCGATATTTTCTACGCCAGATCTATCGATGTTTGAACGCTGGATTTGGAACGGTGACACGCTTCCAGATAGATTTTACGAATGACAAATATTCATAGCGTCACTCTACGAGCGAAGCTTTATTATATTTCACGGTGAAAGAAATTACTCCGGTTGGAATCCGCATACGGAATACTTAAAAAGTCACGTAAGCTTCTGGAGTAGAAATGTTTTTTCGAGAGATGAGCTCAAAGTAGAGAAAGAAAGGAGAGAAATGCTGCACCGGCGAATCATATTATTTTTCTGATATTATGACGAAAGCGTTTTCCACGGAATGTTAGTAGTAACGACTAGGTTGCGAATCCTTATGGAAATTAATCATTTTCCGTGTCTGTTCTGTAGGGAAGAAAAATTAAAATAAAAATGTGTTTCTCCCTTTAGTAATTTTACCAAGTCACAGATAGTGTAGCCTCTACCTTCGCAAACCATCGTTCGCGCGTGAGGTCGAGTTTTCGATCGAAAATACTACAAATTGAGAATCGTCTGTAAAACCATCAAACACTTTTTTTCCTCAATCTCTCCCTACAAGTCCAATTATATTGTACTATTTCTTTTCTTTTTCGTTTTTTTTTACGAAATGAAATATTCTATATTTTTTCTGTAAAATTATCACACTCCGTAATTTAGCGTAACGTAGCGTCGAAATACTCTTTGTATCCACCCGGTATTTTCAGCAGAATCCTTGCTTTGGGCTTGGGCAATGCAGCGATCCGCTTGATTAGGATCAAGGTTGCGAAAATCTAGCGGCACGCTTATCAATGCAGATGGATTAAGTGTACTTGTTACGGTTTGAGTGTTCCAGTGATCGTTAACGCTACATCTACCGAGCGGACTCGTTCGAAACGACCGGCTCCTAATTTCGGAGAGAAGTCGTTTCGAGAATACAGCTTCGTTGCTGCCCGAAATTCTCGATGAGCCAGCGGAAGTGTTTTCCGTTTGAAGTTCGCGCGTGGAACTTTCTCGGACCGTTGTAGGGACGAATGCGGTACGGAAGATGGTCGTTGGTCGCTATCAGTTTTCTTGGTTACTCGATGAACGATGTTCGACGTTCGACGTTCGGGACGCGAAGCGTCACCCTGTTTGCCATGGGGCAGACGTAGGCGTGACCCGGCTAGAAGCAACGATCGTATTTCATCCTCTTTCTATTTCCCTCTGGGAAAAAACCGGCGGAGGTCCATACACGGATCGTGTGCAAGTCGATACCGATGCTCTTTTTATACGGAATTCACTCGACATCTGTTCGAAGCGACTCCGAGAACACCACCCTGTGTGCTGTGCATCGTTAACGTTCACGGCGAGCTAATTATGGGATGATCAGCGTCGCGCGGGAGTCCATTAAGATGTTCGCCCGTTAAGCAAATACGGGTGAAATAATCCTTTGCCGAGTAACGGGGAAAGAAATATCTATATCAGCCATATGTGCCGTATGCGATGATTCGAGCACTCGGGCCGCGCTTTCCGTTACACAAAATACAGCCAACGCTCGCTGAACATGCCGCGCCGAGCAGTCTGTTGTCCAAACATCGAACAGTTGTTCGAAAAAATTCTTGAAATCGCCCGTTTTCAGTGTGGTTACGCGAGAAGAAGCCCCTTCTCGAGGGAGAAGACAACCGTACCGATCCTCGTCGGCCGGCGCGCCTCGTCCCGAAGCTTTTGAAACCTCCTGTACGCACGGCGCTGCGATGCACTCGTTAAAATTGCAGCTTCGGCAGCGTTCTCTCGAATTCTGGCTCGCCGTGAGTAACGGCAAAAGAATTCTAAAGTAATCGGGAGAACGGGCTGCGCGGAGCGGGCTACGCCGGTGGCTCGAAAGCTCCGAGGCTCGCGAAGCCAACGAAACTGATTCACGCCGGATCGTTTTGGAATCGGTCGCGAAGGTTACGATTCGTTATGGTCAACGTTGCAGCGACGATGGAGTACGTATCCACCGAGAAGCAAGTACGTCTTTAAGATTCTAGGTCAGAGTCTCGCCGCTCGTACGAAGCGTTTTCGCGCTCGAGAGCCCTCGCGAACGCGCTAGGTACCTTGAATGCTTAGGAGGAACGAGAAGAGCGCGCGCGCGGACGTGTTTCGCTCGCCCCGCGCGTTCGGATATCGTTTTTCATCTCATCGCGGCCAGAGAACTATGCTGGCTTCGCCAGCTGACGTTCAACGCTCGCGGACCATTGTGTGCCCTGAGAGCAAGCTGAAATGTCAATTTCGCTGGCCGACCACGCCCGCACAGTGGTCCGGATCGAACAATTTAGTGACATCTCTCGTCAGAAAATCAACCTTTGATTTCACAAATCGATGTCTATTCGATTTCTATCGCTCTCGAGCACTTTGCGAACCTCGGCCATCAAGGAATTAACGACATCTAATAAATACATTGCTTGCTGTGGGCATGGACGGGCTCCTGTCGATGCTCTTGAATGATCTTGAATGTTTCTTCTAATCTATTGATCTTCGTACGTCCCCTAAATCTTATGGAAATTTCGGAAGAGGGGCGATCGGGGAGATCCGCGAGACCCCAGTTGCAATACTGGCGCGTAGCAGGGACGTAAGGTAATGGAGAGACGATGGAACGTTGTGGCCGCGTTGCTCTATTCCAGTCACACTCGACAGGTTCGTTTGTTTTGTTTCTTCGTGAAACGGGGATAGACGCATACCTACAAGTTTTTCTGTGCCATCTTCTCGTGGATACACAATACACGTACTTACTACTTGGAAGCTAGTAGGTGCTCGACGTCGCAACGTATTCTACGATGTTCAAGCTGTTTCCAATTTTTACGGTTCGATGTTATTGTACATTCTTGAACGGCAACTGCTTGAAAATTGGACTGGGTCCGAGCGACCTACCTAGGTTCGGCAACCGAGGGTTGAACAAACACAAAATGTATCGTGTCTACTTAGAAAGCCATTATTTCCGAATATTTTTCAATGAAAATTTCGTTTCGATAGCCCTTGTAGTTCAATGATTGTACCCCGAAATGTCACCAAAAATCAGTTGATTTCTCGCGACGACGATCGAGTGACGTGGAAACGGACGTCAGTTTTCGACAACGTTGTGTTCACCGGGGTATGATGTTACTCGTTTGTACAGGAGATCCTTTACACAGCTCTGGTAAATGTAATTCGATAAGTTATCCCAGTGGATTTCACGCATTTACAGCGCGCTCGATTGTTTCAAATTCAAGGGAGTTTCGCGTTTCAGTAAACAGAGGTCTCCATTTTATGCGGAGGTCTGCTAACAGGCTTTTCGACGGAGTAAACGGATATGTATTTGCGCGACCTTGCGTCGCCGTCACACCCAAATAAAAAAGAATTAATTAGAAATAGATTAGAATTTGCGAGTGTGTTTCCTCGAGAACCGGGTCCCGTTTCGCTTTCACTGCTTTCACTCCACGGAGAAAGGACTGATGTTTCATCTTCGCGATGTTGGTACAACGCATCGATGGAGGAAGTTCTTGCCGGTGTTCGAATGTTCCGATATGCGTGTAAAAGATATGATTTTCGATTATTTGTTTATGAGACTTTTCCCTATCTATTTGTGACATTTTTCTGATTAAAACGAGTCCAAAGAAGACTCGATCAACCGAACACTCGTGTTCCACTGGTCAGTTCGGATAATCGAGGTGTTTTATCGTGCCGCGAATAAAACAGGTAAATATGATCGAAATCGTTAGAAAGAAAAAAGTTTTATTCGATTATTATTGTCACTCGTCGGTACCTACTTTCTCACCCGCTATCCTTTTCTACGTTCGACGCTAGCAACAGTGTCTGGACACGATGTAAGTGGCGTTTCAGAAAGAAGATAGGCTTTTTATTAGCACCGTTTGAAGAAATCACAGAATCTGAAACTGGACGCAGGTCTGGAACCTGTCCTCCGCGAAGCGTGGAGCGTCGGCTCTGGAACGAGTTCGCTATACTACCGCGTTCGTCGACTGTACTCGTCGGTGAAACAAGCTTTCCGCGGTCTTTCACCGTTGTTAGTGAAACCAAGACGCTAAATACAGCGCCATTAACTGCCATTTGCATCGAAAGCGTGAATTACCGCTTCTAATGTCTAATGTCTTCCACTGTCGCTATCCTGTAGTACCAATGGCGAGTGCTACCGCTCCGAAACGTTCGAATAGCCTTATTCTTTTGGTTTTGGTGTTAACGAAAGAACTTTGCGACGACGCAATCTGTTGCAACGAAACTACGATGGTCAACCATTTGTAAAATATTTAACAAAGCCCCAAGTTGTTCATTAGTTTGCAAAGTTTTTCAGCTTCGACCGCGTATCAAGTAAAAGCGTTGACTCGTAGAACGACGGACGGCACAGGTTCGTAAGTGGGTGATCGATTCGCGGTGCGGATAGATAATTTTTTCGTAGTGAAAGTAATATTGCTACGCGGCGTAAAGTAATATTTTCGAAACTCGGTGTTCTTCGCCTTTCCAAGAAGTTTCGCTAAAATAGCGGACGACGAAACATCATCGAATCTTCGGAAGTCGTAATTATTTTCCTCGAGTCTCCCGGCCTTTGACACTCGTTCGCGTATAATAATTCCATCGTAATCGGTGCACCACGTATATTCGAATGCACTCGTTTCTGTCGTACGTTAACGGAAATAATGAGCACAAAGAGTCTGCTGTTACGAAGGGAGAGAGAGAGAGAGGACGGAGCACGAAATAAAATTGTCATTCAAACTCGTTACATTAATTGTCTTCGGGGATGATTGCGACAGAAATTTTCCACGAAATTTCATTACTGTTTCCACGAAACGGGATGTACCGAGGGAGGACGTACAGCGCCGTAGGACCACGAGGGACGGTTTAACATTTATGAGAAACTAATCGCGCCGCCGTTGTTCCAAAACGTGTTAGGGTCGGCCGGCCGGCCGGCCGGCAGGCGAGAAAAGATTAAAAGCAACAATTTGAATAAGAAGCTTAACGCGCACGGCACAATAGTAATTCCGCAGAATTTACATACTTAAGCGCCAGCTGAAACAGGTCACCGCGTCATTACGTAAATACTCGAGAAACGGAGAATTTCACACGGAAACGGAAAACTCACAGAGACGGCGCCGCGTATTACGTCAGCAGAACCACGTCAGTGTATAATAATCCTCTTTAGGGTTTGATCGATCGAATTCTATCCTTACCGACCGAAAAAGAAAGGGGTCAGGTCCGAGTTTCGTGTGAGCAGACGGCTTCATCGATCATTTTTCCTTGCCATGGTATAGTCATTAATTAATACATCCATGTATACGATTTAGCGTGCAGACTGCTGACCTTTCAGCGAAATAAAAGTGTTCCGTATCGATTACAAGAAACAGAAGTCAAACAGAAACGGATAGGGGTGTCGAATGTGACTCCCCTCTCCGATCGAAATAACGCCTGCTGCCGAAAAATACACAAACAAACAAATTTGACAAATTTCAAGTCGGGACCTCTACCTCACGGGTGATTATAGGGTGAACACGGTTTAACGTGCATTTTTTCAAAATATTGAAAATCTCGAGAAAGCAACAACGTTCGAATTAAATTAAAACTAATATCGATCGTGGATAATAGGACTTCGTTCTAAACGACATAGCAATTTTACTCGTTCGCTATATTGCTACGACTACAAGTGCAACAGGAAGCGCACAAGAATTATAATCCAATTAAAAGTAAGGTTACCCATTGTAGTTTTATAGTCAGAAATAGTTGGGCCATTCTTTGTAGAACTACCGGATATTCCAATCTCCTCGTGAGATCACCTTCAATTACGGAACTTTGATCATTTTTGCCTTTGCCTCCCATTATCTCTGCGGTCATTTTCAAGCATTTTAATCCCGTTTGAATATTTCGACTGCTTTCAGCTAATCTCTGCTTCAGGTTCCTTTTCCGATCGCCTTCTAAAATCCTTTGGTGATCTTTGACCCGTCACAGTTGATGGCGCGTAAAAGGCCCTAAAGGTTTTTGAAACGTTGCTGAAAGGGGATTGGTGCGGTTCTTCGAAACCACTGCAATGGTTCCAGTACGCTTTAATGACCACCGAAGAGACTGGGAGGTCATCGCTGCGTTTGTTGGCAAGGCTTCGGTACTTCTTAGCGACCAGGAAAATGGCCATGCGAGCTATCGATTATTCGCTGGTCTACGAATATGAAAGTTATTTGTGGCAGATTAATCGTTCACCGAAGCCTCTGTCAAGATCTGATCGAATCTTCAACCGGTCACCGAGGAATGCGAAGGGTCATTGACGATTCAACGAACGAGTTTTGCAATCTTTGGCAATCACCCTAGACGCCCTTCTCAACTCGAAACTATTCGACCGACCGATAGATCTCCGACTTGGAAGTATCCGCGTAGACCCGAAAGTTTGCTGAGTTTTCGCGATCGCTGAAAGCATTCTTACAAAACTGTCTCGTTAAAATCCAGTGATAAACGACCTCTGGCATGGAGTGACGTCTAACGCACGTCTGACGGCAGAGCAATAATAATCCCCCGGTTGCTAGCTCGAAACGAGACCTCCGAAACCATTGCGAGTCATGATTAGCTGCTGGTGTACCTATAACGCATAGAGTGATCGATTTCCTGAGGTCCTCGAGCACGGTTCTTCGGCGCGGCAGAAAGGTTCGCGCGAAGAATGGCGACCGAGGCGGAGTAAACAGCCAACAAAGAAGGAAGAGACAAGTGGGCTAATAGCGAGAGTGTATCGGCGGGTTGCTGTGGAGGAAGAGGAAGAGGAGGAGGAGGAGGAGGAGGAGGAGGAGGAGGAGGAGGAGGAGGTGGAGGAGGAGGAGAGGTTACCTTGATTCGGCGAGTGTGCGCGTCATAGAGTGCCGAGGCTACGTCGGTGGCTTTCGCGAACCGGGTCATTGGGGCATTTGGGTGCAGGACCGGGTGCATCTGCGCGCATATGCATACAGAATGACCCAGATTCTGGGCGTCCTTCGCTCCGACGCGTCCCGAGGAGGAAGCCTCGTCGAAAAATATGCCCCGGTGAATGTGTGTCGATATCTTCGGGACTTCTGGGGCTACGAGATGCTAGCCGAAACAGTCGCATTGTGCATCCCCCCGTCGCGCATCGAAATTGCTCCCGGTGGTTCACGGGACGGCGCGCATCTGAGGCGTGTGACCCGTGCCGCGGTTCTTGCGTGGCCGCGTGACGTCAATAGGCGGCTTGTTCAACAAACGAGAACCGGGGGAGCGGCTCCGCCGTTCGGCGCAATTAGAATTTCATATGTTTCTCTTCAAGTCGTACAATTTTTCCTGTCCAGTATCATTTGTTTGTTCGCTTGTAAGCGTTAGGAGTACAGCGAGGACGAGTCGTGAAAATTTCAACGTCCAACAGATTTCGCAACAGATTTAAACGAGCACGGCTGTATTTGGAATAGCGCTACCGAAGCTTGTTTTTTAATTTCAGCTCTCGTCGAACCTTGGTCCGGCCCGACAAGCTCGGCCAGAGCGCCCCGGCTGCTTTATCGATTTCGGCTCCGTTGGTTCAAATTATTTCCAAGGACTCCGCGTTACGATACAGACGGATGTTCCTGTTGACGCTGCCGCGAACCAAACACCGAGAGAGGATCCTGTTGCCTAGAATCTATTGTGGATTCGGCTCTTTTTTCTCCCTGTCGCATCGTTTTATCGGGTCACGACGAGAAGTGCATCGATCCGAGGAGAGAAGTGGCATTTTCTTAGAAAATAGTATCGCGTTTTAGAGAACTCTCTGGTTTTCCCCGTATCCGCTCGCTGAACGCGCTCGATGCTAATTAAACTGAAAAAGTTATTAGAACTTTCGTTCTATTATTTGAACGTCGACGCTTTGTTCGCCGACACAGCAAGCTCACAAGTTCCAGAAAATCAAAGTAGTAGTTTGTTTAACTCCCTTCTACATACGTAGCTGATGAATTTCAAGCTGTTTCATGGCTGGGGGGCTCACCACCCACCAATTTATTTAAAACTCTTTACCCGATTTCAACTTCTCAACTTTCTCTTCTCTTTGTTATTAAAAAAAAAAAAAAAAACAAAAAAAAACAAAGGCTATAGCCGGACGAGATTGCTCAAAGCCTGTGAACCATTCGATACCGTCGATACAGTTGATACAGCTGATTTCAACCGAATATGTTACCGTAAAAATTCATTTTTCGATCTAGACAAATAATTCTGTGGCATTATCGAGGAATGAAAATATTCTTGTTCTCAGAGACAGCTGCTATATTATCGGTGTTGGGCAGACAACGATGTAAAGTGTTTAATAAACATTCTGTTTCGCTATTCCAGTTTCTATAATTCAGTGTTCTGTATATTCCGCGCGATACCATCATAGATATAAATAACACACTTCGCTCCCTTCTTTCTCGACCCCTGCACGCACGCGAGCATACGTATTGCGTTTATATCTCGAACATCGTTTCACAAGTGGATAGAATGGAACTGTAAAATGTTCGTGTAAACGTATGTCGTATACGACCTTCTTTGCGGGTTTTCTTCGTATAACGTCTCTTTTCCTTAAGCCTTCGTACGGAACAGTGTTGCGTGCGTATTCCCGTTTTCTCGTGCACAATCTCGGGCACTAAAAGGATTAGCATATCATCGAATACTGTAACGCATTTTTAGAGCGTTAATCCTAGGCGGTGAAGTGTTTTCAAGTATTTTTACGATGAAACTCTGCGTAAAGGTAACAAGATTTTAACAACGAAACAAGATATTCGTCGGCTGAATAGACGAATATCTATTTCTTCTGAAAAATATTAAACTGGGCAGGGGCAGGGGCAGGGGCAGGGGCAGGGGGAGGGGGCACCCATTCGTCTCCGACCTTCGCCCTCGTCTCGGCGAGGATGCGGAGGCAGGCGTCGAAGGTGGCGGAGCGCGAGCTCCCTTTTGTCCCCGTCTCTCTTCGTACGTGTTTCTCCGAAGATGGGTCAACGAGATACCAGGAATTATTCAGACGGAACGACGGAGAGCCGAACCGGGCCGGCCGGAACGATTCGGGTCGAGCAGGGTGCACGCGGATACGCTCTTCCGCCGCGCCGGCAAACGAGACGTCCTGGAACCGGTGCTCCCCTGTCGGACATCTCGCCCCCGTCTTTATTGCTGTGCCGGGATGCACCGATGCGCCACTTTTTACGGGTAACACGCGACTCTAACTCCTGACCCGCTCGACTTTTATGAAGAAGGGACCGTCGTGTTCTCGATTTCACGGAGACTTTTCGGTGACCCAGCTTCACGGGTATCGAGTTTTCCGGTTACTTCTTGCCCACGGTCACGTCGTCCCGAAGATGGAACAAGGAGACACGTTGTTCAACGGCGAGCAGTCGGAATCGCGTGAAATTGCGGTTCGAAACGGAGACTCTTTATCGTTCGCGTCGCGTCAGGTTGACGACCTTGTTGGATTCTTGGTTTCGATTGGATTACCGCTTGTTTCACAGCATTACGAGCTAGTTGTACAGGTAAATTCTATGCTGGAAACTCTTGGATAGGTCGCGAACAGAATCAAAATAAAAGCTACAAGCGTTTTATTCGCTTTCGTCCGGGTTCCGCTATCTTCGTAGTCTCTTACGAAGACGATGTATCGCCGAGCCGTTGACTTAACGGAGATTTCTTGACCGCTCCGGTCCATGATCATCGATCTCTCGAGTTGCTTCTCGACGACGATCGAACTCGCGTCGAATAGATACCTTTATACTCGTCGAATTAAACGGTGTAGTTTCTTATCCACCCGATTTTGAGCTTTGAATTCCTTGAAACAGGTGTGTCGTTTGAAAACAAGTAACAAACGCTGGATCGTTTTCTCCGTGGAATCGGTTGCAGCAGATACGAATGAGAGAAACTAGAAAGGACAAGCAAGTAACGATGATAACGCGATTACGGAGGGGAAGGGCTGTCCATTATCGCTGATAAGTACGACACACCTAGGTACAATCGCATATTATTTCTAGATTTGCGAGTCGGAGATAAGCGAGATGCAAAACAAAGATAAATTAATGGCCCGTGAAACGCGATGCTTCCGGCCACGATTCTCACTCATTTTCATGGGCGTAACAATGTCATTCTTCCGCGTTCGATAATTATCGAACCGCTCACGACGATTAACGGACACCAGGTAGCTGCTGCATAACCCGCCGCTTGCTCGTACGTTCAATTTCATTAACGTTGCCTGGTGTATATTTTCTACTACAGCTTGGTATGCGCCAAGCCTATTATGCGCTTGGTGGTACGCTTCCCTCAATTTTAATAAGATGACGATAATACATATCCACTTTTAAATATCGTTTATCTTTCTACCATTTCACGATTCGTCTTCGCGATCTTTCCCGCAAATGCATAAAATCCGCGGTGTAGTTGAAACTGTATTTTTCTTGAAATTCTCAGGGAAGAGAGTGCAGAAAGCTTTTTGCAAATGATTCTCTTTTCAAACTCTCTGCGCTCGGAGCTGTTTCAACTGTGGAAACCAGACATTTCTTATAACACGGAATATTTTCATTGCACACAACTTTGTTCGTTTTATGCGTATGAATTGAAACGCTTTCGCTAATATCAGACTTTTAATCGTTTATTCGATGCAAACAATTTTTATGCGTATGAAATTGGAACGCTTTGGCCGGTGATTTTTAACAATTTATTAAACGCAACCAATTTTCACGCGTATGAGATTGAACGCGTTCGATTTCGTGTCAAGCTTTCAATTTATTCAACTTAGTAACGTGGAAGGTTGGTTTAGTACTGTTCACTGCAACCCCAAGGTTACCATTCGAATGCGAAAGGTTAATCGTTCGACTTTCGATTCAAAGCTGGATCATTTAAAAATTCAACTACTCGAGTGAGAATTTGAATTCGTCTTGGTCAAAATAGACCTAGGTCAGATTCCGCCCTCGGAGGGTTGGCAAAAGAGATAATCACGAGTATCGGAGTTTTTAATTCTCGAGTGGACCTTAAATCCAGAAGTTTCTCCGGCAATGAATTAAGAAACCAATGAATTAAGATTAAGGTTCGCCGGAGAGATACGGGACGCGTAATTACCGACTCGATAATCGTGGAAGGTGTAGCCGGAAGGGCACCTTGTATACATCAGAGCGCCCACCCTTATCCGGTTATGCCCTTCGAGAGCAATCGAGCAAGTAGAACGCGACGCGAAGAATAGATATATCCGGCCGTCCGATAATTAAGCGACCCGCTCTAGAGAAAAAGGGATGACAACCTGTCCCTTCGGTTGTCAAGGTATCCTCGCGTCCTCGCGTCCTCGACGCCCAGAACCTCCTGTTCCATTTATTTCAAGACGTTTCATCGTCGGCTACCGAGTAGCAGAGACGGAGCCCAAGTGCTTCGGGGGCTGGAGGCGTTAAACCCAGAAAGTTACTTTTCCACGATTCCGCGTAAATTTGCACGCGGACGGATACCATGCTGCCGGAAGAGCTCCGGCTGTTCGTTCGAATCATTCCGTTGTTAACGAAAAGCACGGACCAATCGGAGCACGGCTACTGCGCTACCCTCGGCCGATAAGATCGGCAAAAGGATTAATTTGAAGCGCAAAATCTGTAGTGTGACTTTGTTCCCAGGGAAGTTGTATTTCCGCGATCCTAACATAACGGAGACATTGTCACTTTCCACGTTAGGAGTCTGAACCTGTACAACGAGCACAATGCGTGCCCCTGGAGAGTAGACAGCACGCGAGAAAGGAACGGTAGAAAGGACAAAAACAGGGCTACCGGACGGGACGGGAAGGGACGGGCCGGGCCGAGGCTGTCGCAGAAATTACGGCGAAACGCCGTTCAAGATAACGACCGGTCATTGTTCGCAGCGGGGTCTTCTCAAACTGTTTGAGGCGTTGACGGCGGGTACGTGTTATCGACAGCCGGCGAAGATACTGCGCCTGACACACTTTTAACGAGAGAGCTCCCCGTATTTGCATAGCCGAGACGGTCTAAGCTGTCTGAGGAATTTTCGCGGCGCCGCGTCGCGCCCCGTAATGCACCGGCTGGCTGGCTCTCCTTTCTCGTCGGCGCGTGAATGAAAGTTGAGCGAATCGCCTGTCGAGGGGACAAAGCGCGGGACAAGCACGCGTTCACCTTGCGGACCATCGCGAGATAACTGTTTCCATAAGAGCAGATGGCCGGAGCTGGGACCATTGATCGTCAACGAATGACGAGGCTCGTGCACCGGTGCATTCGCACTGCGTCTCCGTTCTCGAAGATCTCGCGGCGTACCAGAGGTTTCGCCGAGTACTCGTAAAAAGGGCGGTCCCATGGAAATCATCGACACAGGCTTCACCGTCGATAGATGTCAAATATACGAAGATACGTCGTGCACGAGTATTCGCAGCGAGCGACCGTAGACGAAGCGTCTCGTAATACTTTTGTCCGCCGCTGTAGCTCCGTTAACGGAAAGGTCATCGGCGACTGCAAGACGCAAAGGAGCGACGTTACGATCACCGTGAGCCGTATACAAATGTTTTCGTAGAAACGACAGAAGGAAACGGTCACCGTTTACGAACGACCAGGTCGAATTTTCGGCGAGTCGGATTACATCTTGCCTATTACGGTTTTTCCGCGAAACGGGTCGGGGGACACCTGGCCACCAGGTACAGTGCCACGTTTCTTTTCAGCCTCTGGTAATCTGGGTTTCGAGACCATCGCCGATCGCTGGAATGCTCCCTTTTCAAGCGCGAAACGACAGGAAGCTAACTACGTTAGAGTGGTTCTATCGAGCCGGCGAATTTTCCCGGTAAGCACGGCTCACGCCCACCGCCCACCACCCAGATTCCGTCGGATCCCGTCTTTCGACACACCTCCAAGAGATCGTATTCCGCGACCCGCCGAAGAAAAACCGAATGGAGGGTTTTAAAACGCTTTCGGACGACTCGCGTATGGGCCACGTTTATCGTTATGCATAATCGATACTATCCGATGCAACGAACCGGCGAAACGGAAGGGAGCAATTGATCCGAATGCTACGCGTTTAACCCAAAAAAAGGTATTCACCGTTTTGCGAGGCTCTAGCCTGCGCACGTGGGCGGCGTTGGAATTATTGTTCGGAGAAAGGAGGCTTTAGCCTTGGCCACTCGGAGGATCGTCCGAGGACCATAGGGGGACCTTTCGGTTAGGCGCTCTTGACCAACTTTTAACGTGTCTGTGCTCTCTAAAATTCAAATCCACGTTTGCAACCTGACTGGTTTGATCAAAGATTTGGCGACGAATCTAATCAGCGGACGAATTGGCAAAGTTTCTGGAAAGTATTCGTCCTACTCGTGGAATGCAAATAGAAAGGTCTTCGGGGTCGACTTTTCATTTCCTTCCATTAATTACCGTGCCTCTTTCACCGGAGGCTATCGAGTTCAACCTCGACACGAAACACACAACGAACTAGCGTTGCGATTACATTTCGCCTGGTCATCCGACACAATGGACGTTCAAACTACCTACGACTTATTACCTATGACTTTTCCCTACATGACCCCATCTCCTCGCGACGAGTACGCTCGACGCGCACAGCTGACAGGTTAATCTTTCCTTCCGAGTCACCAACTCCTACCGTTTGTCAGAGTTTGTTCGGAATTTGTTGCCCCGGTCGTAAACTTGCAACTTCTTGTAGCCAAACCACGCAATTATTTCCGCGGCCCATTTCCCGACACGGATCGATTCGAGTATTGTCGCTGTTCGGTCGTATTCTCGGTTCATGGCTGACATTTTCCCAGTTGTTCGCCGATTGGTGGCTTATACAGGACGGTTCTGAGAACTGGGACAGGTTACTGCTCGTTTTTAAGTAAAAATAGAAAAAATGCACCCGCCAGGTGCGTTTGCACTTTGTTCTTTGATGCAACACGATTCTTTTGTTATTACAACAAGTATCCAAGCTCTCGACACGAATTCTAGGGACTCGTGAATGTGACATTTCGATGACCTTGGGCTGTTTACGGCGCTGCTTGAAAAAAATCCAGATTTATTTCGACGATGCTGTACAAGCGAAAGCGAAAAATCTATTTCGCCGACAATTCGTTCGGTGAATAAATTTGACATTCGACTGGAACGTTCCTCGAACAAATATCGTATTGTATATTATATAGTATTTGTATTTAATGCCAAGCGTCGAGCCATCCGTTATCCACAAAGCGCCGGGCACGCTTTCACGGAGCAGCAGACTATGCGTTCAAGTTCGAACCGTACGTCAGAGTTTCTCTCGACCGGCGACAATATCGACAAGTTTTCATTTATCTTGTTGCTCTCGCGTAAATTAGATGCACGGTACGAGCATCGATCACGATGACGTATCGACGGAACGAACGAACGAACGAACCAATTGTTTTAACGTCGCGACAGGATGCGGTAAAGCTGGTCACCTGGAAGCGAACATGATTCGTATATCGCGAGCAGTTTCAACAATGCTTTTGCCGTCAACAAAAAAAAAAAAAAAAGAAAAAAGAAAGAAAGACCGAGCAGCATGACAAGCAGAAAAAAGGAAAGATCTTTACAATAGAAGAATTGAAAATTGTTTCTGATGCCTGTGAATTGTGGTGGAACATAAAAGTCATCGCAGTTTATAGTTTCACGATTGTTGCTTTAACGTTCCTCTTTCATGACACTTATCGAGCGTTCAAACGTTCATCTATTAAAAGAAAAAAAAAAGAAACTATTATAAGTGAACGATGCTATCTACGGGGTCTTACGCTAACCTTTTTTATAGTAAAACTATCGTGAAACTTAGACCGTGGATCTGTATGCAAATTGTCACACGCATTGTGTCGCTGTGTTACGGCCTACCCCCACTCGGCTAAGTCACTTGTCCGTAGCTTCGTCAACTCTGCTGTAGAGACTCGCGCTTACTTTATTGTAGTAACGAAAAGTGCAGAACAAGTGAGGTATCGCACAGTACTTTTTCACATATAGTAAATCTCGAAATTTGAGTTACCTCTTTTCATCGACTGGTTATAATGACAGCTAGGCAACGGTTAATCTCGGCCACAGCGACACCAACCGATCGAACAACAGCCGCGTTGAATCGTGCTCATTCTTGTCTTCGTTATCTGAATAGAGCTGTTGGTGTTGTACTTGTTCGGTGTGTTACACGTTGGCCTTCCGTACGGGGTGAAACGACAGGGAAAAGGGGCGTGGCTTAATTATGTATAAAAGAGACGCGAGTCATCGGTGACTCACCAATGAAACGACCGAAGAACGGTGCCCACCGCTCTTTATAATTCTACTAACTCGAACAGGTAGAAAATATCGTAAGTTACATGCGTGAAAACTGAGCAGCAAAATGAAGTACATAAAATTCATCGCGCGTAATATTCCGTCTAGCCAATTCTGTCAGGCATACGCCGACTATAAGCGAGAAATCCGGATCAAGTCGGCATGTCCGCGATAAGCCCAAGGGGAACTATGAGGGGTAGCACGGAAAGAGCACCACGTCCATTAGGCATAATTTCGTACGACGCATCGTGCACCGGCGATGAAACGACTTATCGATACGTGGATACGCGGAGCGGTAGCGTTTATCAACAAGTTACGTTGAGCCGGTGTGCCGCAGATTATGGATATCTACCGTGCGTCAATGTCACCAATACCGATGGCCACCGCGAGGTAAAGCGAGACGGAATTCCCAGGGCGGTAGACGCGTCCCATTAAAATAATTGTAGTTCCCTCGTCGTTAACTAACGCCTATGACTGATGACAACGCTTGATTTATTATCACGTGGGCGATGATGCCGTTTCCCGGTGTAGCAGCACCGAGGAGTGACCACACTCGTGTCGCGTGCCATTAACCCCCCGAGCAAATTTCGAAATTGTAATTCGGAGATCTGGGTTTCGTTCACCCTTGAGTAAACTCTATGCGGATAATATTTATTTAACGTGTTTGTTTAAAGAAATTTAGGTAGTACGACAAAGCATTTGACAGAAGGAATATTTTTGATCAGAGGCGTAATATCACAAACATTTCGACAGCGAGTGACTTTCGATTCGGTGGTTAAATCTTCTTGATAATATTTGACTTCGGCACTTCCGAGACATTAATGTACTGCCAACTGTAGGAAGAGGAGGCGTGGATGATTACTGCGGCGCGTCATAGCTCGAGTGACTAATTCCAAGGGTCGTGAAGAGTTTGTAGGCTTGTTTTGTAGATAAGAATCACTACTATGGCAAACAGGTACTAATCTAGAGGATTTCAGGATAATCGATACGTGCCACTGATTTCTTAAAGAAACGCATAAAACTGTTTGGTCCCCTCCAGAATTTTTCGGGTGATAAAACTGAATAAAATCCGCAGTCCACTTATCGATCGGTAGCCATTTTTAACGAGATCGGTGTCAGCGAAGGGAAATTTTCCCTGTATTTAAAATACCGATAGTCGACCAGAGAGCTAAGCGTTCATAAGCTACTCGTACTCGTGCTGAGAAGACGACCCACAAGTTTCTAGACATACATGTCAGCTATAGATCAGGCACGAGTATAGACTGGCTTGCGGGGCATTGACCTGGCTCTGTCGAAATCGAGAGCGACGAAACCACATCTACTCCGAACAATTTACACGGAGATAGTAAGATGGATAGTTTTCTGCAGTGGTGGAATGGTCGGACTGGCGAGATCGAGAGAATCCCAATCCTCTTTATGACAACTCGAGTTATTTGCACCGAAACGTTGCCCCCGGGGGCAATTCAGAGCGATTGTTGCACGCGCCTCCCAGCCTCGCGCCTGCTATAGAAGATTCTAATCCTCGGTCTTCGCCGCGTCGGTATATACAATTTTTCCGAGGTTCACTGACATCTACGGCGCACCATCGACTTACCGTAGAGTTCGCGCACTTTCGTAACTTCGCTTGTACATTACCCGTCGGGGAAATTGATCGAGATACCGATAGGAGAACGACGGGGATAATTGAATAACGGGGAACATAATTCTTCTTAAATGCCAGTGGGGGTCCCGTATAAATTCTGAATTAATTGATAATTCGAGATGGAGCCGGTTACCGTCACCGATCTCGTCGGATAATGGCGGAACGAACAAGACCGCCGGCTCTCACGATCTTCGAATAAACCACGCCGGCGGCCGATGAATCATCGGTCGTAGATCACTAACGCGCCACTAAACACGCTCGATCGTCCCAATAACTTGAAAGCGAGGCGTTGCACCGCGCGTCGCTATGCCGATAACGAACATTTTCTATTACGGTCGATAAAGAGCATATTTTTATGTCGTAAATAAGTGCTGTTCGCCAAGGCTTGTGGCGATGACCGCGGGCATAGCCGAGGGCAAAGTTACGGGCAAACGATGTCGTTTGAATTACATTTGTCTCGTGGCAATCGGCCCGATGATCGTTAGCCGAACCTCGTTTTTCACCAAAACGGATCAACTTTTCTTTCTGGGTTTCTTTACGTTTCTGCGACTATATTCGTTTCCATATTCGGAGGAATAATTTACATAACGAAACGTCTAGTGAAAAATTGCAGAATCTCTGGACACGCGTCAAGTTCGAATATAGATACTTAACTCTCGATAATGTCGACTAGCGTAGGCGGTGAGGTGTTCGATCGCGAAACCTCTTTTGATCAGGATCGTGACAATGTGTCGGTAAATTAATCGATGTGGCACGCTGCGCGGCGTGTCGTTCAATTACGAATTAATCGAATTCGCGGGGCGGTTTAGAGAACGACGGTAAACCGTGCGTCACCGACGCCAGTAATTTTCCCAATCTTCACGGAATATCTCGAGCTGGTAATTATGTCAATTACGTGACGACCTTAGGTTAATAAATACTAATGCTGTCCCCGTCCGGTACAAATGTTTCTATGGCCGTGTGCCGCAACAGGCCTCGCTAACGAGCGATAATTTCTGTCAAGGCGATGATGCGAAAAATTCGCGCTTCCTATGAGAAACCGAATTGCAATCACGGTCGCCAGTTGTCCGGCGCGGCGCACGTGATGCACGCGATACACTTCCGTCGTCGACCAACAAAAATCGGTACGTGCTTTTGTACGATATTTTTTCTCTAATAGCAGAGAACCAAAATTGCGGACCGCGACGGCTAAGTTAATTCGAGGTTCGCGTTATTGTTCCAGATAATCGTACGCCCGCCTCGGGTCCAAATTAACACGTTGCGGGCGAAGAACGCTCGAATCGTTTAGAGAGCTTTTAATTTGCGTCGTTGGTACATTGTTGCAAACCTTGAAGCGATTTATGTAACTGTCCGTGCACTCTGAACTTCGGTTGTTGGTGCAATTGCGTCCGTAGACTCGGCGCGGAATTCTAACGCGAATGAAATACGTTAGAATGTTGTTGATCCACGGTTGCACCGGTACGAACAAAGAGCAGTTGCACCGAATTTAATTACAAATTCTAATATCACTGTTACAAGCTATTACCTTCTTGAGTTTCGTTAGAACAGTAGTCGGAGGTTATGGTAGCTTGTTTTTTGTACGTTTTATAGAAATGTGTACGGTTATGTTATTTATGTGACGAAACAAGTACATACACATATGTAAACACGCCGAACCCGTGGAATCACGAGCATCGACAGTGAAATCGAACCCTTTACCTAGCGGAAGCCTGCTGATAGAATTTTTAATAACTGTGAAAATCTTGTTTTATGTAATAATTCTAAACGAAATGATTAGTTTACGTTATTTCAACTGATGATTCGTGATTGAAATCGCTACCATGGACCACAAACTTCTAAAAATTAAAATAAGAACTTTCTGTATAGAAGAAAGAATTTTTCGTAAGAGGAGAGGACAATTTATTCGATGGATGCGGTTTTTGCTGTTTCGTTCAATGGTATGTGTGATATACCGGCATACTAAAGTATTCTGGGGACGAGGGGACACGGGAACACGGGGACACGGGGAGACGGCACCATTATCCGAATTGAAAACATCGCAGCTAGCAGATAGGGCAATAGGCAACCCGAAGAGCCGGTGGTTTCACTTTCTGGCTTATTTCCAGCGCAGCGTCCCGGAGACCCGAATCTGCGCGTTATGTGTCGATCGAAATTTCTGCTTCCTAAACGTTACTGTTCAAAATCGGATGTTTCTTCTGCAACATGCCAGCTTGAAATATGGTAGCTTCCAAAAAGGCGAAGCGTTGAACAACCTGTTTCACGACATGAAAATTTTTGAACGAATTCCACCTATTTGATAGATACGGCCCTGTGTACGTCGCCATGTACATACGTCGTTGCTTTCCCATTGAGCATCCTACGCTGCTTGCTGTCCGGTGAGCACGTGATCAGAATGTCAAGCAGCGATATTTATCGGAAGAGCTTTCTTCAACGGCTTCTTTTTTTAGCGGATCAGTGAAATCTTCTGGTCGTCGCATCGCCGATTGCCGCAGTTTCTCGCATCAATTTAACGCGATCGCGATGGAAAAGAAAATTTATTTAAACATTAAATCGATCGACCTTATTTACCGGGTATTTTTAAGTGTTTCGAGAGTTTCGAACGGCCGTACGCCGTTTGGTATTACGCGTTCGCAATGGCGTCGAATGGCCTTTTTCTATCGTCGGAAACAACGAATAAGAGAGAAGGGTCAGGCACGCGTCGTGAAATGCAATTTTTCTTTCACTAGATTAGCCCGCGCACTTTTGCTACGGCCTGTATAATGCGAAGAATGCGGAAGAAGAACCATAATGACCATGCATAAATGGAAATGACTAATTCCAGTAAGCTATTCCACGAGACTCGTTTCCGATAAACACTTGTCGTACTTCTGGTACGACCTTGTTGTAACTATTTGCAAACGAGTGTTGCTACGCACATTTGCAAGTTCCTACGTTCTTTCAGCAGTCCGATAATGAATCGAGAACGAACAGAAATTACTGGATCTTCCAACTAATTCCACGACTCATTGATTCTAACGATCACGCTTTACGCTTTTCCCGCGACCTCGATGACTATTCCTACGGAAATGCGATTGTTTCTAAGCTTCTAGCCCGGGAAACACCCAATATCGAATGCTAGTATCGTAAACCATGTTTTCTACCAATTAGAATCTTCGAATGCTATTAGAATATCGAACTCGAGACTGATTTTTAAAAGATTAATAGCAATTTATTCGGAATCGTATAATACGGATGGCGCCAGGCCATATTCAACTTTTCACAGAAATCAAGATAAAATACAAAAAGAATTGATTCGTTGCGAATGAAAAACCTGAATTCTCCCGTAAGTAGGGTGGTAAGTGTCTGTGAAATTTGTTTATCGCGAATGTAGTAGCTGCACCGATGCGTTTAGGCGCGGAAATAATCGTGAGGATGGTAGTTTCAGCTCCGGAATTTAGGGTTACAGCTAGCAGAGAGCGCGATAGCGTCTCGCGACGACCGAGGTGCTCGGGTGCAAGCGTACTCGACCCAGAAGTGTCGCTAATAAGCTGTGCGTGGTGGTAAAAACGTAGGGATCAATTAGGGTTAACAGTTGTAATTTCGCGGCATTCCGGGATCCTATCTGCCCCGTGACCTAGGAAAACGCGACGCTCCAGAAACGGGACTCAAAAGCCATAGAAATACCGATTTCCACGGCTGACGTTGCGCGTTTAATTACATAACTGGATTGACCGATATACGCAGCCACCGTGCGCCGCCGGTTTCAAATTTGAAAAGGTCCGACTCATCGCATCGCGAACAACGGAAAGTATACTATATTCGCGAATTTCTATCTGCCGATTTCCCTAGTCGACCGGGCACCTCTCAGAAAAATAATAATGCCAACAACGACCGACCGTGTCGGTGTCACATTTTTTTGTTTTATAATCAGTGAAATTACGAAGCTGCTTCCATTAGAAATTGTTCGATAAATTCCTTCGTGCAACCACATATTGTTATAAAAATTTGTTACGTTTTCTGCGATCATTTCTCGATGCGATCAGAGCTACAAGTTACATAGTATGTAGGAGTTGTACGAGTTTTTTTACAATTTTAATCGGCCGACTTTATCGTCCTTAAGATTCCATTAATTTGCTTAATGCCGTGTAGATATATCTAATGCTTTTTTTGTTAAGTTATGGACGCGAACAGGCTTCTCAACGGTAATGTACGTATTTATGTAAACAACCTGTAGAGAGTCAATGTTTCAGAAAACAGTCTGACCTCATCGTGGATTGAATAATTCAAAGACTTCGAAACATGCCGGATATTTCAAGACGCGAGATTCAAACATTTTAGCATATTAACAATACAACATACGAATAGTATAATATCGAGGGTGGGCGACACATCATTCGCGAGAGCTACCCAAAGGTACCCAAAGTAGCGAAGAAAGTATGCGTCCGTTACGTGAAAAACAATCGCAATTACCGCGCGTTTAGCATTGCCGTTCTTCGGTCGATTACTCGGGCGACGAGAGCTCGCTGGAACTGCTGACAGGGGCTTTCGGCTATCGCATGGAAATCCAATAGACGGTTCGTAACGGCAGCGGCTGATATTAAATTTCATACATCCTGATTGCGAGCCAAATTCTGCGGAAGCTCTCGACCGGCAGGAAGCCTGAAGAATTTGATACGCGGCGTCCGCACATCGAAATGCCGGAAGAACTTCTCGACGCGTCCGAGACGCTGAGAAACTTTCTCGGCTCGTCTCGCACATGGTGTACCGCCCTCGCGTCCATGGGACAAAAAAAAAAGAAAAAAAGAAAAAAAAAACTACGTTGACTTCGAGGAACGTCATAAGATGCGGAACGGAAACGCATTCTCTCGAAAATCACAATTTTTTAGCCCGAAAAGCTGGCCAAAATGACGTTTCAAAAAATTTGTCTAAAATTTTTGTTTGCCGAGATACGGAGATACTTGTATTTTAATCTATGATATTTTCCAGTCAAATACCGATCGTGCAGCGGACAGTAATGGGCAAGAAGCGTTTAAAAAAATATTCGAACGACAAATATGTATGTACATCGTCGAGATGTTTAAAATGTCAAATGTTATCGATAGGGAGCCGGCCCCTATAAGAGACAACGCCTCTTCGATCGCGACTATAAGCACGTAGATTGCGAGTTAATTCGCGATACTCGTTCGCGCAGTCCAAGTCCGCGACGAGTGAAACGTCCGGGCATGAATATTCATCGGCTGCTTAACGTCCGATGGATCAAAGAAATCTGAATATGCATGCTTCTTCGGCGGAACGCGTAAATGGCGAACGCTATCAGATCCACGCCCGTATTTATCGACTGCTTTCTACCAACTGAATCTTTTACCACCGAGAGAGTTCCATTTCCGTTTAAAATCTAACCGAACAATAGCGATTCGTTTTCAGATTACTTCCGTTTCCACTCGAAATGCCTGTATTTGTAATATTTTCAAAACTGCGCGATAGAGTACCGTTAGTTTCACATATTTTGTTATTCGATGCCAATGTTTGGAGAAACAAGAATTTTTTATATTTCATGAACGTTAATCAACTGTTTGGAAACAGAAAATTTGGATCAGGTTTATCGTTATAATCTGCACACGTGTATCTGCAGCATTCTGTGAACGGTTCTTTTCCTTTCGACAATTTGAACCGAAGAACTCTTCTGTTAACAGAATGACAGGCGCGTCTTTGTAAGCGGAATGCACGAATCACTTAAAACTGAATTTCCATAGAACGGCCTGTGAAGACATAAAATTACATAAACATCCGTAAAGCAATTACGTACTGACAAAGAATCACGCAATTCGCAGCCGTTCCGTCGAGAGCGGCGGACACCCATAAGGAAAAATGAATGTAATATAGTCCGAAAGAGTTCGCGAATGCGGATCTCTTGCGTGTCATGTTCGAAGTTCAGGATCGATGCTGCGCCGGCGCGGCGTCCGTGTATCCTTTTTATTTTGCATAAACGTTCGCATCTTCGGAGTACCTACACGTTTCTCGGACACGAGCGTTTCTGCAAAATCGCGGCCCTTTCTGAAGTCTCGCTCGCGTGTGCATCGCGGATCGACGTTCCACGCGGAATCACGCACACCGTTGCACAGTCGTCTCGAAAGTTTTGTGGCCAAAGTTCTACGGCCTATACCCACGATTAAACAGAAATCGTCGATAAATCGGTACGCTACGTACGTAGAAATATAAAATCCCTCAGTCGGTATAGTTGAGATCGTATTGTATCAACGTGCAAAACTATTTTAACCGTTCTATCTTTGTGAAAACCTTGTTTCAAGGGCCAAAATAATAATGAAATTCGTTCGGAATAAGATAAAACGGTGTATGCATTTTGTCCAACTAGAATGTCTGTTCGCGTTCCAGTGCGAGGATGGTGGCGCGAGCGAATCGGAAGCGTCTCGTTAAAAGTCGAGGTTTCGACGCGAGGTGTGCTCGATCGTTCGCGAATCTAGGCACGCGACCTAGACCCGACCTTTCCCAAGTTCCTGCCGGAACGAGACACGCCGACGTTGGGTCCGTGAATCGAACCGAGGAATAACGAGAGGCTCCCGCGTCTGTCGCGATTACGCGAACGCCTGGAATTACGAATCGCGCGCGGATGCTTATCGATCGACCGTTTCAAGTCGCCGCGCTGCATAGCACCGCGCGACGAGCGCCGTCGAGAACGCCGGCCGTTATTGTTTGCCGCTCGCAAATTGTTTGCTCTTCAAGCTATTTCATTCTTTGCCCTGCGGAAGTGCAACGCTGCCTTGATCGTCGAGTTTGCTTCGTTAGTTGGCTGTGTTCCCTGGTTGTTGCAACCGTTCCTCTAAGAGCAAACGGGTTAAACGGACTGCAAGCAATTTTTGAAACATCTGCTCGCCTCGGTAGTTACGGCGATGTGGGTCGAAGCGTGCGTCAAGTAGCGCGTTACGCTGTATTTGAATAGCACAGTCTGACGTTTCAAGTAAGATATCCGAGGTACCTGTGCATAATGTATACCCAACGGTCGTTATGCTATAGCCAGGATTTGATGCCACTTGTCATAGAAAAAAGTGGATCAAATGGAAAACAGTAAAAACGTTCGAAGACATCGAGTTACGATGCGGCCGCGACGTCTAATCTTGCAGTTGAGACGGGTTTGCGCAAACAATACTTTATCGCGTATACTTTACCGTTACACCTTGCCAACAATCGAGGATTCAGCTGAGTTTATTGTTTCGCAGTTACGATGACCATCCTTCGAGCTCCGGAGGCAGGTACTAAAGGGTAATCTGCGGTGTATTTAGGTAGCAATTGTACGATCTTTAATATACAACAAATGGCAACGAACCGACGTGAAACACTCCCTTCGAAGGTTATTACGGAGCTATGCGCATTTATTGCAAACATTATTGCGAAATATAAAGCGGAACACAGCTGCGGAAGTGATTAAGTCTGCAATAACTTTATCTTAAAAGTATAAAGAAATATCTCTGTTAGTTCTTCTAATTGCTTCAACGATATTATTTCTAGCTTGATCGTTGAACGAAATTATATTGCAAAATTCAATGGCATGCTGTGCAGTACTTCTGTTCGTTCGAGGAACGTTAAAACACGTAATTTTACTGGGAAACTGTTCGCAGTAAGGAAACGATAACGTTGGCTCTAGACGCGTACAATTTTTCCACGTTAACCGCTTAGTCGAGCGGCCGGATTTTTGAACTGTGCAAACGGTTGCAGCAAATACTCGATCCATCGATCCCAGATTCGTCGAGCGAATATTTTAGAGCGTGCTTTTACCCAGGACTAGAATGTCCGCGACAGCCGAACGAGCGAATAAGTTTAACGGCCGTGGACCTGGGGCTCTGTAAAGCTATTCGCGTCGCAGATAGCACCTGGCGAACGTGTTTGCCGGCAGCTCGCGAACCCGGAATCGCTCCAACGAAAGAAACATTTATAAAGCCGGGCTCTCGTAGCATCGCCGACGCGCCGTACGTATCGCTCTAACGAACTTCCGGTGCTCGGGGGCTAATATTTCACGAGATAATAAGGAAGAAACAGCGTTCCCGTGTTCGGCGCACGCCGCGTTCGCCTTTATTATACAGGACACGAACTAGGCTGGGCGAAATCCGTGCCACGCCATGCCCCAATAAAGTGTAAATGGATTAGGCGGTAAGCCCTCGATACGACTACGGGAATCCAAAGTGCCCCGGAGGCGGAGATTCCGTACAATCTCGGCCGAATCCAGTGTCAACGGACACTCTAAGAAGCCATTACATACGTCTCCCGAGAGTCGCCCGAGTGGAAACGACGGGAATTTTCCGCGTTTACGATTTCACGGTGTCCGAGTCACCCCTATCCCCCTTTACGGTACGTCTAGCCCGCCTTTTCGGAGTAATTAACTCCTGTTTCGGAACTGCCATCGATTACGTCGAACGCTCCCGAATCGACCGTCGGTACTTCCACCCTTCGTTCGTCGAGTGGCGAAGGAAAATGTTGCCTCGGTAGATCGACTCTGACATACGATGGTTGCGGGGGGTCTTCTGCTCTAGTTGGGGCTAAAATTCGCGACTCGAATATCTTTTCAACGCGTGCTCGAACAAGGAAATCCATTCGATTGTTCAATGATTCTGAGATATAAACTCCTACGGCGAGGTTAGCGTTAAAATATTTCCTGAAGAAATTGTCTGCAATTCGGACGTGGGCGCGCAGTGTTTGCTCGCGTGTCTCGTTCCAGGTTTCCCTGTATCCTCGTCTATTTCCAATCCTTGCGATACCTATGCGACCCGACGCGACGCGTCGTTCCTAGTCTCT
The DNA here is from genome assembly GCA_028454255.1 of Halictus ligatus. Taxonomy (NCBI): domain Eukaryota; kingdom Metazoa; phylum Arthropoda; class Insecta; order Hymenoptera; family Halictidae; genus Halictus; species Halictus ligatus. Next base: position 17,244,655 of record CM052138.1, on the reverse strand, counting down.
CTCCTTTGAGAATTTTACGCACTATTTACATATCCGATCAAACAGCCACTAAACCCGCGGCAAAGCTACTCGCGTCAGTATTCACAGACTTCTATTTACGGAGTTCGCGTTTATTTGTCTCGATAAAATGGCAATTACCGGCAGCCGACTTCAAAGTGGCGCAAAGTCAGGGACGCCGCTGCTGTCCGACTTTCTTCTGTCCGTTTTCTTTTTTATAGAATTCCGCGCCGACGTAAATATTTCGATTAGGCGGGGATACCAGACGGGAGCGGAGGGGGAGAGTACGATCTTGCGAATTGTCTTCGTAAACGTAGCCCGAAATAACCGGCGCTAACGAACGTCTTAACGCTTCGAGGGGTTAATCTTGCGCTTCTTCGCTACTCGAACCGAAATGCTCCGAAGAAAATGAAAGAAAGGTAACGAGTGTACCAAGCGGACGGCAAAATATGATCCCTTAGCGAGGATCTCTAGCGAGGCGGAACAACACGGTTCCGTTTCTAATTCCGGCAGAGCGAGCGCGATGCTCCGGCTACCTTTAAATTCGAAAGGCCGCGAGAATCTACAGGCTGATCCATTATTCGCGACGCAGCGTTGCGCGAGAAAATGAAGAAAGTTGCTTTGAAAACTGATATTTCGATGAAACTTTGTACCATATTTGGTTCGCTTGGATTTAGAAAGAGTCACGTTTTCAATTTTTTAGACCGACTGTACCGAATCCGAGTCTTTTAATCGTAGCTTTTCGAGAAACGTCTCTGCCCTTTGGGCCTCTGAGCGTTCCGGATACAGTGAAGTTCGCGCTCCTGTACCCCGGCGAAGAATCGTCCTCCGGTTCTCCTCGGCGCCAATACCGGGGCACCCTGTACATCCGTAAGGCTTTCACCTCGTTTTTCCTGTCGCAGCAATTCTCTACGGAAATCTTAGCAGAAACATGACCGTGGTAATGCGAGCGTCGCGCATGAAGCCAGACGGGTTTGCAGCGGGCAAGCGGGCAGGCAAGCAAGTAGGCAGGCGTTCTGGCTGCCGGGTGGCCTAGCAGCGTATAATACAGAGGGTGGGATAGTGTGTGCCCGAGAGAGAGAGAGAGAGAGAGAGAGAGAGAGAGAGAGAGAGCGAATGCCGCGATCGATCGGCACTCACCAACCAACGGGGGTTTCCCGTATATAGACGAGTTCTTCTGCACTCTGCACCACCACACCCACGCTCCTCCACCCCGGACACCCTCCCGCCTTTCTTTCATCCTTCTTCCGCCCCTAGCATCCCTCTCGAACCGCTCCGTTTCCCCTTGCAGCTCTTTGCCTAACTTTTGTATTTCTTTTTCTCCCGTTACGTATACAGCTCCCACCGCCTTTGCTTCTTCCTCTCCCTCTCCTTCCGCTCGCGATGCTTCTCTCTTCGTAGTTCAAGGAGCTCTGTGACGAACGACAGACATAAGCAGGAGCAGCTGTTCCCAACACGCGCCGCCACGCTTTTCTCTCTTTCGGTGCCTAACTGTTTCTCTCCTGTGCGGCGCACGCAGACACTCGCGTGACACACACTTATTTACCTACCACTCTCTTGCTCTTCGTCTCTTTCGAATGCTCCCGTCACCACGCCCGCTTTTCTCTCCCTTCGGGGGGAAACCCCCTGCCGGAGGAGCGTAACGAAGTCGTAATGAAAGACCCTAACGCTCTCGCGTGTCACCGGAACGAAGAGGAGCGCGGAAAAACGCTGTGGGCGCGACGCGGTTGGCCAGCATAGGCGAATCTGCGGAACAGCTACCCACCCCACGATTTCGATGGTTTTTAGATACGTTGTAGAAATCAATATTTCGAACCACATTTTTCTTTGCATATTACTCGGCGGTCTTGGTTTCCGAGATACGCTTCGCGACAATTGGATTTTCAGTGGTAAAATCGGACAATTCGTATGCAACAACCTATGATATAAGACGCTTGTCAAAAAGAGTTTGTCCCCCTCGTATACACCGCGTTATTGTAATTACTTCGTGAACGCGAAAAACGTTAAAAAATGGCTTTTTCCTCGAAATCCCGAGAAATTCCCGAGCCGATTTTCCCTTCGATCACCGATTTTCGCCGGTTTTTCCTCGTTTTCTCCAAAAGGCTTTCTGGCCGGACGGACGCTCTGCCCCGATTCCGAGCAACGTGATTTATGTTCCGAGGCAATCGGCGCGCCGATAAACCCGCCGCGAGGATATCATTAGCGCCGTATCGAAGATAACGAATAATGAGGCTTTTTTTTTCTAAAGAGGAAGACGAGGGCCGGGGAAACACGGTCGATCGTCGAAACACCGGGTGAAATATTTGTTCGGCTAGGGTCGGATTCGTCCAATTCCTTTTCGGTCTGGAGTACCCTGCTTATTGGCCACGGCATTAATGGAACCTTATCGCTGTCGAAGATATTGTCCTGGCTGGAAAGAATACGAATTACTTTGGGGATTTCGTGCGGGTTTATGGATCAGCGAAAGAAAAATTAGTTGCCAGGGAAGATTACACCGGAAATGGGGGCCGTGTTTGGTGCCAGAATCGCAAACAACTGGAGAAAATTCGTGTCTCTGTGAATTGTAAGAAATCATTTGACGCTATTATTTCACGCAAAATCACGATCGAAACCACCTTTGCGACGGTTACGGAGGTAAACTATGAATTGTTCGATCCGGTGGGCACGAACCGTGTGCCGGTTTTCGTGACGAACTCGCTGTATATAATCCGTCTACGGGTCTCGCCACTTTCCCCGTGGCCATCGAAATTCTCGGATTTCGATTTCCAAGTGAAATTTCACCGCGCCCTCCGGACTCGCTGCTCGCGGTAATGGAGTTGCGGGAGCTGGCGCGACACGGTGTCTAGGATTTCTCGAGCAAATTGCTCACCGTCTTTGTTTAGCCATGAACTGGATTCCTGATCCCAGCTGCGGAGCAGGAAATGAAGCTTCGGTCTCTCCGGAGAAGATTACGGTCCGGCTGGGTTCGAAATCGAGAATCGACCGTGGGTTTTATCGCGGTTTCGTTTCGTTTCGTTTCGTTTAGCTTCGTTTCGTCGAGCGACGCGAGCCACGAGCCAGCTAGCTGGCTACCTGAATCGGATCGGATCGGATCGGATCGGCAATCAAAAAAGAGTGGTGGAAAAAGGAGGAGGAGGAGGAGGAGGAAGAGGGAAAATCAAGAGAAATCACCGTGGCGCAAGCTGCGCGTTGATTAAGGCGCGCAACCGGCTCGTTGATTAAGATACGGGCCACGTGGAAGCGCGTTTATACCCGGTCCTTTGGATCCATTAATAATTCGGACGAGCGCTGCCCGACCGGCATGAAACTTTCAATTTCCGGCAACAAAACGGCCTGCCGCAGGAAAATAGAGAGATGGAAACGCGATTGTCGGCAGCTCCCGGTGTGTTGCCGGCGCAACATTAATTAATGAAAAACAGGGCCAGTGTTGGGGGTGGCGAGCGTCACGAACCATTTATACGCCGTCGGCGGACGAAACCTTTTTTACCCGTGCTGGATTTTTAACTTGATCGCGCCAGGAGAAATATCAGCCGATCAGAGAATCGTTCCACCTTATCGAGCCGTGTTTGCAGTTCGTTGAAAAACAGGCTCCGAGCCTAATCCACGAGAGGGCACATGCAGGGTTTCGAAATTTTAAAAACAGACACTACCGAAGAACATTTATATCTTCCATTGAGTAAGCAACGCGAATTTATAGCCGAGCCGATTAATGAACGAAGCTCCGAATCGTTCCAGACGTAGCCAAAATTCTGACTGGAACAGTTATGGAAAACCGAAAACAGGTTGCATCGACTCTGCACCGGTTCTGTGACAGTTCTATTTCGGTTTTGTCATTCTATTTCCTGACGTCGTTCTTCCTGAACGAACCAAGTCTAAATGTGGCTATTCACCGTACACGTGCCCGTTAGATTCGCAAACAAGAAAAGAATGATTAATAAACCGGAATGCGATTGTCGGTTGGTTTCGAAAACGATTGGCGATCAGAATTTGTTTGCATGTTTCGAATCTTTCGCAACTATACTGCGGTTTTATGGAAAAATGCAATTTTATTAAAAAAATTAATGGATCAAATTTAAAGAACTTCACCTTCTTCTAAAATTTTGATTTTTTGAATTTTCTCGTCAAAATCTAAAGGATCGTATAAAAGAAAAGAAATAGACGATCCTCTTAATAATTTGAGAACGAAGCCAAACGAAAGCAACCTTCCCGGAACGCGACTATCGAAATTAGCTTCCGGAGTCCGCTCGCCTAAAAGTGTACCGGCCGAAATGCAACTCGAACATTCCCGAGAGGTTTAATTTTCCATCTCCTCTTGCATCGCTCTCCGCGCGAAATAAATTTCCTGTTTCAGGAAAGATGGCCTCTTTCCGATGCGACGGGTTTCTTACGGAAGTGCATTAGACGCGTCTTCGGCAAAGAGGAACGGGAACCAGCAGATTATTATTTTTCTTTCAGACGTTCGCGTAACTAGTAATTTCACTAATGAACACGATGCTAGTGTGCAACAACACAGTGATTCATTTTTCTCAGAGACGACGGGACGCTCTCCGGTCTCCTCTCTCTAATTAGTCTATGTACATTTCACTCGTTCTCTTTTTTCTTTTTCTTTTTGCTTTCTTAGCAGATTACGCAAGGTCGATCGAATATTTTTAGCAGTTTTGGAGGATCTAACTTTGAGAAACACAGCTGGCATTTGGTTTTTTATACTTTTTGAAATATTCGCTTGTTTCTGGTATACATGGCAGCCAGCCTCTTCTCTATACTTGTTACAGGCTTGGTCCCATCGCTAGTTGTCGGCGACGGCAACGCTTACGCAATCGTACGTGCTCGTTTCGTTGAACGCGACCATTCTGGAGACGAGTCTCGCGACCAGACGAATCATTATCGGAGGGATCGTATTCAATCGGTGGAGGAAAACATTAATAAACGCGCCGAACATATGGGATCGGATTGGATGAAATCGGGCCGACAGCGGCATCCCGGAATCGGATTAGCGTTCGCCGGCCGATAAAACTGAGAACACCGTTCGAATCCGATACCAGGAATTCTCGATAACGCGTCGAGGCAACCGCACCGTGATCTATCCGATCCTCTTCCGAGCTGCGTCTTCCCACGTTAAATATAGGCGACCCGACACGTATACACACGGATTCGGTCTGCCGAGCCGAGCATATTCCACGTATTCCGCGCTTCTACCGCGAACCGAGGATATAGAAAGAGCCGGAGTGCAAGTAACAGTAGAAGAGAAAAGAAAAAAGCGAGAAACAGAGGGAGAGAGAGAGAGAGAGAGAGAGATGCTGGTTCGAAGGATACAAAGAGAGAAAGCCGCTTCTATTACATCCAGGTAACACCCAGTTTACTCGCGATACCTGCACAAGTTGATGCGCACCCGTACGAAACGGCTGAAACGCGCGGCCAGTCCGGAAGCACCACGAAAAATTTACATTTATCGCCGCGCGTCCCCGCGAACACCAGGAACCCGTGCTATTGACTATTTCAGAAAAATAACGGCGCCGTTGTGCCGCCGTTCCTCCCACTTCCGGTCGGTTTTAAGGCGAGATTCGTTATACAGAGCCAGCCAGATAAAGTGTTGCAAACAACGATCGAAATGGACGGTTTTAACTGAATTTTTCTCGAGCTTCTACGTTCCGATTAATCGATAATCGTTCTTTAGATTAGATTATCGACTACGATAATCGAACTAACGATTAACCCTTCTTGTGGCAATAACCGGATAACCGCTTTCAATTTTTTCTTAAAACGTCTTTAGCATTTTTGTTGGCAAACGGCGAGATTGTAAATTGCTATGCTGTTGCGTGGTTACAGGTTACAAGAATCGATATTTTTAAAAACTTGTATTTTTTAAAAGCATAGAACCTTTTCTTAAGGTTGAGGCTGCGAAAACGTTGAAATGTACTGTCGATATATAAAGGATTATATCTAACGCTCGAATACCGTTCCAATCGCTGCAACAAGTATTGATATAGTCTCTGTGCTTGTGGAGCTATGTATGTTCATTAAGAAAATGCAATAAGAATCGATGTTTCTGAAACGTTTACACCAGTAGACAGCCTTAACGCGGGCTAGTGTAGGTGCCGGTTATTTTTTCGGGAGAAATCAATAAACGGCCTGGTATTAGAAGCTCCTTCGAGCGGGGAACGGGAACGAAGGTAAAACCCGATGCAAAAGCCTCTGGATTTCAATAGGACGTGTGCTCGCTCGGCTTTATCCGCTCGGTATTACGCCTTTGTCCGTCGCCGGGAGTGGAAATCAATTTGTTGACGCCGCGTTCTTGCGTTATCCGAACGTGAAAACCGCAGGCGTCGACGGTGGCGCACAATGCTTTTCGATACAGTTTTATCCATGCTCCACGGAGGATCGATTAGACTTTGACCACAGCGCGGAGCGGCGCGGCGCGTAGCGGCGTGCCGTTTCAAGTTTGATGAATTCTCGGTTGCCGGCTTTGCGGGAAACAACGATTTGTTGGTCCGATTGGTAATTATTTCATTTAATTATAATTGGTTTCGGCCCGACAATTGTATTACAACGAATGCGCGCTGCGCGCAGACTGCGGGAAAGTTCGCACACCTCTTTCGTCGTAATCGATCATCGCGTTTGCGAACGTTCGTTCAATTTACGGTTTTACGTAGCGAATTTTCTGATCGTCCATCGGCTCGTTCGTGTCGGGGCTTCGCCGTGGGACCGTTCCGATTTGAATGTGTAATGCGCAATGCGCGCGTTGTATCCCGATGCAAGAAACTCGACGGTTTATCATGCGCCAAGTAACAGCCCGTTCAACGCGTAAACGTTTAAACGAAGCTGTTCTAAATGTCGATCGCGAGGCCTATTACGATAAATCTGAACACCAGCGTGATTTGCTTTGATTCGTGCGAACGTTCCGTCGCAAGTTTCGCGCTTAATTGCGAGTAAAGAAATCCCTAATGCTGTTAGCAAGACAGCCTTTCAATTAGATTTACGAGGGGGTTATCGACGCTTTCGATTGATGACGTCAATACCGAAACCCGGCAAGTGCGCTCACCGACGATACGTGTAACGTGTCGGTCACGATGAAAGCGAATCGACTCGACAATGAAAAATTATTCCGAGAGAGGAGCCTGAAATTTGCCTCTTTAATTAACGCTCGAGTTACGGTCGGTTAATTGGTGCATAACCAACGCATAGTAATCTGCGTTCAACAACTATTACTAGTTCGAACTCGCAAATTGTTAGTTGCGCCACTGTTGTTGCAAAATCGACTAAAAATCGGTTGAAAATTGCGTGCTCCGCAACTGGACGAAGGGTAATGTATTTTACCCTTGAAATTGAGAATAACTAACATTTTTTCGGGGTTAACGGTAGGAGTTCAAAGTTATTCCAGCAATCCGCCAATCTACGAAAGACATAACGGCACTGTGCTGTTGAAAGCTTTCATTCTATTTGCGTGTTGTGCTTGGCCGTGAATGGCGCGGCGAGTCGTCAGTTTCGGAGTAACGGAGAGCCGATTCTTCTGATCGCAGCCTCTCGAGAAAAAACTTGAGATTCGAGATTAGCCGGCTGTTCTACGACCCTAAGGGAGCGGCCTAATTGCTTCTCGGTACACTTGGTGTCGACCGTCCCTTTTCAACGCCTCTCGGAGCTCCGAGTTTTCGTCCCCGAAGGCGACCATTCTTTTTTTTCTCCCTCATTCTTCCTTTTTTAAATAGAGGCGGTCGCTTTTTCGAATCCGGGCCCCTCTTCGCCGGGGAAAAGCCTCTTAACTTATCGCGTCAACTTGTCCCTTAATTAATCCTAGGAACTACAGTGTGTCGCGATTCGTTTGAAAGACCGGCGCGCCATCGAGATCTCTCGATGCTGTAGCGATCTCGGGCATGAAAGGGATACTCCTCCGCACCGAAACTTTCCGCCAAAGAGAGACCCCATTTTTTTCCAACGAAGACCCTCAAACCCCCGAAGATTAACAGGGGAATATTCTTTGCTCGATGCGCTTTATGGACTCCGGTTAGCGTCGAGGCTCCTCCCACCCCCCTCCGATGTTCCTTCGAAAAATCTTATCAAATATGATCGATACAGAGCACTTTTTCCGGCTTTATAGTTTTTTCTCAACAAAGAAAAAGAAACCTTTCTGCCAAGCGTCAGCTTCGGTTCGATACCTCGTCTGCAAGGGTGGAGACAGGGGAAAATCGAAAAACCAGTTTTCCCGCATTTTCCCCATTGAATCGCAATGAAAAGTCAAAACAGTCGATTTTTTCGGAAGTTTTCTATTAACAAATCTTAGAAAACTAAAAATTGCAGGCTACCGTTAAAAGATTTCCCGCTCGTCCTCCCTACAGCAGAATGAAAAATAATCGAAGGTCGGATGAAATCTTGACCGAGCCCGGAATTACGTCGATTGTCGGATATAAAACTGATCGTGGACACCAGTATGTAGTCGGAGGGCGGGCAATCGGGGCAATAAGCCGATCAGTCCGGGTCCTCGAGGGACCAGCTTTAAGCTGTGTCTCCGTTAAGCAATCGAGCGAAGGTAATAAGGGCTCTTGGGACTGGCACTTAACAACGTAATGTACAGCTTGTTGTCTACAAGTAATTCTTATTGGAGAATTGGCTTAGGTGTTCTCGTCTGGTAATACATTTCTGAAAATATTGCGATTTTCAACGTAAATTCTAGGATGTTGATGAATGCGCGAAACATTTAAAACGTGCAAGTTATCGCTGACGTTGCGGAAATTTATCTTAATACGACGCCAATGGGTCTAAAGGAATAGAATTTTGATGGCTCTAAATCCCGTCGGATTTACAGCGCGATTTAAAATTTATATTTGCGCAGTATCTCTTTATAGTTGCACAAATCGAGTTTAACGACATGGTTGTAAAAAACTGGCATCACGCTTCCGTCTTGTTTTTTTTTTATGTTGAACATAGGTGCGCTTCTCTCGTTATTACAGACACGTTCAACGCGTTGTTCTTCGGAGCTGCTTTCTGCGAGGGACCAGGCCAGGAACGACCATCGGCAAGCGAGCCGTGCTCGAAAGGGCATAAATCTGGTGTACTAGCTTGTAAATGTATTTTTCGAATTTAATTTTTGAAAGGTTTAATACACCTCTTTCGCGCCGTACTGTTTCTCCTTGGCTTGTATGGTCGTAACCTACAAAAAGAGGACTGAAAGGAAGTGCGACTGTAATGAGATTGACGGTACGCTAGTAAAAAGGAAGCGCTATACTTGATTAATATGGTGCTCTAACGATGGCATAGATACCCATATACTTACACGATATGCGTACCTATCGGTGCGATACCTAACGCGACGACCATGCTACCGGTGAATGATCGATGATTGCAAAAGTTCCTGCACGATTTGAAAATAAAATACAAGCTGTTACATTTTAGAACGAGGTCTTTATTGTATAATCACCAGCATTTTCTACAATTTTCTTCCAATGTTTTACAAGCCGATGAATTTCTTCTTTGTAAAAACTGTGTGGTGTTTTTTTAAAGGTCTTGAGGTTTCTGAAAATTAGGCACTAATTTTTACAATCGTACAGCTCACGAAACGGCTCCGTCGGAAACGGATTGGTTCAGAAGTTATTAATTTTCTGTCGACTCCCCGTAAGAGTCAGTGAGCGAACACTGTGCGACGCGACAGCAGGATTAGAACGAGCTGGAAAATAAATAAAGGGTTGTTGGCAGAAGGACGGGCAGGGGGAGGAAACACCTGGATGCGACCCGAGAATCGATAGCTCTCGAGAAGGTGTCACAGAGCGCGGAGAGAACCAGATTCGCCCACGTCACGACTACTCGAGCCTGCTGAAATAGCATACTTTTCTTCATCGATCAGTCTCGCGCTGCACCATCTCCACCCCGTCCGACCGCCCTCCGCGCCCTTACCCAACCCCCTCGCCCCCTCGCCCCCCGACTCCCCTCCAATCCACCCTTTCCCGGTCTTTCGGTACGAGAAGGCCGGGGGTCGAGGTTAACCAGCTCCTCCTGCACATCCCCCTTCTACCACCTATTCCCCCCTCTTCTCCCCACAACACCCCCTATTCGTCCGCTGCCTTCTCCGACGGTTACTCGCGGCTAGATTATTCGAGAAGCGGAGCTATTTGGGTGGTCTTATTAAATTACCACCCTCGACACGGGACGAGGGACGGATTTCGGATCGAACGCAGTCTACTTGCGGGACGTGACAACCCGTCTCGCCGCGTCGTCGTCTCTCGCTCTACCGCTTTAAAGCGATTTCCCTCGAACCCGCGGATTATGTAATTTTCCCTTCTGCCGGATAAGTCGGCCGCGCGAAACCACCCCTGCGCGATCGTTAGGGAGACTTCTGATCGGGGGAGACCCCGATTTCGGGGAGGAAGAAGCGAGCCCTGAAACGCGGCGAATAATCGGCTCGCTCGTTCGAATGCGAGACCGTTTCTAGCTTTTCACTTTCTTTCCCACGAAAAACTGAGTCGTCGAAACATCGAGCGTGTCTAATGGCAAATTACAAAAATATTACAAAAATATTACAAAATTACAAGTCGATAACGTACTTGCAATTCGAATATTTATTCGTACGGTGTTTGTTTCTCCTTGTACACGATTATGGACTATTTTAGCATCCGGTACGACGGACAATTGTATGAAGTATACACGGTATCCGTGTACACTCGTTTATCACTTTAATCGCGCAGTTTTGCCGTCTGTGGTAGCCGCGTAGGATTCGTTTCTACAGTGCATTATTCCGGTCGCCATTATTCCGGATACGTTCTTATCGCTTCACCTTTGCTCACCGACTCGAAGCAGAAGACCCTGCCCCATCGATCAATTAATATTACGTCGGGATTATTTGTTTGCGAGTCTTTATCGTAGTTCATGGTTCTCGCATCGATCGCGCGAGCTCTCTCTCGTTCTCGTTCTCGTTCTCCCGAAACGTTTCCTTCGCTCTTGGGAACCGAAACGGAGATACATGATTAGAAACTCTATTATAAAGATAAATAATAGATATTAAATATTAAATGTAAAACATTAAAATTAAATATTATGGCGGCTGTCGTACCTCGTGCTCGAATATCAGCAGATTCGAGATGAAAATACCGAAAGCATCGAACGAAGAAACGTTGCACCACCGGTCAAAGGTTAACGGCGGGCCTTCGATTGACGCGTGAGCCGGCTCCATTCTTAATTCGTTCGAATCTATGGCGATAAATCGATATTAATATCCACGCGGAGCAGAGTAGTATAATTCTTCCGAGCCGTTTCCATCGATTTAACTAGACGTTTATACGGATATCGATAGCCGTGGATTAATATATCGAGATACGAGCGACATAAAAATCCATTCTTTTTTTTTTTATTAACAGAGAAGCCATGGTTGCATTCGTATTGCAGTTAATTTGAAATTTTATCTGACCTTGTTTTGTTCAACCGTGCTTTATCGCGAACGCGTAAAATCGGCTAATTACGAAGAATACCACGGAATAAATACGAAGAAACCACAGTAAAACAAAGTTTACAATTTCCCAACCTTTCTGTGCGGAAAAATCCGTAGACTTTTCAACGGTTCAAGTACATAGTAATAAATCAAATTTCACAAGGTTGAGCGTGCAAAAATTGATCTTCGAACTTTTTCCCGCGAGGCATAAGAAGTGTCCACTTCTTCGTTGGAAGTGGATCGATGAAAAAATGTCGAAATGGCCCGAAACTCCCGTCGTCCGAGGGTTAAAAATACCTGCGTCGCTATAGTTATGCCTCGCGCTGTAATCCTGCAATTGCTTTTTATAGCGAAAGAATAGCGTACGGTACGGCACTTGGTGGAGCAACGTTGCTCGGGTGACTCATTCGGGCCGGCTAAAACACAAAGTCGCGAATCTTCTCTGTCGAAAGCTAGCACGCACAGCTCCGATTATTTCTCGAGCTACGCATTGTTCACGCGGGACTGTGCATTACTAAAGCGAGCCGAGCAGCGTGTAAACACCGGATGTGTTCTATGCAACGCCCAAGGAAGCCTGCTTACGAAATTGACCGTAGCCGTGCTCTGGTAGAACGATTGGAAAAATCGCCAATGTAAAACAGGCTGCTGCTGCCGCGCGAATTGTTATCTCTTCCGAGAAGATCTCATTGTCTAGACGACAATTGGTTTTCTGCCGTGAATGAATAGTCGCATTCTATTCGCGACATTCGGCCGTTGTACCGGACAACAAACAAATTATAAAACGGTAGCTTTCCCCGAAGAGACGAATCATAAGAAATGCAGCACCGTATTGTCTTCCGCTGCGCTGAGGTACTTGTAACTACTTTATACGAACTAAAATTCTAGTGGTACTATTAAGTTAGGGTATCGATAATATTCTTGTAGTATTTTGATTATTTGAAATTACGCTCAGCCATGTTTGCCGTAAGCGTACGTGTACGTGTACGTGTCTGTTACATACTTTCGATGATTTCGCAAGACCTGCTGTTCTACGACGATGTCGACGCGCATCGCGGAATCGGTCTGACGCGACCGGTTTCCGGGCACGGGACGATTACGGATAAGAAAAGTGAAAACACTTCCTCGCTCCCCGGTAGTAATTGAAGTGGTTCGACGTGGAAACGTTCGAGACTGGATGGAATGTTATTGTCGAGGAACGTCAAACCCGTTCCCGGAACATCCAAGTCCCTCTGCTTTCACTCATCGTCGTTTCTTGCCGCGGTCCCCCGGGGATAATTAACGACCGGCGGGAAAGCTCGGTTACGGGGGAGCTTCTTTCTTTCAACGCCGGGGCTCGTTAGGCTAATTATTCGCGGACGATTGTTAATTAAATAAATTCCGATTCGCTGTGGCCCGTAGTTCGCGCCGGCCTACCTTTCTCCCCTCTCCTCGGCAATCGGATGATGCGGGGAATCGAGACGATCGTTGAGCAGCCATCGATACGTCGGTATTCTCGTGGACGGAGATGAAAACCGATTTCGTTCGAGCTCCGGCATTTAATTAGACAGCTTAATTTCCTTGCGATCCGCGTCTTCCAGCGTGCCGATCCAAAGCAGAAAGTAGAAAGCAGAAAGCAGAAAGAAGATTTCATTCGATGGATCGACTTTGTTGCCCGTCGGAGAGGAGGCTACGTTTCAGGATTGTCGGGCGCACGTTGACTTTCTTTGACGGAAACGAATTCCGAACGTTTCGAACGGGCGACCACGGAGTGCCGCTACCGTGCGAGACTAGTTTACGATACGTGCCCGCTGAATCTCTCGGCGCTAGCCCGACAATATTATTTTCTCACTTTTCGGATCCACCGTACGATCGAACACTCTGTGTCGAGATAATATGAAAATATCTCTGATCCACGGTTTAGAAAATTCATTTTTAAAGCATCGATTAACCGTTACGGAACGTACTTACTCGGTAGATGAATTTTACATCCAAATTTCAAGGAAAGCGGCAAGGTATTGCTTACAAAAGAGCCTTACCTAAAACAGAAAGAGATAATCGTTTATACAAAATGATTAAGATATATTTCCTAGTGATATTTTTACTAAGAAACAAAACTAGAAATATTTTTCAATTCTGTTGCTTCCATAGTTTCTTGTTATCTGGAAGAACGGCAGTGAGACGACAACTTGTGTGTTATTTCTTAGATTTAAATGCAAAATAAAAACTTAGTTTTGTATTTCTTCTACTTATTTTTGTCGTAAATACAGAAAATATGCAGTCTATCTATTTTTACTTTTTCGTTACTAATTTTAGTCGCACTCTTCTCTGCCCGGTGGATAAGAAAAAATGTAAACAAACGCGACGCCCCGAACGAATATTTGATACGCTGCTCGTATCGGTATGATTACAATGTCAGCAAACATATCGCGTTCCGTCGTATTAATTACCGATGTTATCGATCCTTCGATTGTTTCCCGGTAGCCGTACAACGCGACATCCATATTATCGTTCGGGCGGCATTGAGACGCGACACGAAAGATAAAAGTATTAAAAACCGTACAGTGGAGGACAAAGATATTCGGACAGCCAGCGATAAAAATACATCGGTAATTTCGCGCTGCCATGCCGTGTTAGATACGACGAGAATTCGGCCCAACTTGGTTACAGAAGAATCTTGCGACAGGACAACGGGACAGACAAACGGGGGACAAAGTCTTTCGAACGGAGGAGGTTCGACCTCCGGCATGATCCCACTGTAAATTAGTCGTCAAGTCGGTGTCTCGCGCCCTCCGCTAAACTTTCGCGAGCAAGTTGAGCGCAATTAAGAACGACTCGCGGTCCCGATGTAATCAAATGTGGCGATTAGATTGGCCGACGCGAGACGGCTCCGCGTTGCATTAACTCGCTGATATGGCGCAAGTTTCGTTGCAACACGCGCGTCCCAGTGAAAGCTGCTAATAGAATATCTCGAGGTATCTTCGGATTCGTCGGCGATGGATTTCCGACCGATTCGTTCCATCTCCTGCGAAGGTAAACTGCAGCATCCGTGCATTCTCAATTATATCGGACTATTCTATTATTCGTAGAAACGAACAGCGTTGTTCGATGGCTCGATATATCTAGCAGTGTTCCTTGAAAAATTAGTTATTATTAAACATACAGGGGTAAGATGTTAAGTATTATGAGAATATTCCAATTAAACCTAATAAAACAATAGCGTCTGTACCCTGTTGCGTTATGAGAACTATACATGATTCACTCGGACGAATAAGAGTGCGATAATTAAAATCGAGATAATAATAGTTGCAAAACCTAATTACCGGGGAAAATGATGACGATCGATGTGCAGGAGATACGAAATCGCTTTTAAAGCCGCGATACAATTTGCAATTCTTCTATAATAGATTTACGCTGAGATAACGATAACAGACTTTTCATAAGATTTCAACGAGTGTACAAATACTTCTATACGGTGATGTAACGCGCTATCGTAGAAAAATATTTTTTCGTTATTTCGCAGAATAAATACGGACGAGTGTTTAACACCGTCAAAGATTAAGGTGAGAAGCAATCATAAAATAACAAACTGGCGACTCTTGATATTGTTTCCAGCAAGACAATTGACACGGGTTGGAAAGTAGGCTAGAATCGCAACGCTGCGTGTCTCGTACGGCAATCTCTCGAGTTATCACGCGAGAAAATCGTGAACAAAGAAAACGAATTACTTGTTAAAAAGCTGCTCGTTTCGTTGGACATCTTTATTCTCTGAATAAATAAAATGAAATTAGTACCGGAAGGGTTAATCCCGGCGCGATGGTCGTTACAGAAGTGTTTCCGGGAAAGTTTAATTATTCAAACATCAATTAGAAAAGACTAATGGAGTCTTCGACTAAAGTGGAGTTTATGAAAAAAAAACGGAATTGCAGAATTCCCGGCGGAGTTATCATTTCAATTCCACCGAGGAATTATATGCTTTTCAGAAATGTCGCAGATTCGAGCTAACCTGGACCTATTATTACGGCTCGCGGAGGAAAAGTAAAGCTCCTCTTTGACGGGAGAACACGGCAAAGCACTTTGCTCGCCTAAGAAACGCATCGCGTTGAAGCGTTCGCGATCAATTCGCCTTCGGTATTCTTAGCATCCTGCACGCTGGGCAATTTCAGGGCCGGTAATATCGCGACGCTCGTGGCGAACACTTAATGCTCGCTGTTTTTCGGGAATAAGGTCAGATGCCGATCGCATCCAGTCTCTTTTTATAAACCTATCCTTATAAAATGCTTCCATTGTTCCTCCAAATCTGTAAACTTTTTTTTTTTCTTAACCCCATACCGTCGCGGTAACAAGAATTTAAATAAACTCTAGATCTAGAAGTGTTCGCTGGAAGAAGACCTTGTATACGCATTCAGAGGAAAAGGATACATTCGAAGGGGATACCGTCTACTTCGAAGAAAAATGGAGCAGAGAATTGCGTTGATGCGATTCTACGAATTTTCTGAACAGAGTGGCGTATATGTATATCGAACGTCGTATAATTTTGTCCGGCACTGTGTAGAGCGCACCATAAAGGGAACGGTGAAGCTCAGCCGGAGTCGTACGCTAAATTTCCTTATCGATCGTCCGCCGGTCACTGACCGCCGATACAAAAATCGAATCGTCGTCTATGCGACCGCTACAAACAGGTACGGATTCGCGTGGGCGTTTCCATAGGCGGAAGCAACGCTGGAACACCTTGTAACCAATAATAAACCACCGGCAAGACAATCGAGTTAATTTTTCCGCCTGCGTGTGCGGCCGCAAAAGAAGGAGGGGAAACAAAGAAAGGAAGCCTCTCTCTTTCCACGATCCGTCGAACGAATCGGAGCTGCGAACGTTGGTTTGTTCGTTCCCACAGTGGAACGTCCCGATTCCGTTTAAACGGGCAACGCTCGTTCCATCCCCCCGAATAGACGCTCCTCGTCTTTTCACCGGCCCGGTGCCGTATTTTTTCTTCCCCCGTTGCTCATAAATTCCACCGCGTATATTTAGCGAGACGCGATCGAAACAATGACACTATTTCCACGGCGTTTCTGGGACACGCTTTTCGTAAATTCGAGCCATTAAATATGGAGACCGTGCCTCTATATTTACGACGCGCGAGCGCCCGCCCGCCCGCCTGCCCGCCTGCCCGCCCGTGTGATTCGCTTCTTCTTCTTCTTCTTCTTCTTCTTCTACTGCTTCTCGCGCTGACGGATTCACCGGGAGGAATTGAATCTGGGGTGCGACGCAGAGACCTTTCAGCGAGAAACATGTCGCCGTGCACCGGTTTTCCGAGCAGAATGCTGGCCAGGACCATTCACCAGGGAATAAATGGCAAAACATCCACCGATGTGTTTCGCGTGTTGCAAGAAAAATATCATCCGCGTAACACTTTTTACTCGAAAATCTGTTAGCCCTTGGACGAATCCAAAGTGTGAAAATTTTATTTGCAATGAAGATAAGAAAGGCAAATGTTTCAATTTCTCATTTGCTTCTTTCATCGTGTAAAAATATCTAGAGAGAAAAATGAATTATGGTGTGCGAAAGTAGAATCTTCGAGCTTTAAAATGAGTCCAAAGTTTATTGCTGTACGATTGTTTTTTACAAAATTACAACAGGTTAAATTCCATCAAATTCTCGAGAAACAAAAAGTCGCATGTTAGGGAAACTGCCGCTACCAGTTACAACGAACACTGCTTTTCCCTGCAATCGAAACTCGCGACGAATAATTTCGGATGGGCCTGCGTACGAACACGCGTAATCAAATTTGTGTGACGCGTCGATGTGACATACCGGAAGCGAACCGAGGGCAGACCCTAACGGAAAAACGATTATCTTCACGGTCGGATTAACGCAAACCCTATTTGCAAGAGCGGCGATCCCCGCCGGTGTCATCAAAGCTGCAAGCGAAGGAAATTTCACGGATTTGCGATTTCTCGGTCGCACTTTTGCCGGATCGAACGCAACCGACGCGACGTCACCTTCCACCCATCGAAGTTTAATCGTCGCGAAACCAGAATGAAGTTTTCGTCAGGGAAATTTCAATCGACCTTATATTTTATTAAATGTTTCCGCTCGTTTACTCAAACGAGTAAGTCTCGTTGGACATTAGAATATAATTATCTCCCAGACAATTTTTCGCGACCTTAAGCCATCTTAATCGTCCACTTCGAAACAGATAATACGAATATTTCGTTTACTATCGAGGCATGTATAGTACAGTTTTATCGGAATTAAAAAACAATTGATTCCGTGCATCGTACTTTACTTTTTTCGGATCAACGCTAATCCTCTTTTGGAATTGAACTGTTTGCATTCGATTGTTTTCTCCGAAGCACGTGTTGTATAGCTTATTAACTAAGCAACTAAGCAACTAAGCAACTAAGCAACTAAGCAACTAAGCATCTAAGCAGCAGTTTATAAGCAGCTAATTATTTGAGCTAGTTGTACGAGAACTTGGATGAAACTCTGATGCGCTCTGATTGGTCCGTGTTTTTCGTTAATAACTCGAAAACAAAGCGTTTCTGCGCGAACTGACAAAGGAAAAAGGTGCTTGGAACCACCTCAGGAATCAGCCGATTCTTTCTCCGATACTCTTTCTGGGACACCCTGAATACAGTGACCGTATTCTACCAGGAGTTACCGATGACCCACATTTACGTTATTTTGCATCCACCGTCGCGAGTTACGAACATCTTCCACGCACACATTAAGCATTCATGTGTGTCGCACACATTGAACAGCACATTCATTCCCACGAGTCTACTCGATTCCGACAGAACGGACTCGGGGTACAACTGATATCCTTAAGTACCCGGTGAACTCGATCCCGCTGCTACTTTTAATATTCCATAAAGAAATTTCGAAAGCGCCACGACGAGGGCTGGCTGTCGCTCGCGTAAACACGTCCCCAGTGGGTCGCGTCGCGTCGCCACGCCTCGCCTCGCCTCGCGTCGCCTCGCGTCGCGTAAATTACGTGCTCGACACGCGAAGCTCGAAGCGCCGCGGAAAATTTCCACCCGCGACGCGCCCAGTGGAAACTTGCTCCGACAACACTTTACATCACCGCGCGGAAACTTGAAAAGTTAATCGTCTGCGAATTACTTTCAGCTTCCAACCAAGTTCGTTAACTTTTTCTCCGTTTCTCTTGCTTTTCGGGTAAATCCCTATTCGTTCTCCGCAAAGTAACAGTTATCGTTAAAATGCTTCTGAAAAAACTCATTCAGCGAAAGTTGATATTTCCTTGAACGAATGCGAGTTGTCGATAAATCTGAAAGCGATTTTCCAAAAAATGAAATGGAGCCAAGATTTCTGATCAACCGACCAAGAGCGCTTTCTTAGTCGCGATATCACGATCCCACCGTAATCACGGGAAACTGAGGAAACGCGGACGTGCTCGGAGCGGGGGTAGGACATCTATTGTGATTCTCGGGGTAGCTCGGTTCTCTGAAAAAACAGTCCATAATCTTAGGTCTGGCCCGCGTTCAACCGTGGACCGTTCCAAGGATCCGGGTGCAATTATCGAGCCCGTAATTCTTGCGTGCTCCAAAGAAAGGAATCCCACTATTTCGTGACTGACGGTTCTATGGGATAGACTGGCGGGCGGGTATCTCTCGTAGGCAGGACCTTGGGGGTGATCGCGTAGCCTGCGGGAACCATTTCGGATTCGCGACTTCTCTTCCGGCGAGAACCAGTCCGAGGGGCTTTCGAATTGATTTCCTCTTTTCGCCGTGGGTGTTTTACGTCTGATTCGGCGAGGCCATAAATTCTGAGCTAACTTAACCGTTCGCTCGGAAAGCTTTCTTCGTTAATGTCTCCCGGGTCTGCACTCCCTCCTCTTTGCCCCTCTTCCTGCTCCCCCGCCGTTCCTTTTCCTCTTCTTTTCTTCTCCTTCCTCCCCCGTTGCGTCGGTAGCCACCTCCAACGGTTCCTTTTACTAGGACCTTTGAATCCCCACCGCGGGGAAGATAAAGAGAGAGAGAGAGAGAGAGAGAGAGAGACCGAGATCGAGATCGAAACCGAGACGGTGTTCCAGCGGGCTTATTATGCTGCTCAATATTCGGCGAAGAATATGGCACGAGGAAAACGAGGCTGGTAGTTATGCGCATAATTTAGATCCGCTGGCCAGGACGTTCGATTCGATCGTGCCGCCTCTCATTCCCGCCTCGATGTTCCTTTAATGGCCCGCAAATACCCATGGTATCCGTTAACCCACTGCTCTTAACCCACACGCGGCGAAAGCTGGGTCGATTCTGACCCAACAGTAAAAAGTCTCTTTAGGAACAAATTCTATTCCGCGAGTCGCTTCTAAACCATTTATAAAAATATATTATCAATGTTACAGGCCAAAATTCAACTCTGTATCGATACCGCGTACGCTCAGGACAGCATACGCAAATAAGTTGTTTAAAGTGTAAACAAAACTAACGCTTCAAATAGCGTTCGCATAGTTATAAATAGGTTGTTTGTTAGCCTGCGGCAGCCGCGAATGCGAATCGAGTACAATTTTAAAATACTATTCGACCAATCAACTTCAAATTGTCCACGTAACAGTGAAAAAGAATCGTACATCAATTTTGAATTCTTTAGGAAAACTGGGTCTTCTCGTCTGCTACATCGTGTAAAAATATCTTGGAAGAAAATGAATTATAGCGCGCGAGAGTAGGATGTGCCATCAGGGTTCAAAATAAGTCGAAAGTTTATTGCCGCACGACAGGTTAAATATCGTTAAATTCTCGAGAATAAGAAATTCGATGTTCGAATACTTTTTGTATCGACTGTAGAAGACAAACAGGGGTCTTATATTTTTGTCAGCTACCGCACGTTGCATTCCGATGCTGCAAAGCCTGCGTCAAGCGACTTGCGCAACGTCCTCCAGACCAACCGAGCAGCAAAACGATTAGCCAACGATTTCTTCTGGAAGCAATAAAAGCTCTCTTGTAAAACAAGAGGATCGGGAGTCGTGTCATCGTATTCGGCGGTCTCGGTGTAAACTCGAAGGTGAGCCGAACACTAAAGAGGACCAGCGAAATACAGTATGCACGACGCGCGGCGGCCGCGATCATAAAATCCAAAGCACCGCAGAAAGTTGTTCGCTCCGCGGGTTAATCGACCGCGAGTTACTCGAAATATTCCCGTCGATAAATCAGGACCGAAGAATCCCTCCGCCGGGCCGGGCCGGGCCGGGTATTTTCGTGGCATGATTTCTTTTCCTCCGTTTCTCCGAGATTCCTCGCGTCAAGGGACAGAAAAGAGAGAGAGAGAGAGAGAGAAAAGTACCGTTTCGAAATATCCTTAACCTTGGAGCCGCTCCAATTACACGTTCAATAAATAGAGAACAGCGGAGGGCACTGATAAAATGCCAAGTAGTACTCGCGAGGTCTGCTGGGCGGGCCCGAGCAGAACGTGAAACCGCGCGCGACCCGAGAGAAAGGTAAAATTTAAATCACACACATCTACACGTGGGAAGAGACGGGGTGGAAGGGAGAGAGAGAGAGAGAGAGAGAAAGCAGAGTCCGTTCGTCCGTCGTAAAATTTTCTCCAGGATTTTACCGTTCGCGCCTCATGACGACGTGAATTTCTATAAAGCTACGTCCGACAATTGAAATTATTCCGGGGAGAATAAACTGAAAGGCCGAAATGAAATTCGTTTAAACGTCGCTCGTCGCCTCTCGCGCGAGAAGAATCGTTCCCGGAGACCCGTTCAAACACAATAATGTATTCGCTCGTCCGAATTACAGGGCCGTGTTACAGTCGGACGGTCCAGATTCTAGCGCGATATTTTCAACGAGGACCCGACGTACCAGACAATTGTGTAACGCCAGACGATTCTTCGAACGTCCCCGAGCGAGTCCTTCGTTCCGTTCATTTCTCGCGGCGAGTAATTCTGCTAAATTTTAAAATTCTGATAATACTGGTAATCATTACCGGAATTAACAAAGTTGAATTACACAAGAATCGGGTCGATCCAAGATTAAGAGATCCTAATTGGACGAGCTCGAAACCCGAAGACTCTGGTCCAACACTCCACGCTTGAAAGTTCGCGCTAAACGAATCAAAGTGACCGAACATTCTTAAGTTGGCTTGCTATCAAACAACTTTATCGCGGTTTACGAGGCAGTAAAAGGCTAGACCTGAAGCGAAAAAAAAAAAGGGAAATTGGAAGGAATTTAGGAAGAAAGTTTTTTCATTTTGGACCGGCAATCTTGGGCTTTAATCCTGTCCGCGGATTCGAGCTCGAGATTAAACCTGCAATCCACGTCCTAATTTATCTAGCGATTTATCTTGTTTTGATAGCCGGTCTACGTATTCCGTCTCCTCGCTTCTGCGACCAAGAACGAGCTTATCGAGCTCGGTCGCGTAAAATAGTCTGAAAGAACTAATCGAGTCTGGATCAACCGAGTTTCGGATTTTCTTGTGATACCAGGCAGCACGGAAAAGATGGATGCAAGAGCAAAATGAAAAAAGGACGTGGACATGAGAAACGAGGACCGCAAATATTACAAGCCGTTCTCAAAATATGATAACGCGAAACATTATTTAGAAAAACAACAACGCATCTCTTCGCGTTCGCCAAGAGATTCTCCGGGCTATGGAGCAAACTGTCTGAAAACATTTCCCTCGAGGACGCGGCAAGCTGCGCAAAAACATTTTGCAACTTTTATCTGCCACTTTTCAGCTCAACGGCTGTTTCTTTCGGAATACTGTTGAAACTTTCTCGGAATAACTTTGCAACCCGATTCAACGCTCCGTGGAAGAGCGTTACGCGCGTTTTCTGCGCACATAGCGGCCTCGAGGGTGTTCGCCGAACAGAAACCGAAGATTTAAGAAATTTTTCAATTTTTCGCCATCGATATTTCCGACGAGCCTGCGCTGGGCGCGAACCAGGATCGATCAGATTGTTGAAAAATCTCGATTAATCGCAGTATATACGTATCCGGCTATTTGACGTTTGAAAATAGGACGAAAATAGGTGACCGCCCTCTTGCTCGAGATACAGAGTCGAATTGTACACGTTTTCGAGCTCACGGGGGCCGTGCAATTTGCTTTAAGGACATTTTTGTCCATGTTAACCGGTTACGATACTCTATACGCGACCACAACTGTATCTCGTTTTCGGGTTATGGTTCTCGGAGAGGTCGCGAGAAGATATTCGCTCGCGTGCAAATTAACCGTATTCGGGATTTTCCATGCAGCCGTCCAAGCAAGCAGCACGCGGGGAACAACTTTTAGCCGTTATGCTACGAAATTGAGCGAGGCTCGCCGACACGTCGAGCCATTAGTCTAACGAATTTGAATCGCAAAGCGTGCCAGGAATACGAGCCGCAGGATGTGACCGCGCGCGCGGTACCTGTGCGCCAACGTAACCGGTGTGTTACGGGGGAACCTTCTGCGAGAATGGTCCATCGCGATAGGTGGTGGTCGGTCAGTTTGGTAGGCAGCTCGTCAACCATTTAATACCTCGCTCGTGGCCGATTGCGAGTTAACGTGTCGTCTCTACGGACGACTGACTATTAGAGAATCGGCCCAATTCCTACTGCGGACCGCGGTTTACGTAATCTTGGGAATCGAGGCCGATATTCTATCCCGTTTCCTGCCAATAAATTTCGGGTTTTCGCTCGTTTCACCGACCCACGCTATCAGCAATTACTCCAAAGCTAGTTGTGTACCGAAACAGAAATCTTTCATAGAACGCAAATATTTCTCGAATCCGAATGAAATATTCAAAGATCCCAATGGAACTGAAAGAGCATTACCAATTAACGATGCTTTCCATTAAACCGCGTTGGTTCATGGAAATGTCCATAGACGATTCAAGGGTATGTTTAAAGAACCTAACTAAATTTCCATATTTACACGTTGACGTGGTTAGTATGCTTTGCACATCAAACAGAACTCTCGTATTCCAAATTGATACCGTTTATTGTCAGTGACCTAGTCTTATTGCAAATACAATAATAGACAATACTGTGTACAGCGTATCGTTCCTGTAATTTCCTAGTTCGGAACTGGACGGCGATTACAGAGAACGGTGGAACTGATTTTAGGATGGTTTCATTGTCTGAAGTTTCACTTCCGCTTTGTCCCTCCCTCTCTCCCTCTCTCTCTTGCTCCTTTTTTCTTGCTCTTTCTCATTGTCTCGCTGTTAGAAAGGCAGCGGTGGAGCTACGAAAGTGGGGACACAACAATACAATTGGAAAGAGGTGGACAAAACGCGATTATAGTGTCGGAGTAGCTTATATCGACACACTGACATCCGCACTGTCTTATTACTAGACTGTCAAAGATTGTCCGAGGCAATTGTAAAAAGCTCAAGTTGAACGAAAATGTATTTTCCCATTGAATCACCTGAAAAAATCGAAAGTGACGTAAAAATATGCGTAAGTTCTCCTAATGTCTTCTCAGTTTTGTATTTGACCTATTCATTTTTTCCATAAGTGCGCAAAATCCGTAGTCTACATATTCGCCGGTAATTTTCGAAATTGACGGTATGCGACTATTTTTGAGAAGCGTACCTCTACTAATTCTAATGATAATTAGCAAACCGAACATCGGATCGAACGCGAGTCAGAAAGCAGAAAAAAGTGATAATAAGGTTATTGCTTGGCGTGCCAGAATGTTGTATCCGACAGGCAAAAATTCGACGAGAAAGTGTAATCTCTAAGATAAAATGGCCGAGCTTAAACGAACCTTGGACAAGGCTGCACTTTCTTCCTCGAGCACGCAGACAGCCCTTAGCAATCGTTCCGATTGATCATCGCCACGAACGAGAACACCGATCGGCAAAATCCGCCATTTAATATGTACGGACGGTACTTTCTGATTTTCTCTCGCCTTCTTGCGGGAGATTCAACTATCCGATCCGGTTGCAGTTTCTTCGGCGTTTGCTCGACAGTGTTCAGGCAGAACTTTATTATTTTTCCGTGGAACGGTTAAAGCGTGAAACCATAAATGACGGGATGCTTCGTCCGGCGAGCACCTGGATGAACTTTTTCGTGGATCGAAAGCGGGACTTCGCGAGCCACTTGCTACACTATAACAACAGCGTTACGGTATACGGGAACGGTACTTCGGGTACACGCGATCGAGTCTCTACAAATACCGTTCGAAGTTAATCCGGTTCCATCTTATGCTATCGACGTTTAATCTTTTACGAGTCCGCAATTCCCTTTCATAATTTCGCCGGGCAACCTTCCGTGGCGCCCTTCGTGTACTTTCACTCATCGCACGGTGGGCCAGAATCGCAAACAGCCGGACAAAAGTTCGCATCTCCGTAAATTATGCGTTATCAATTACTGGACAGGGTCTTTATGCAAAACTAGAATATTCTAATAGAAAAATAGAATATTCTTTCTTTCTTTCAAACAATTGAATCGAACGAATGAATTTTCTAGCTACATATTTTAAATTTGACCTAGCCAATTTGGTCAGAAATGCATAAAATACGCAATCTATTAATTGCAAACGGAACGGTTTTACCGGTTTTTGGGGTCATAGAATCTAATTCTGGTATTACTTACAGACAATCGCATAATCAATGTCGTACGGAATCAGAATAACATTTTTACATGTTAGCTAGATGGATTAGTTTGCTAGGTGATACGTCACCGGCAAAGGTTGGAAAAATGGCCTTTACACGGAATTACGAAGAAAACTTTTTTATTTATTTAAGCTTGCAACGAAAATTTCAAACGTGCGCTGCGTAGATTCGTCTAAGCTATATACATGCAAACTGGTTTGCGAAAAGCGCAAATCCTTTTTCGAAAAGAAAAGCCGCGAGCACCCTGTTGAATTCCGATCCCGAAGACTATGCGCGTAATAACGACGGAGACCCGACGAACGTGCGCTTTTATTGTCATCATGAATATGTATGCGGCCCGTTATTCGTTTACACGGAACAGCTGTATCGTGTAAACGCGTTTGAACCGGAGAAAGTCCGCGTCGGTTCTCGAATAGTGTCGAAAACCTGGCGTAATTTCGCCGATTATAATTTCCTGTGGTCCTTCGGGCCCGCTCTCCTAACCCGCTTCTCCCGCAATTTTTCTGTCGCCAATACACATCGGTTCACCGTTTCCAAACATCCCGCGCGGCGCGGCGTGGAAAACGGATGTCGCCATTTTGTTTGGAAATCGTTCGTCGCAGGTCGTGCTAGATTCCCACCGTAAACTCCGTAGAAAGTCCTTATCCGCGTGAGCAATTAAAATTGAAAAACACGAAAGCCTATATTAAATTGAAACGAGACAGCCATTACTATCCGCAGTCTACTTTTCAATGTGGGCTATGAAATTCTACAGAGTGACTATGAAGTAAGCAACCGGACTATCAGTTCATCGCGATCACCCTGTATAAACTATTTGAATGTGCCAGCGACGCGTCTCGATGGATCTTATTAGTGCGGTTTTTGCTTTAAGCTGTGTCCAAGTGCTGTGCGGCTTCGACGTTCTTTCTATGAAAAATCTTGAATAATTCATTATCCCTGAACCTCTGACGAGAAAGTGGTTAGAAATTGGTTAGTAGTTGGAAGATTAACGGAGCGATGGTAGAGAAATATCTGGGAGACCGTACTTTTCTACCACCCTGTAGATTCGATTCTCGAGTATCTGATCCGAATTGATTTCGTGGTGACGGTGTAGCGCAATCGTTGTACGATCCCATGAAAGAAGACCGTTCGAAGCCGAGGTCAATGGTAGATGACGCAACCGCTCCGTAACACATCGAATATTTTACACAATTAATTATTGCATAACACCCCGACGAGCCAAACGAGATCCTTGATACGGTGCACGTACGTATCGTGTGTCACGTTAGAAGCGTTACAAGTATCTACGGTCTTCCCGGTGGTATTACCTTCACCTAGTCCCCTGGCCACTTCTAATCCTTTTATTCCTGCCCCATTTTCCCCTCTAATACCAATTAGAGCACGAGCTGTGTATCAGCTTTATGATTTTATCGAGTAATATGAGAACGAGGTGGAATCATTGCGGTTTGCGAAACGACCAGACAGCTGCCGTTTCCAGAGAAGGTATAACAAACATTTGTACGGTGCGTATTTTTCATAATCGCGTGTCTGAAAGTGTTCGAGCAGATCTCCTGTGTCCGATCGCAACGTTTCACACGGAAATATATCGTTTGGCAGGCATGCGGCGTGCCATGTGTCGCGTTCGTATAGAGAGCAATCGAAAAAGGGCCACCGAAAAACTCCTTCTGCGGCGTCGAACGCAAGGACTTTCAACACGCGAACGCGCGTTCGCACGGTGTTACTCAACAGCTTGGAATCGGCGAGCCTCGTTGCCGATTCCGCGGTGCGACTCGCGACTCGCGACTCGCACCGTGTAACGTTTTCATTGCCACAATTCCACAGGAAGTTTTTTTACGCTTTCGTAAAAGTGTACCTGACCGCGCGCAAAGAGAAAGTGCACGGACTACTTGTGCTATTCTTGCGAAATTCACGGTAGACGCGTGGCCCGATTACTCTATCGTAACTCCTGCTCGGGTAACGCGTGAACCGCAAACAACGCACAACGTGGAATCAATCAAAATTCGGATTACACTCGGCAACGATACTAAGGCGAATCAACGCTCACGGGCCGCTTCTCGTCTAACGATGTATTCAATAGTTCTTCTTAAAAAAGAAAATTTTTCAAAATCATTTACGGTTAGGCACGTGCTTTTGCAAATCATCTAATCGAAGGACGTTACGCACGATCGTATTGTCAACTTGTCTTAGCCAATCACATTTTTCCGGATTTCAATGAAGAAATTTACAAATTTTATTCTTTGCCTTTTCCACCATACCGATGGTTTACCAGTCTGAAAATTAGCAAATGCAGTTGAGTAAGTAAGCAGCGGACGATGGTTAAATAAGAGGAAATCGTTCGAGTTTATGGGTTTTTCAGGAAATGATCTACATAACGGCCATTCACGATAAGGAATTGCTTGCGAGTTGAATGTCGTTTCAATGTTTATAGCAACAGAATTCTTCAAAATCGATGCCATTTGTCTTCGAGGAAACCTCATCGTTCAGTTTCCAGGCTAATCGTCCTGCCACTGTTTCGTCTGAAATCGAGGCAGTGTCGGTTATTGCAACTTCGTTCTCCTATAGTCGAGCGTCGCGATGTAAACTTTAAGATAGCAAACTCGGAACGCCAGACAGTGTCTGCGCCGAAAATGCGAGCGCGTAGCTGGTACATGCATAGTGTCCTTCAGCGGAGGCGTACTGGCAACCAGTTCCACTATAGCGAAAGATTTATGGGTTAGGGGTTCCAAGGTGTACGCAAATCTGAGGGATCAACGAGAACTACGGAAAATCGAGACAGTGGTCTCGGAAATCGATGCACGTCTTGAAGTTGAGTTACCGAGCCTGCAGAGCTAGACCGAGATTCTCCAAGTATCGTATCGGGTCGCAAAACTCTTGATACGTCTCTAACAGATGGTGTCATTCCTGCAACAGTGGGATTGCGTCGAACGAATGGTACCTATGTACAATACCGTTCAAGAGAAGTACACCTTCGATTGTTTTTCGAAAGCAGCTTTAGCTTATTTTCACAGCGTTTTCGTCGTAAAAATAATTGTTAAACCGGGAAACAACACAATTGCTATATAAAACATTTTTTCGTATCATATTTTTCGAGATATTTTCTCTGGGAAGTTAAAATGTGACACTCTGTATAGAACACTAGTCGAAAAAATATTTGATACGTACATTTTTTCAAAAGACATCATTTACATTCAGGGGATGAAAAAGCCTTGAAGTTGGAGCGGAAAATTATACTGAACCGTGCACGCATGTCGGAAATTAATTTAAATCCACATGGTCATCAACTCGGATGTTCCCTTCAAGGGGACGTGAAAAGACTGCTGGAAATTATGGTGCTTACAAGTTTAAAAATGTTCGTTTCATAAAATGTATGCCAACGACGTTTCATGCCAAAATCCTATTTAATGGTAAAGCCAGGGGATCCGTAAATCTGACGAGTGGCAAATTCTTTTTTACGATTATTGTACGGACGCATTTAAAGGGGATTATTGAATAAATTTATTTCTTCGGACATATATTCTAAAATATGAATCATGGACGCAAAAAAAAAAACAAAAAAAAAAGGGACAACGATGCAGGCCTATGCTTTACAGTCGGTAAACGGAAAAACAATTGCCAGTTGCTAAACTGGAACGTACCACCGAACAGCACCTGCATCGGTCCGCGGGTAAATTGTTTAGCACAGTAAAAACAAAACAGCGCGGTTGCCACGCGTATGACTAAGCGGGATCGACACAAAACGCTCGCCGATTGCGATCCCGCTCGGGATGATTCATAAAATAATTATCTTGATTGCGAATCGGCAAGCAAGGTTACTCGCTTGCCGACAATATCGAAAAAAATTAATTAATCTTATTATGTTTTGACGCGCGGCTCGCATCACAGATTGCGGCACGATGCACAATGTTAATTGATAACAAACAGAACGATTTCAGGGATTCTAAAGAATTAGATTCTACGGAATCTAATCAATTGACAAGAAAATATTCGGTTGGGAACATGACGTGAAATTAACGCTCGGGACGCGAAGAAAACTGACTGGCACTCGGTCGTGGCTATTATTTACTTAACAAACAAGATCAGATATCAGTCTGTATCCTTGTCGATCCATCTCAGTCAAGTATTAGCTTACGAAAAGATCTAGTTGTAACCCATTTCAGGATATGCAATTTTTTGTAATTAATTCCAGGTATTTCCCTGGTTTACAGAAACAGCCGACTGTGCGGTGTTGGCGATGTTCGCCGATCGACGTCTCGTTACGTCGTTATGTTTGCAGTTTGCGGGTCAGTCCGCTTGAATAATTTGTAGCTCGTTACTTCGCAAATGTTGTCCGTCCCGTAAGCAAACGGAACGATTGAATGTTTGTTATTCTTGCCAACTTGTTTGTTGACTGAAAACGAACTTGCAACGCGAACTTCGACGTCGCGCGTCGCGCCGGCTTAATCGGCTCGCGCGGTAAGGATACATATAAATGTTATCGTTCGAGGTTTTGAATATAGAAATGCTTCGGCACATTATTTATTCACGTGTTGCGCCGATGTTACTGCGTTGTCCGGAACGAGCGGCTAGATATTTTGACACGTTTACGTGTTAATAGGCTCGCGAGGATTCTTCGGATTCCCGGTCGAGCCTCGCATATTTCAATTATGTACTTAGCAATGTTTATCTTGCTGTGTGTTCCTTTGCGTCACGTTCTCTGTCAGAAATATGCGAAATTTTAAAGATATTCGAAAATAAACGTTATCGTTAGGTTGTCGCATACGAAATGTTCGATATGAAAATTCGATTTCAAATAAATAAACGCGTCGAATTAATTTGCACCATAACTCTCGACGCACAAACCGGGTCAAAGATTCGTACACCAGATTCGAATAAATGAATATATCGTATCGAATTAATTGATATTTTTGCTTTCGATAAACATTCTAGATCGGTAGTTCACGCGGAGCAAAACAATTAGCGTGCATAAATATTTATCGTATCGAACGGCTGAGAATTATGATTCCTCGGTATACTACAATATTATGTTCGACGAGCTCGCTATTTCACGCGTGCGTAAAGTAAATATACGTGTACGCGTGTAATAAACGAATCCGGATCTTAATCCGTGTAATATTAAATACACCGGTAACCGTGTATTTTCATTTCGCGAATATTCCTGTATTTACATTATACGTGTATTTTACAACGTTGAACGGTTGAGCGCGAATTTATTTTTCCTGCGAAAATACTCGGATGGATCTCTATATCGACTACCGTGTACACAGAGAATAAAATTAATACAGTGCACCCTCGAACAATGCGGTTTCGATTATACCCGGATTTTTATTTAACAAATTTTAATTTTTCACATTTATTTCGAGTCAGTTTAGCATATCCATACAATTTTTATTCGTGGCAAATAAGCGAGGCGAGGAAGAACAAATGCGAATTCGTTCGTTTGAACGCATTCCTCGTAAATTGCACTCGCACGCAAAGAGCAGTGTCACCGAATTCAAGTACGTAACAAACTATAGTAGAGCTGTGTACAGACGCTGCGAGGCGAGCCAAAGATTGTCGGTTTCTGACAATGAAACGCGCCCCACAATGTCTGTGCGGTAGTCTCTCCCCGTAACTGTGATCTCGTGGATCTTCGGGTCTGCCGAGCCAGTGTCGCCGCACAGTGGCTAATTTCGACAAAATCCGATTGAAAATTACAGAACTTTCGATAGACATGAGGTAGAGCGATGACATTTTTTTTTAAATTAAAGCTGAAACTTTGTAGAATATGGGAAAATAAAAATTCGCCCATGGAAAAATTCTGACGCGTCCCGCATATATGGCCGGGAAAGAACGAATTTAGATTATCGCGCAGCCAGTGGTGTGCGGATGCAGTCACCGCAGCGCCGGTAATGCCTGCGAAACAAACCGCTCGATTTTCGCGCGGTTTTGCGGCCCCGCGTCGGATGCGAAACGGTTTCGCGTAAAAACGCTCGTAAATCTGCCTGCCGCGCGGTAACGACTGATCAGCTGCCTTACTTTGCCGGCTTTAAACCGACGACTTGGAAATACGAGCGTGTTGTACGATGCCTCCGTATCAATCTCCACGGACTCGATCGAAGATACCGTGGAACGCGTGATCACCGAATGGCCGATCCTATTTTTCACTTTTCTCCGCGCGAAATCAGACACTTTTTGGAGCAGAAGATTCGCTGCTAACACTTCTCTGTTCGCAGAAAATCGTTTCTAAGAGCCCTCGCATAAATTTTCTTTTTACTAGAACTGCAGCAGCGGATTCTTTCGGTTTTCTGGTGATCAACATATTTTGGCTGGTTGCTCGTGTGGCCGCGACCTAAATGCGATAGGGTTTCCCACTACGAACGCTGATTCCGATCTTTGGTCGTGCCACAAATGCGCTATTCTAGATTTTATTTACCGTTGGAAGGTTGGAACGCTGCAAGGGTCGGGAAATCTAGATCACCAAAGAGAAAGGAACTTTTCGTAAACTTCGAGTACGGACTCGAAATAAATATTCGAACAATACGCGATACAGAAGGAACGTCGTTCGCTACGCTCGCAGGGATGACCGACGACGTCAGGGACAAAGACTTTGTCTCTGTGTGTGTGTGTGTGACCAGTTCATCCGCTTTTCCCCGTTGCCACTGTTTCCCCTCTGTCTCTCTCTCTCTCTCTCTCTCTCTCTCTCTCTCTCTCTCTCTCTCTCGTTCCCTCCCGTTGAACCCTCCGTCGTCATTTCACTCCCCTGTTCTTTCCGCTTCTTTCTCGTCTCTCCGTGGCCGTTACGGTTACCGTTTTCCGTGGAACCGCGGCACGATGAATCTTCCTCTGACCTCTCTTTCCTTCGTTCCCCCCGTTCATTATCGTTCGCTTTGAAGCTTTAAGTAATTAATAGCATAACGGAGATAACCCTTACTCGTTCTTGCGAATGCCTCCGCCGTATTATTACGCTTTGAGAAGACTCCGAGACCCGGCATTCGGTGTAACGCGGGAAAACACCGGGGCATATAATTATGCGTTAGTTTAAACACGGTGTATCAACAAGGATAGCCACTCCCGTGGCCATTCGATATTCTCTTTGAAATAGTTTGTGTTCCCGGTGATCGGGCGAACCGAGCCCACCGTGAGAACCGAGCGGCCACCGGTACACGGTGGTCCGGAAAACTACTGTTCTTTCGACCAAAAGGTGATTTTACGCGTTTAAGAGCCGTTACGCGCTGTCGACCAGTCGCCAACGACGTCTGCGCTTGGTCGCATAGATCAGAGAGTCGCAACGACCAACGAAAACGCGAGCGACGCGACAAAACAATTTTCTTGGCGATCAGGCGACTACGCGACGATAGTTATATTACCATAAATATATCCATATTTCATGGATTCATTCACCTATTTCACCTATATGGAATTGTTCGCCTACGCAACGACTCCATTGAACGGCGTCTCGCGGAATCTCCAAACCTCGAGGGTCAGCACGATTAATCGGCAAAAAAGAAGGATCGTTGTAAAGTATCGTTCGAAACGCGACGCCTCTATTCCTTTGTTGTGTTTCTTTCTTTTCCGGGCGGTATCGCGCGGCGAAAGCGATTTCGACGCGCGGCAGAGCAATTGGCCGAATATGTAAATTCGGTGATTTAGGTCCTGTGAAATTCATGATACGTTAAGCATACATTGCCGGAGCCACGTTCGACCGATTGCATCAGGACCGTATTCTCGTATCGCAATTGCCGGGCTCGATTCGTTACCGCTACAAGCCACCGGGACGGACAGGTGCATAAGTAACTGGCATTCACGATCGTTTTCGAGTCCGATAATATCCGATAGCGAGGCGCAACGCGAGAGTCCGATATATGTATACATACGCGTATACATATTTCTTGAATAACAGAGCGCACAATGAACCGCGCGCGCGCGCGCGCTCGTCCACGTAACAGATGGAATTTTGTAACCGGCCCGGCGAAAAGCCTGCATCTGTTTCGCCTTTTGTACCGGTCGTTTCGCTAATAAAATACAATTAAGCAATTTAACTTTTACGATCGACGTTTTCCACGCGAGAGATGCAAACCAGCCCCGCTTGCGCGCCATTTACATAGACGATATAGCGATATTGTACTATCGATGCAGCGACGCTAACGGCCGCCAGTTACAACGAAATTTACACCGAAAAATGGAATGCGGCGAAACAATGTCTTTGTTATCGGCTACCACGGACAGAAACAAAGCGTTAAACTGTTTTCGCTGAATTAGTGTGATGCGAAACAATTCTCTGTGAATTGTTCTTCACGGTCTACCTTTCTACTATCTTCTGTATTCTGTATTCTGTATTCTGTATTCTGTATTTCGTATTCTGCCGTGCACCTTCTTCTGTCGCGTTTCACTTCACAGCTATCGTTGCGTACAGAGTGTTTCAAAATTATATATCGCGTGATTCTGCACCCCTGGACAGGTGGAGATCCGTTAAACATGAACAGATCAACGAAATTGACAAGCGGATCAAATAGTCTCTTCCGTCTACTCAAAGATTTCTCCGGGTCAATGCGAAGCGAAAGCTTTATTCATTTCAGTTAATATAATCGTATCCTTGTATTTCACAAAGCGCCGGTCGTAAATGCTTAAATTCCTTTCTGTTACTTTTAAAGTACGCGATTCAATTTGGAATAATTCAGTTCGCGCGTAACGCGCTGTCTAATTAAACATTTCGTATTTGATTTCAAACGAGCAGGCTTCCAGTGAGTAAACGAGATTTTCATTTGAATATCGAGTGTCATAATGACGCTTATAAAAACATGCCCCCGCTACATGTACCATACAAGAACGAGGGCGTTGGTTCAGCTAGAAACGGCGTCGCCGAGAACCCATGCAAACACGCGCCCGACCATCTGCAAGATCTCTTGCATTTACCTCGAACGAACCTTGATGTTCTCGACCACGGAAAAACCTCTCGCGCATCAAACGGATGGAACTTTCTGGCAAGCAAAATAAATACGCAGAGTGACGCAAAGTGATACAAAGAGTGGACTAGCAAGAAAGACGGTCAGACAATTAGCGCAACGCGAAGTATGTAGAGGCACGGAAAACTGCTGGAACGACTCGCACACGCGTACAAGCGGCGCAGCGGTTTTGTTTGTCTTCGTGCGAAGCCGCGGTTATTTTCCTGCCGCCAAATGTCTCGAATGTAGCGCCATAAGTTCGTTCTATAAAATGAACAGAACTGTAAACCTTGCGAAAAATCTTCAGTCGTTGCAAAAATACGGTATCGATCCGATAATCGAATGGTTTTTTAATTACGCAGCCCGGGGGGAAACTGCGTCTCGAGATCGGTAAAACGACTCCAACAAAGATTATGTCGCAACGAATGTAAATACAAGATAGACGTATCAAAGTTCAAGGACTGATGCTTCGATGCGGAAGAAAATGAGAAGTCGTCGAATAACTGGTCAACTGGCCTGTTTAACAAGTTATGGATCGAACGGTTCGCTCTCCTCTGACAGAGGGTGCATTTAAAGATAAATGCACCGACAGTCTATTACTTTCCTTATAAAATGAGGAAACACGACACTTTGAACATGTTTCGTACTCGCAACGAAAGTAGATGGAAAAAAGGGAAAAGGAAAGTTACTCGTCGAGAGAGTAAGGTGTCCGCGCTGACGCGAATTGTATTGTGTGCTGCCACACGGTCGAAAGCACGCCGCTGTGCCGTGACAACAATTTTTCTTTGCTCGACATATAAACAGGACCGGTTTGTTATGAGCCGTGGCTCTCTGCCTCGCCGCGTGCTCCTTCGATACGGAGCCCCCATTAATGAGGTTCCTGTAGTACGCGTGTAAACGTGGCACGCGCGTTGCGCGCACCGCCGCGAGCAAAAGAACAATGGATTCAAAATAGAACGGGGAAATGGCTTCGGTACGAGTTCGCGAGCACGAAGGGGCTTCGAGCATTCTTCAGGGAGGACGCGATCCGCCCCCCGCGTAAACGCCGAGACGCCATTGTTAACGAGGAGAGGTCTTCCTCCATCGTGAGACATTTCATTGAATATTTCATACGCGAGATGGCCATTTGCCACGCAAACAATGTCAAACGCGTTTGCCTAATTTTTTGTTAGGAATCCTGCGTGTGCCATCGGGTAGAATGTCCATGTTACGGTGGGTAAGGGTACCGCAAGGGGACTTGAAACTTGCCAGAGAGGGTGCTCTTCGGGGCAGCTATCGAATGGTGCGGAGAAACAGGGGGCACCCCTGTGCGTTGACCCCCTAATCCGACCTTTATTAAATTTAAAGAACATAAAAGGATTTTTTCGCTTCGAAGCCTTTTTAGATACCTCGTCGAGACCGCTCCGAATCTGATGTTTTATCCTCAACGATCAGAATGACGCTTGATCCCATCACAGATGTTCTTCAGGCCCGTCAATGTCATCAACTCCCGCTAGATCCGGACTTTTTTCGCTTATCGCCGGAGGGCTTTCAGAATCTATTCCCGCGAGTTCTCGCGTAGTCAATACGATTCCTATATATATAGATCTTTTGTCCCACTACTTTCGAATGTCCCTACACTAGATACGGCCCGCATACTTCATATCACGCGCTACCTTCGCTGTGTGAAAAGCGAAGAGCACCCGCTTTTCTATCTTTTAAATGTAACGAGGAGAACCCGAGGACAAAAGATTGTGGGTAGTGGCGAGATAACCAGCCGGAGACCTTGAAATTTGTTCCAACAATGCGAAGCGGAGAATACTTGAACGATTCTCGCCGCTTAGGCCATCATCGGTTAGCTATGGGTGGCGAGATTAATCGAATTAATAGAATTGCAAAAGGTTATGATTCCACGGCAAGGGGTTATCGATAAAAATTCACAGTTTAGTAGCGGCAAAATGTAACCCCCGGCAAGAAGAAAACAGTGGATTACTGATCGGCATAGCTTCCATTACGGTAAGATTTCTGAATTCCCTCGGTTCGAGAACGTTTCGTTCTTCTTCCGGGATCGCGGGGAATTGTTTCGAGCGGCCGGTATAAAAAAAAAAACAAGCGGGACAAAAGTACTGAAGTTTTACGACTGGTACGTGATACCGTCGGATTTCTCTCGAAGGAGAACGCGCGGCTCGCGTCCAGAATACTCGATGGAGGTGGGAACGTGGTGAGATAGAAAGACACAGAGAGAGAGAGAGAGAGAGAGAGAGAGAGAGAGAGAGAGAGAGAGAGACAAGGAGAAACAAAGAGACGGAGGAAATCCACACGACGACGGTGTTTTTTAGCCAGCTAACGATTCCGCATGAACCATGCAGTTTGCCTTGATCCTGAGTCACAATTAAAAGTGATGCGCGCGCGCGCACTCGTCGATCGTATTGCCTCGTCGTCATCGGGCACAGTGGTCGGAGAACGCGAAAAAGTGAGCAAAACTGTAACTTAGCGTTACAGTTTTCTTTCGATATAAGACACCGATGTTTTTTCCGTAACAAGAAAATCTCTATTCCCTCTTCTCCTACCGAAGCTGTCCGCTCGACACCGCTTAGCGCCAGAGGATATGTCATATTCTATCCCTTTTCAACGAAAGATATCGCCCACTTTACGGTCTGCCGGACAACTTTATGGGACCCATAAACTCTCAGCCCACTCGAGTACAATGTCAAGCCGAAAAGGTACCCGAAAGAAATCTGTACTCGAATCTTCATCTTGAATTTTGTCTTCGGAATGATGCTCCCGATCATACAATCGTTCGAAACGAAAAATATTTTAGATTCTGAAGGTTTAAGGTGTGGTTAATATGTACGAAAAAAAAGAAAGTAAGAAAGATAATCTTCGAAATCTTAAACTTGAAAAATTGAATTTTGGCCAGTTTTTCGCGTTCTCCGAGAACACTGTGCTCCGGGACGCTGTGAATTTCAGGTTTGCCCTCGGCAATGGCTCTGCCCGGTTTTCAGTGGGTCACGATACATCGTAAAAGCGAAACAAGCATCGCTGGCCGGGTCGGGCCGGTTAAAAATCCGGAGCAGCAACGTTAACTTTCCGACTGAATGGAGAAGGCTGTAGAAGGGAAACCGCGTTACCCAGAGCGACGGGGCCACCAGCCCACCGGATACAAAAGTTGTAAGAGCCCTTCGCTTTGAAACCGACTGGCATCAAACGGCCCCCGGTGGTGCTGCGCGGACACGTAAAACAAAAATGATGGAACGAACGATCTCTAACGGTGGACGTAAAGCCATCTTCAGGCCTTTCCACTCGGCCTCGTGTCTTCTTTCTCTTTCTTTGCCCGAATAGTGCTCGTTCGATACACGCCGTTCCGTTTGCGGGTACACTCATTCTACGAGTTTCTTGACCGAAGTTACGGCTGGTACTCGAGACTCGCCGAGGAAAATTGCAGGTCGAGGAACAATATTGGAAGGAAATTGTTCCTTTGATCTGCTCGACGAAAGAAGTAAGTTCGAGTCTCCGTGAAACAACTGCGATCTGTTTATAGAGAGACCCCCGACAGTCGTAATACGCTACGGTGCATAACTACATACAATATGGCGCGACCCATTCGTTCAAGATTTTTCAACTCGGAGGAATAATTCGGGAGAACCAAGCCGCTACGAAACGTCTTTTTTACAGGAGACTTTAACTAAATAAAAAATAACTTATTAAGTCTTATTCGAAAGAAAAATGTAGACGTGTTTTTTGGACGATCCGTCGATTGATCCATCGACGAAGCTTTCTTTAGGAGCAACGTCGCCAAGTTACGCCAACTTTAGTTAGTCGAGTAGGAAAAATCAAAGCGAGTACACAGGTTGAGAAATACGGGTCGCACAGATACCGATGACATCGGTGCAATAACAATGAGTCCTCGAGCCCCTCGCGAGCTCGACACAGCAACACTGACGAAACGACGTAATTGTTTTCGCAAAGGGTGCAGCTCGTAGCCGCAAGCCTCCCACGCTATTAGATCGCTATCAGCGTGTCTTCAAATCCCTACCGAATGTACCAGCAGACTGACGAAACGTCGCAATCACTTCCCGAAAGGACCTACATACCTGTAATCCCAGTTCGCCATTAGATAAGTATCAAACAGCCCCGAGACCCTTGACAAAGCTCTAATCGTTGATTGACGAAACATCGGAATTACTTCCCGAAAGGGCGAGACGTGTAAACTGACTTCACCGTGCAATCGGCAATCGGTAATCGGTAACGAGAAATCTCTGCCCATTTTCGGGAGATCGAATCGGTCTATCAATCTATCGGATTTATGGTATCTCTATTCAGCGTCCACCAAAAATCAATATGTACCATTAGGCTGCTGCATATGAAATGTCCGACTGGTAACAGTAACTTTAAACAAACATGACTTGCGAACGTGTATGGAATTATTACGCAACCTAATATGTACATCGAATTTTACGATTATACGGTACGTAGCTCTCGAAAGGAAATATTTCTTTATTCTTGAGAAAAAAAAAAGTAATGTTGAACCATTTGCAGAGTCGAGGAAAATGGTAATGGTCCTGAACAGTACATCTGTGAATAACGACAGTATTTTAGGTATTCCTGTAGAGTACAAACAACGATCGATAATACGAAGCAACATTTTATCATGATAAAATTGCTTTTCAAAGAGATTAAGCTTGAATATACATCAAGAGGATTAAGAATCGTGCACTATGGCGTAATTAGAGCATCAGGAAACGTTCCCTTAATACTCGAGCGAGGGCGCATGTACTGAAAGCATATTAAAACCTACATGTTTTTTATTTTTCACTTTTTTTTTTCACGGTACTCTTTGTGCACATTTATAAAAAGATCATTAACAATAATCCTCGTATACGAGCATCAATATTTGTCCTATCGCGATGATGTTACATGAAAATTCGGTTCCTCGTTTCGCGTTAACAAAAACGTGTTTTTAATGCAGTTCGATCGCTCTGTTAAACAAATGGAGCAAAAGACGTTCACTGCATCACGCACGGAACGTTTCATTACCGCGAACCGAATATTAAACTGCGAGCAATTAATGGGAAAATGCGCTAGCTGACTATAAATATTCGTAAAAATGCTTAAAATCAATTTATCCTTTTTGCAGCTCCTTTCACACGTCACCGGCTCTCTCTCTCTCTCTCTCTCTCTCCCCTTCTCCCTCTCATTGCCTTTCTCCCCTCGATTAATACGTATTCCCGACGCAGCCAGTTGTCGCGCAATAAACCTCCGACTTTAGAATCATCGTTTTATGACGCGATCAAACATTTGCAAGTGAAACGTGCACAAGCTGCGTTTCTCGTGCTCGTCAGTTTTTATCAGTCTTGCGAGACTCCGTCCGCGAGGAGTCATCCACGTGATTCAGGACCACAAATGAATCGTCAACTCGGCGAATGACTTCGAGCGCGATCTACGTTGGAAAGAAAAGAGGACAGTGTCACAGTGGCCGCTCGATAACCACCCGATTTTCGGGCTCTGGCGGCAGCCACGGGAAACGAGCAGTTATCGAGCGGCCAATTACACGCTCGCTGTCCCCGCTGCTCACCTACTTGCTATCTCTCGATCCGATATTCACTTATTTAACGCTAGATTCACATGCTCTGCGAAAACTATTACGAAGCATTTTGATCACGTGAATGACCTTCATTATTGTGAAAAGAGTTGGAGCATTTTCTGCGCGATAAAGTACGAAGATAGTACACGATAGAGTGAATCGCTTTAAATGGAAAAGTGAAGTATTTTATCGACATGCGTTACCAAAAATTGGAAAAATCCACGCAGAGTAATGTAGAAAAATATTGCTAGGTTATGGCCTGCTGGCACCGCACAGCTTTCAATAAAATATCAGCGCGTGTACTTGGAGAGCGTTCCTAGCGAGCAGTTGTCTGAATGGTTATAGAGCAGGGTCTATAATAGCAGAAGGGGAAGGAGAATCGGTCGACCGGATACGGGAAAAACGGTATGGTCGTTTCACTTTCTCCGGGTACCGCGGGCCATTTTTACCTTTGTGGGCGTAGAGGCCGACGGGGTCGTGTAAAGGGGCGAGGGCGAGGGTGAGGGCGAGGGGCGAGGAGCTCCGTTTTCGCCGCGGTTTATCGTACGAGCCAGAATTGTCCGGGCTGGCTGGCGACGGCTCCCTTTCTCCCCCGGCGAAAAGAAATAAATTCTGTCTCTGTTCTTTAATCGACCTTGACCGTGGGTTGCTCGATATCAACGACAATGGCGCGGGGGCTGCAGCCGCGGCGGAATCCCCATTCGCGGCCAGACCCGTTCTTCTCCCTGTCTTTATGCTGCGCCCTCTACACGCGGACCTCGTCGACCCGATGACTTTTCAACAGGATCGAGCGTGTTGATAAATCACGTAGCCGACGAGCGGAATGAACCGTGAGAATTCGGAGGTTTAGACGACTCACGCGTTACCTTGAGAACGAGATACACTCGAATGGAGTACATACGTAGCTCTGACGCAACGATCCTCGGCCGCTTTTAGCTGCACCGCTCGCGGCCGCGAGCTCCGAACAGGAACAGAACGTGGAAATTCCTCTCGGAACGACGGCTGATTGCAACGCGATCTTTTTAATCGTTTCGATACCAACGTCACTCCGCGACGACGTGTCATTGTAAAAGCCTTGATACGATTTTCGGTTTATCTTCCACTTGCTCTTCGTTGCAAACAATGTTACAACCGGCCGATTAAGTAGTTACCATCGTTTTCCACGACTCTTTGCCTTGAGGGAAGTTTTCAACCAATTTGGTTACAAACCTGGAGACCAAGATAAATATTGTTGTCGCTTGCAGTATTTTCAACGTGACGGTATTGTGTACGAGAGAAAATAAATTACAACTTGCAAATTCGTGGTAAGAGCACTGGAAACCTGTAGTGCCGCTGAAATCTACACTATCGATTCGACCGTGTGATGTTTGAATTTTGCAGTCGGATACCAGAGAGCTTCGCGAAAAATACTGCAGCAACTGTCTATTTAACAGAACGCAAGAGGAAAATAATTGTGGTCTCTGACTGTATGGTCGCTAGTATGGGTCATGGGTGAAAGAGATTTCTTTGGGGATGATGTAAAACGGAATAGGCAATAGAACAGATAATAACGACGAATTGCTTGTTCGGTTTATCTTGACTTGCTTGAGTCTTTAAATTCCCTATTTTTCTCTAACTATGGAAATGTCTGAGATATGCAGTTGCAGTTGCATATAACGAATAACACGGTAATCTACACAGCTTTATATTATTTACATGGCAAACTATTTAATATTTATAAATGCGTACATTAATCCATTTTGTGTCCGCCGAGAGTCGGTTTACTCGTCGACGTTATCAGTGATCATCGAGAGAGTCCGTACAATGAGGATTGATCTAAAAATTAATGAAGGCCACAGCTGATAGCAATGTAGAACTTATTTATTAACGAAGGTGTGATTCATTGACATGTCGACTCGATGTTTACAAACAAGGTCCTCCATCAAGTTACATGCTGGCACGTGCAATTCCTTTCCAAATATGAAGAAATAGCATTCAAAGTTATAAATAGAAAACAGTAATTCTTCGTACAGTTTTAAGGACAAGGGCAAAAGTCCTCTTTTAGGAGATGGAGAATTAATTAACCAAATGGAACGAAAATAAACGAAGAACATTTTCCATCCAATATCCTTAAAATTCGTTTAAACGAAACGAGAAGCAAGAAAAGTAACGAATAGACTGCGAATCCTTGTGCAAAATCAAATTTGAACTCCTCTCTCGATAGGCTTTATAGACTGTGAAAATAATGTAAGAATAGTTCTAAATTTTTCCAGTGTGTTTCACTTACGAGCAGTAAGCGAGTACCGATGGGACACATTTATTTTTCCGCGAATCGAGCAACATCGTTAGAAGGTTAAATAAATCGGCGATAGAATATCCTCGTGATCGACAGTTGCGAACAGTCGACTCGATGCTCGGCTCGCCACTGGTATTGTAGTATGTACCTTCGCCATGAATTTCAATTTGCACGATTAATTGTAACGAAACTAACCTTCTCGAGCCCAAAGCATTTCTTAATTGAGAACTCGCCGTCGGCGTAACGCGTCGCAGGCATTCGATTTTGTTTTTTAACAAGAACGACCGCGACCGCGTTTTCAACCGAATAATCGTGACTGCGGTAAACTTTTATATAATCATCGCAAACTCGATGCTGACACGCGAGCAAATTAATTTTAGCTCTAGCCTATTATACGTGTTTCAAAGTTTAGCCGCCATACTTCTGTTTCGATCCTGGTCCGACAATAAATAACTCTCGGTAACATAATTCCTATGAATATGATGGTTCACCTGGGTAAATGCGCGGCCAAATAAATTTTAAACTGTTTTGTATAGAAAAAAAAGACGGTCGAAACGAAAGCTGCATGGTTTCAAGGGTAGCGGACAATCTAATAATTATTCTATGCCTATTTTGATTTTTAATAGAAATATCAGGGGTAACCGTAAGCAACGTTGTTTCAGTCCCGTAAATCTAGTGTTAAGAACGCGTCGACCTTTGGGCGGGAAACAGTTGAAAGATTAACCCCCGCGAAATAACGTGACAATTCAATGTCCGGAACGATTCTGTCTTCTCTTTATTTCGCGGCCGACGAAACCCGCGACAATGAATCTTCATGCGGCGCGAACGAGGGAGCAATCGATATCGGCGGCAATTAATCGCAAAAGGAAGGCTGAACGAAAATAGCGGAGGAGAGGCGTGCATAATCGGCACGAATCCTCGTGCACAAATATTTGCATCTATTTGACGGTCTATCGATGCCATTGAATTTTGGATGGCCGTGATATTTCTAGCTGCGAATAGGTCGGATCAATCTATTTTATCCGCGCGCTACTACACATTACTCCAACGGGTCGAACTAAACCTACAGGGTGGACCAATAACTGTATTAACAACCTTGCATGGTATTTTTGATACGGGTAAGTACGTTTCAGAGATTCCAAGGTCGCTTTGATTTTTTTTAATGGAACGGCCTACCTTTCGTATCGTGAATCCATAGAGTGTCTACTTCCGTGTAAAGATCCATCGATCTCCGCGTGTCCTAAATCTAATAATTAACCAGATAAATGTTACGAACGTTTGAAAAACCATCTGGTTCCAAAGTTATTAATACCGACATACACAGAAGTATCAATTTTAAGCTCTCTTCCGTCTGCCAGTGTAATTCAGGGTTGAAACTGTTCGGGATTCGAACAGCTCTCGAGCATTTGAATTTTTCGAGCTTTGGTCGAAACGCTGCCTGTTCCGCTGATTTGATAATACTTAGACGGGAAACAAAAGCTGAATCGATAGGAGACAAAGAGGGAAGGGAGGTTGAGGGAGGGGGGCTGGGGCACACGTAACGCAGGGCGAACCCACAAAGCTCTTATATTCCGCGCGTAATGCGATTGGTGCCAATTAAACAGGCTCGTTAGAGCGGCCGCAGGGAGTGCACTGTGCGGAGGAGTCGGGACTTTGTAAAAATTCCGTCGCCATCCGGCCGACTTAAAGCGCGCGTAGTACGCTCGCGATACAATTAACTCGCGCATAGATCCGCGAAAGAGAGGAACCCTGTCGCGAGTCCTTGTCACACGAAATAAATTAAAAGACCACCAGAGAAAGTTACGAATCGAAATTAATTAGCCTCTTGCACATGCGACTAGTAGACTGCGGATCTTCGTTCAACTCCAAAGTATAACATTGCAATTTCCGTTCGCTCGAAATCCTGTTTATGTCGCTTCTTTAAACTCCTGAAACAGGGGCGTCTACTCGGCTCCAATTTCACGATGATTCATGACGAAAGTACAGACTAGCATGCACAATGATAATTTTCTAAAAATAACACAGGGCACCGGTAATTGGCACTGTTCTGCCAGACGGTTGTTTCCTGTCAAAAACTTCTTTGAAACATATGGAACAGTTCTCGTTAACACGTCTCAACGCCTGCTTAAACGGAAAAAGGTTAATCGTTAGCGGTTAATTTGCAAGAGAAGGTTGCAAAATCACGGAAAGTATCAGATTCACCGTGACGACAGCCTGTTTTCTATATTCTTTCGGAGTTGTAATAGTCGAACTGGAATTTTCAATCGATCGGTTATGTTCCAAGTATACGATTATATTGCGCGCGCGATTTAATCCGCTCGTCAAGGTTTAAACGTCAAACTGTTGAGTCCGAATCCCTCGATGTTATATTTCGAGTGTCGCGCGAGGGATGCTCGAGTGATAGACTCGGAGGAAGTAGAACGATAATAGGATGACAACGTGAACAGAGAGAAAGGGAGAGAGAGAGAGAGAAAGAGA
The DNA here is from genome assembly GCA_028454255.1 of Halictus ligatus. NCBI lineage: Eukaryota > Metazoa > Arthropoda > Insecta > Hymenoptera > Halictidae > Halictus > Halictus ligatus. The sequence goes on along the minus strand of CM052138.1, from coordinate 17,200,477 downwards.
GAGAGAGAGAGAGAGAGAGAGAAAAAAAGAGGAGATACGAATATCACGGTATTGCGAGGGTGCACGTCCGTTGTTTAATCAGGGGAAAAAGGGGGATACGAGCGACGCGTTACGAGACATCTCATTGATCCGGGGACGAAATTTTACGCATTGACGGTTTCGTGGCCGTGACTCGGTGGATAAAAGCGCAACTCGGCGGAAATAGTGCCGCGGGTTTGCGTGGATGCGAAGGATACAGGAGAAAGAGGAGGCGCGGAAGGGTGCGGTAGACATGTTAGACCTGGAGTGACAAGTCTCACCTTGTCCGAGGGTATGTTGCGCGAACTCATCGTAGATGGTGAGGAGAGGGTGTCGTGAGGAATCCTGAGGCCGTCCGTGATCTGACCCAAAGCCGTGTTTCCCGAATGGCACAGGAATGACCAACAAACGGCGACAGCAGCGAAAAACCCAGTGCGACGCACTTACTCGATGAAAACACACTCACGCACAGCTCACTATTCCGGGACCATTTCGGCCCGAGCCCTCGCTGCTGCCCGATCACTCACTCCGACACCTGTCGTTACTTGTACATGTCGGGCGCGAAGTATTTGGGTAACATCTTGCAGATTACCAACGGAATACGCTCTCTATGTTTGCACCGCACGCACCCACCGTCCCAGTCCCAGAACCAAACACATAAAATGGCGAACCCGACGACGATGCAGCCTTCTGGCCGAAGCTTCGGTCACAGAGTACGCGGTGGACTAGTCGATCCCGTTCGATGCTCTCGACAGGTGCCACTGGGAGAACCGTTGACAGCGTCCTTCTCGGCGGATCCCCGAAACACACCATACCTACACCCTCGCGCTCACAGTTCGATCACGGAATGCACGCTTTGACAGATGCGTAACTCCCGCGCTCTTCGAGAACCTGTTCCTCGCATGCACGCGCAAGATCAATTCCATGAACACAATTTCAGAACTCCATTGTATTTTATATTATTATCCATGAGATGTCTAAGCATTGCACGTAGATTATGCGGAAAGTTTTGCTCAAGGTTCCATAAGTTGGAAATACGAATATCAAAGGTTCTAATACAAGTTTCGCGTCTATGTAGTCGAATACAATTAATAATGTGTACATGTGAACAAAGCTTACCGAAAGAATTACGTATGTACGTATATTAGAGTGGACAGAAATTGATAGGAATTAGAGACATATTCTAATTCTACAATTTCCAACGTTCGTTGTTAGAAAGATATTGTATTTTCTATTCATTTTTTTATTAGACCAAGTATTGGCATTTTATGGAATTATAAGTTGGAAATAAGTTTTAATATAATTTGTATACGTATTTCTGGAGCATTTTTGTCATTTCATTTTTATTTTACGACATTGAGAACAAATGAACGAATGTTGATTCGAATTAACGTATTGTAAACAGAACCTTATGTTAGTGGTGCATTAATTTAACGCATAACCTCGTCGGTCATTTCGGAGTTTTGACAGTTGGCGAATGATAAATTGCATTGCCTTGTTTTAACATTGGCTCATATGTAATCGGAGAATTATGTATAACGTTGTATACTTAATGTATATTTGATGTACAATGCAATATCTGTGATCAGCATTTATATAAAAGTATATAAAGAAATGTCCGCAATTATAGATGATAAAGTGGTCGCAGGAGCACAATCCGCGAATGTTGTCAAAGAAGATCCTATTGTTGCTCTCACGGTATATTTACGAATTTATTTCAACATTTATGCAAAAACAAGTACATTGTTTTATTAAAAATCATTCATTTAGTTTATCTCATGATGTTTCTTCAAATTGTTGCAGGAGAAAGTAAATGCATTGTATTTCTTTCGAGACCATTATTTTGAAAATCGTCCTATCGAGGAAGCAATTAAAAAAAACGGTGACATAGAGAAAGAAATGAAAGACACATTAAATAAGTTCGACGAATGCAAAGGATACGAAATTGATGGATCACGAGCAAAATACTACTATCTGAAAGGAAAGGCCTTAAACGTTACGGAATATTTTGTACCCCAGGCAGAAGAACTATTAACTAAAGCAGTAAAATTAGAACCTAATTTAATAGAAGCATGGAATGAATTGGGTGAATGTTATTGGAAGAACGATGACATTCAACAAGCAAAAAATTGTTTTGTTGGTGCTTTACGTCATGTAATACACTCGTACATTCTCTATTTACTAATTTCTTAGTAGAGTATGTTGTAATTATAACGTAATAATTACCGTTACAGGGTAAAAATAAAGTATCTTTAAGAAGCCTATCTATGGTCCTTAGACAGGAACCAGTTTCTACTAACGAGCAACGAATACAAAATATACAACAGGGAATGGAGCACGCGAAAGAAGCAGTTAGTCTAGACACAACGGATGGTACTTCCTGGGCAATTTTAGGAAATGCCTATTTGTCTTCCTTTTTTACAGTAACGCAAAATCCTGCGACGTTACGATGCTGCATTTCAGCTTACCTGCAAGCGGTAAGTTATTTACACACAGATAAGTCTTTGGTTCTATCTAACTGTAACTAACCATTACAAATTTACTTTCAGGAAAAAGATATTGTAGCTGGAAGTAATTCTCATTTATTTCATAATAAAGCAGTGGTGGGTATTTTATAGTCTTTAAATACAACGCTCGGATGCAGATTTCTATCTATACAAGTAAATGATTGTATTAGGCTTTGAAATATCAAGAAGAGTACTGTGCGGCGTTGAAATCGTTCGAAAGAGCAATGTTACTAGATCCGATATGGGACACACCACGCACTAAGAGAGACGAACTGTTACAATATCTGAAAGATGTGCAAAATTTAGTAAACAATAATGGAAGAGTAAAGCCAAAGAGATTGTACCAAATGATACGGGTATTTAGAATTCTTTTTTCATATAAAAATACATTTTTAATACGTATATTAAAAACGTTTAATACGTATACGAATGATATATATATATATATATCATTCGTCATAATTTCATTATACTTTCCGTTGTTTAAGATTGTAGAAAATGTAGTACATTTAACGTATGACTTTGGTACATATACATATTTATAGGTTTCTGATTAACTGTAGGCATTGGATGTTAAACATTTGGGACCGTACAAAGGTGGCTCGTTCACATCTGGTCAAAAAACTGTAAAATTAGACTTAACAATGCTGAAAGATTTGGCCGTTGGGGTCAATCCGGAAAAAGTAGTATTTGGAAAAGTAGTATGTTGGATACAAGATACGGATTGCGTACCTTTGTAAGTGTAAAGAAAAAAATAACAAATAAGAAACAGTATTTATTATCTTAATTAATAAATACATAATTTTTCAGCGCTTTTTGTCTGGTTGACGAGGAGAAAACCTGTATAGCCGTAACAGTATACAATCTGGCTAAGGGTCGTGGAGTTACCGTAGGAGATTCTGTGGCTATACCCGAACCTTTCCTTATCCACCAGAAGTTTTCTTACCTTAACAATGTAGGTGTACCGCGAACACATTCTTGTGACATTTATGGTACGTGTAGTTATTACGTGTCTTTTTCCAGGACTTTGATTTCAAGTCTATACGAGTTGAAACACCAGTCATATTGGTCGTCAATGGTAGAAAACTAGGTAGAGAGCAACAAGCCTCTGCAAAATTTCATACTTTCAAAAAGACGGATTGAGCACAAACTTTCAAGTGGTGATAGCGAGACACAGTCGACGCTCAGATTTTTCTATAACTCGAATGCGAACGAGTGACGACGGCTACCACGATATTTGAATTCTGAACTCGAGTATTATTGCATTCATAGGATTTAGATCATCTTACCAGTCAGTCAATATTGTCGAGGATCGGAGTATATTTACTCCGTTTCGTTGAACGTTTGCTTTGGGAGGATAGCGTTCAAGTTGCATAGAATTAAAGTTTTAAAGACATTTTACACATAGTTTGTTTTCTACATGATAGTTCACGTCGCGTAAGTATTGTTACGTTTTGTCTATGATATGTTAACTTACGAACAAATGATACTTTTATTCGCAACATGGCGCCATTCTGTTTTTGGTAGCAAGTCACTTTGTGTACAACATTTGATCAAAAGCGTTAAAGCAAGGTTCTTAGGTCCCACGTTGAAATGTCGATTAGCTTATAATTTGTACAAAGTACAGTTGGATTACATATAAAAATACTGATTTTTACAATACACTTTATAGTGTACTTTTCAATTTCGAAATTACGTCTATTTCAATGCTACCGGTATAAAACGTGTTATCAAATTTGGGTTGTGCTCTCGCTACTTTTATTGAAATAAGTTTGTTGTACGAGGGGAAACGAGAAAAACATTAAACTTAGGCTAACACATGACATTTCATTTTCCAACAAACTAACTTTATCATAAGTTCCATTCATCGGTCATCTTACCGTGCCAATCAATCAAATCAATTTCGACTATGTACGGAAAATACACGTTAACATTCTCTTTACTCGTACTCGGTATTTTTATTAATTTATTTTAATTCTACTAGAAATGTCCATGACTTTGTAAGTCCGAAATCACGTTCCGTGTATATTTATTTTCACATGAATCGGTTCGTCGACGAAACTTCACCTAACTCGAGAAGAATAGTCAAACTCAACACGAAAGAGAAAAAGATCGCGAGTCTTGTTTCTTCGTACTAATATCGAGATACCCTCCAGAATAACCGAATTAAAGCAATACAACTTTACCGTCTAGAACGTAACAATAATTAAAGAAACAAGACGTCGCTTATTTTTCAGTCAAGACACTTTTGCGAAAATGCTTGTGATATATTTAAAACGTTTGTATAAAAATGTTTTCTATTATCGATTATAATAATAAATACTTATTTATAAGAACACGACAGTTGACCGTTTCTCTCCTACATCCTAGTATCCGTTCGACGGAGAACGGTAGTGAACTTTCAGAGTGGATCTCGATTCACGAGGATCCGGAGCTATGATTCTCTTCGAGCTGCAGATGATTGGTCCTCGCTGGAAGACATCGGAGCTTCCTTCTCCGTTAGGCGAATACGTGGACCAGATCACGCCGATGAAACCAAGCCGACACCGAGACCGTTTACGCGTTTCTTTCGACGCCGGGGCGCGCGTCCTCACATGTTCACTTCCCACAACTTGAAGTAATTGTCGATCACCTCGAGGAACCATTCGCGCCGCTGTGTGTCATTGAAGATCGGCGCCAGCGTTCGCAGTTGCAGTTGCAATAGTGCCTCGTTGCCCAGTAGCTCGTCGAGCTGCTTCAACAGCATCGCGTCCCCGTGCAATTTCAGCAAGCTGGCGTGCGAGAATATGTAATATTGATTACGGAGCCTTTCCACCGCCCATGCCTCGACGGTGCGGTTTCCGCTCGCAGCTTGGATCGCGCCGATGTGCTCGGCGTACCACGGCGAGAAGTAATTGCTTAACTCGAGATTCGACAGGTTCGCTACTCCACGGGTCTTCAAACGTTCCTTTATGCGCAGATACGCTTGAGGCGTGTAGACGAATACCTAGAACGAAAATCATACGTATCTGTTAGACGGCTGGAATCGGTACCGCTCTTAGCACCGGGCAAACACCGCTTGCTACGCGCCCCGTATTTCTCCTTGGTTACATCCACGATTCATAACAAAATAAATCAATCTTTAGAGTAGAGTGGGGATAATCGACCGTTTGTATTTTATTTTCAAATCGAGTACGAGTTTTTACAATCGTCCAATATTGTTTAGTTTCAAATATTGTTGGAAACATTCTCGAAGCGAGAATCAAGCAATAAAGTACCTATCAATCTCGTCTGTTTCATAAGACGTTTAAGGATGTATGGTAATTACGCGCAAGATTGACTACGTAGGCTTTTAGAGAAGATCCGTGTCGAATAGAAGAAAATTATCGTAAAATCCAACATTTCCACAGTCTCTGTCTCGGCTGACAGAGACGTATATATGTAATTAACAAAATATCGGACTCTCAAGGTACACCATCGTGAATTTCAATTAGGCAACTTATGTAACCGTCGTCGGCTCGAGTACGATGATGCAAAGTATTGCAGACGCTATAAACCGAAGAGTACCTCGAGCGCTACATCTATCAGGATCTTTTATCGATGGAAGATAAACATTTCGAATCACAATTCGCATTCCCGCGAAATCTTGTTGAGCAACCTTGTGCAAGCACGTTGACGGTCTTAACGTGTTCGCTTATAGGAAACAGCTCTCGTGACTATTGTTCGCCTAATGTTTACAAAGCAAATATATATGACCGCGTACGAAACGTATTGTCCAAATCAACGATTAGTGCAAGTATAAGTATACGTATAGCGACAACGAGCCCCCAGAGCTCTAGCGACAACGTTGAAAATCCATGCAAATCCATCCTGACCTGATACAAGGAATTCCCCGTGACGTAGGAGGCGATGTAGTGCGAGCCAAAGTTCTTGATGAATCGAACGACGCTCGCGGTGTCGCCGACCGTGACGTTCTTCGTTTCTCTGAAAACGGCCTCGTCGAGGATCATCGACTCCGCGGTGCCAGCCAGCTTCTGGTTCTCCCGGAACCTGGCGACGCGCACCAGCACGTAACAATGCTCGCCGGAGATGAACGAGGCGTTGATGCCTAGGTGCCGGGCGATGGCCGCCTTCGACCAGCTGCCGGTGAACGCCCGCCACGGTCTCTCCAGCCTCTCGAACGTGAAGTCCCGGAAGTAGGCCTGCAGAAGCTGCCGGATGTTGTCGCAGAACTCCATGTGGAAGTCGCCGTCGAAGAAGGCGGTTTGTTGGCGTTGCTTGTTCGTCGCCGGGACCGGGTTCGTGAAAACGTCGAGCGTCGGCTCCCGGAATATCCAGGTGTCGGTGTCGTTTCTCGGCAACACTCTCATGCTGATGCTCAGGTAGCCGTATCGGCTGAAGATGTTTACGGCGCCGCCGAGACGCGGCCCCTGCGACCCGTCGCTGACCCGCGTTCCCACCAGCAACGCGAGCATCCACGCCAGGACCAGGAATCGCGCTCGTGACCACATCTCTCGCGGCTGCCTGTGGCGGTACCACCTGGAACAAGAAAAACCTTGCTTTCAAACTGGTATAGGACGGCAGCAGCTCTTCTCGAGCAACCTCTTCACCGTGACCGCCTCCCAAACCAGTTGATCGCCGACGGTCTCGAGCACCTTGGCAACAACGCGACGCAACGTGCACGCTCCAACGAAAGCTAATGGTTCTACAGAGTGGTCGCGAGAAATCTGGAAAACTCATTTTTACGAGTATCGAAACGTTACCGTACCGAAGCCGAAGTGCAGAAAACTCCTCAAGATCGGGATCATTCGCGACACTCGCGCTCTGCTGATCGGATACAAACTGATCGTTATCGGTATAGAATGTTTTCGCGCAGTCTGTTCGCCGTGACCACCTCCCGACTCGTTGATCAACGATGTCCCGAGGTCTTGCGAACCTCGGTGATAATGTACTCCTGTCACACAAGAGTTATGTTGCATAAATCATTGTTTTAATCTTCTTTGAATAATGTTGCCCAACACTTCCCAGTAACCTTGATCGGAGATGGAGTTCCTCGAAATAAATCGCATTCGTACAAACGAACTGCACGCGACGCGGAAACTTCAAATCGGACACCCTGTGTACGAGGCATAACGCTAATTAACATTGTAAGGAACCGGTAATACCGCGGATAAAATGCGCGACACTCTTCTCAGGATCCTGATCATCCGTTACACGCGTTCGTCGCTCCGATAACGACACGCGCGCTCTGCTGATCAGATATAAAACGATTACTAGCGAAAGACGAGCTGAACTACCGCGCAATTATCCTAACGAGATACCTTCCGCGATATCGGACGAACAAAGACGCGTAGAGTTCTTTCGGACTGCAGCGAGAGACGCGTTCTCCGTTCCCAGTTGACGGTGTCTGTCGGCGTACGGGCGAGTGCACGCGTGCATACGCGATGCAACGGGCTGCATGCCGCCGGTAGATAGCCCCGAGTAATCTCGTTTTGTAGGTCTAGGTGTACGCTCTCGAGGCATTTGCACGAGGCAGCGTGCGACCTTCATCCCCACCTGATCGCCGGGCGAACACCTTGGTCTATCAGCGTTCTCCCTGGTAACCCTTCGGAGAAAGGATTAATACGGAATAAGATGGCGCCTCGGATCGGATCGAGGACCTCAGCGGTTTCCCAGATCCCGAAATTCCGAGTGACCGGCGAAACCTACCAGGGCCGTTCGACCCTCCTTCGAGGTAGTTGAAGTTGTCCGGCACGTTCGATCGCGTGCAGGCAACTCTGTACATCTTGATAAACGTCCGGGTGACGCGATTGATTGCTATGCCCGCCGACTGCGATTTATGTGCCAGCCCAGTGTTAACGGTATTGCTCCGAGTGGACTGTGTACATCCGTGGTGGTGGTGATGGTGTTCATTGAGGCGCGTGTCCAAAAGGGTAAACGACTTTGCCTATTTCCGTGTAGCCTTCCGCGCAAGCGATGCGATGCAAATCGGAACGCTTTTTCTCCCCTGAATCCATTAATATCCCATTCGAATAGCCGAAGGTGAGCTATTTCAATCCTCCGCGATCTCTTTTCCCCGCGGTGTATCTACCGTTCCAAGATCAAGGTCCTGGAGCGGACGCCGCGCGTTCAACAACGCCGTTCATGCGTGTGTCGCGCAACCGTACGAAGGTTGCCCCGGGGCCCTTGGACTTCTTCCAGCCTGGCAATCCTCCTGTCCTGCTAACGCGATTGTTTTGCCTGGTTGCGCCGCCGCCGCCGCGCTGTTCCTCGCTTGTCGGTCTCGGGGACCGCTGACGATTACGCGGTCGCCTCGGTCCGCGGTTTCGTTGGCTCTTGGTAATCGTTGCCTAGGGTTCCTCTCGTGCCAGAGTCCGCGAGACTCTTACCGATTTAACGACCGATGCCTACTCTCGACTCGAGGACACAAACGAACAGGCAACGAGAGTCCGACAACAGAAAGAAAACTGAATACGGAAACGCTCCGCTGCGCCGGTAGATGCGGTAAAACGCGATTGTTCTTACGGAACCGTATCCTCGGGGGAATAACGAAACGGAAGTGAACGAAACGGATCTGGACCGTCGCAAAATGAGACGCGCCTTGTTCAGTCGCTGAACCGAAGCTGTCTGTTGAAACAACAGAGACAGCTCTATAGTCGGAGCCTCGATTATCTGAACCGAACAGAGAAGCATGACCGTTTTTGAATCTTGAAACAGTAAGTCGATTATAATGATATAATATGTAGAATAAATAGTGTCGCATATGGATCTCCTTAGATCGAGTTATGTAAATCCGAAGCATGTTGGATATAATCGGAGTGAAAGTGAAATTAAAGTCCTTCGCGCACCACTTTGGTCCCAGTTTTGTCCACAGACTTTTGATCCCAATAATTTCGATGGGTTCGATCAATGTGGCCAACGTTCGCGTAATCGAACGATTCACTGGTCATAACCGGCGTCGCATGATTACGACACGTCAAAAATTTTAATTGACCGTACCAACGAGGAATCGTTGATCGATCGGAACGCATAAACATGTAACGTCGCCGTCCTTGACCCATATTCTCGCTTCTGCTTTCGCTGGTTTCGGACCAGACGCTTTCAGCCAGGTCAAAAATGATCTGCAGTCGGTGCATCGGTCAGTACCCGAAGTTACGCGAACTTTCACATTCGACGAAGCGAATGTTTTCCTCGCTCAAGGACCGTCGCTTCTAACTTCGACTAATCGATAATTCACCCGATGTCATGGAATTTCGAAATGTCCCGAAGAAGCTAAGCTAGCTGGTGGTTTCCCAGACGCGCTAGCGCCGCGGGACGATTAGCATCTTTCGACTCACAGACGATACGGTTTGTCGTATTTGCACGACAGAAAATTATCCGAAAAAACCCCAGACGTTCTGTACATGTATCGAGCAGGTATCCAAATATAACGAACAGGTAGCTGTTCTAACGAATATTAAAAAAGAGTGCGACGTGCTTACGATTTAGGACCATTTCGAAGGAAAAATGAATGCGATCTGTTCCCGCAACTGTCTGTCCAGCTTGTTGTACGGCGCACAGTGGGCAATTTTTCCCATATTCTTTCCAAATTGCTCACTGTGCGGCGCGGCGTCGAGTACGACAAATCGTGTCGCCTTAGGCCGTTTGAATGTGTCCACGACGATGATACAATGCGGTTGGCTCCGGCCCGAATTGGTCACGCCTCGTACGTCGTCGGTTGATAAAACAACTTGTGTCGGTGAACTTACATAACAGGATGCTTTTTATCGATTTATCTCGAGAGGAAGATCGCGTTCCACATACACAGATTCTCGATTGCCGTGGCGCAAACGAAAGTAGCCATACATATTCACGAGGTTGCGACAAAGGGTTTGTCGCGTAGAACCTCCGTCTACGTGGCGATTTGACTCGTGATCATTCGAAATGCGTAACACTAGTAGCAGCGATAAGAAACTCGATGTCGCGGCTAATAGCATAGTTAACGCCAGCAACCGTCGTGTCAAGATAAACCTGGAATTACAAGAGCAATTAACTGCTCCACCATGAAATATAACAATCCTGTTGTTACCAGATAACTCTTACGGTAACAGTTCGGAGAAGGGAAACGTTATCTTTTCAAGATTTCAACCCCACTTCGGTAGAGCCGAAGGAAACAAAGTTTCTCTTTAATTCTATTGCCGCGGCACGTTTCAGAGTAAAAGCGCTCACTGTGTGAGAAACGGAACGGCTACCGTTCCCAACGCTTTATCACGTTACTTCGCAAGAAACGCCGAGCTTAGGATTCATATCGTAATGCTATAGATAATTTTATACATCGACAAATTAATCTATTCTTCCTATCTTTGAGGAAGATCACTTTCAGTCACCGTCGGATTAGATCCGCTAGAACGGCTAGAAGTAATTGCTTCGTCGGTTATAAATGAAATTACTCAATCATTGATATTTTCAAAGATTCAGTTAAAGTTTTTAAATCTACGGGCGTTGAAATTTTGCCTCTCGTAGAAAAGAAATGCCCACAAACAATCTGGTGTTCTAAATACACTGCACTTCCTCTTTATATTGTATAAATAGTGCAAATCTTTCGGATCGGTTCAAAGAAACGATATTACAAGCCGCATCGTCAAGTCCCTCGGTAGTGCATTCAGAAAAGTCCGCAGTCCTCGTAAAAAAATATTGTAATTAAAACTCATTGCGCGAAACTTTGACGACGTCTGATAATGGCGCAGCAGAATGCAACTCGATGAGTTCGCAAGCGACGGCTACTAATGATTTCGAACGCGTTTCATCGGCTGACGAAACGTCCCTCGCCGAACGTCCGGCTGTCCGAAGCTTCCGATTTGGTAAAGCGGAAGTGGAACGGGTTCGACTTTCGCCATTCTCCGTTAAGCGCAGGAAAGTGGCATGTCGCCTTGATTAGAAGTTCACGGGCGTACGAACAGGTGAAGTTCGTAGAACATGTGCATTGTCGTTGCCTCCCGGCCCCCGTCCCCCGTCCCCCGTCCCCCGTCCCCCCTCCCCCCTCCAATGTATAGACATTCTCCTCAAGGTTACAAGAACGCTCCGTCGAAAGTGAAATTTTGCGATCGAGACTAATTGGTCTTAATTGCGGAAAGATTATTGCCCCCGGAGCTCGGGTTCGGTTTTCTTTGGAATTCGCCGCGCGACTGACACTTTCGTTTGACGGGAAATTAGAAAGTCTCGTAAAATTTAATGTTACAATGATTACAAACGGACGCGTTGTTCACGCGTTGTGTTGTTGTGTTGTACACTTTGCTGATGGTGCGGCACATGATACGCGTACTGTTATGCAACGCGTGTTATGCATGAAACGCGCGGCCCAATAAGGCGACCCTGTTCTGTCAAATAAACAGGTATGCTCCACACCGAGCAGGAGAAAACGAAGACTCTTTGCTTCTGTCGGTATCGTTGAACGAAGAAACAATTTCACATGTCAATTGCTCTACTTTAACCCCTAAACTGTAAAAGGGGGTGAAAAAATTATTTGTCAAAATCTGTAATAATCTCAATTGAAGATGTTCAGAGGAATCGTATACATTTCTTTTTTTCAAAAGAACTATTAACTAAAAACTGTATCAGACGTGAAAGACCGATTTCACAGTTTGAGGGTACCGTGTAAACGGAAAACGGAATCCGGCTGGTACCTAATCGCATGTCGTATAGCAGGTATGGGCATTTTTGTCAGAATTGAGACAAGACCGTCCCCACTAGTGTCACCAGATCGAGACTTGTTCTCCGACTCTAATTTTCCTGTCTACCCCGCTATCCCCCGCATTTCCGTCGCGGCCTGGTCACGTGACGCGTCCCCCGCCAGCGACTAGTACTGCCAGGGAGAGGGTAATTTTTTCCCCTGAATTCGTGCTCCCTCCCCTCATCTGGTGACACTTGTACCCACCATAGCGCCCACTGTTCCCTTCTTGTAAGCGCCGTTACCGTGGGGCATGAAACAGAGGTTGGTGGGAGAAGCAGGCCAACGTAACAGGAAACAAACCAATCGCATCTCATAGTCGTGTCTAAATTGGCGCGATGCGCCAATTCTTTTTTTTTCGCCGTGTTGGTCGGAAAATACTTTTCTACGCAGAATTTGGTGCTTTATCCGAATTTGAGAAAATATATTGGGCATCTATTTATAACTCCTAATGACAGGAGTTATTTCAAGTGGTCATGTTACGAGACTCAACCTGTACAATAGTATGTTGATACGTCGCTAAAACTGGAAATATGATTTTTGCCCTCAACGATAAAATCTCCACTGTTGGCCCACCCGGTATACAAACACTGTACAAACCATCCTGAACGTTTCCCGAAAGAAATCTAGTGGGTGTCGAATAGCATCGAGCGCCTAACCACAAGACGTATCGAAGAAGAAAATTGTTGAACGTCGGTGATATGAATGGTAACGGTACCTTGTCGAAGTAACGATGCGTCGGGGTTGAAGGATGTTCGAGAAGAGATCCGGAAGAGATATCCTTGGCAATGAAAGACCGCGCGCACGATGGGTTTCCGTGCGCGACCGATAATAACGCGACGGACAGCCGCGTCATGAAAAATCTCGATTGAAAGAACAAACGAGCACGCGGCGGGCAGTGCGATTCAGTTGTCGCTGGTAGCAAGGAGCGAGGTCTACGTGACGCAGAAGTCAATGGGGAGGAATTATTTAAGTAGCCTCGCGTGGTTGGGTGGACCTGGAAAGGGGTCTTGCGCGTCGGATTGAGCACAGGAAATGGTTGCCGCGATGGAACACGATGCCCGAGGAAATCATTTCTATCGTTCGAGTCGTTCGAGTCGTTCGAGTCGTTCGAGTCGTTCGAATCACTCTCGGCCATCTCGTAATATCCCGTTGTCTTAATCATTCTGTTGTTCTGCTCGATCCGTTCGCCTTCCTCGAACCGCTTCGAATTGCTCGCGAAAGCACAGTGCAGCATTCACAAATATTTCGCTCAAACAAGGTTTTTTATAATATTCGACATTTTTGTGATCCATTTGTAGAGAATGATTGTATCCATTTATTTTTCAACTCGCTTAAAAACGATCGCATCAGAGGTACGCAAATCGCCAGAGAATCAGCCGAGTAAGGAATATTTTCAAATGTGGCAGCGCGTAAACCAGGATTTGTAGGCATTCCAGTGATTAGTTGCTTAAGTTGCATCTTCCGACAGATGCCCAGAGCCGTGGCATTCCGCTTGCTCGGGAAATATGTAAATTATTGGTTCGCTACTGTTTATTGGATTGTTGTCGTGGTCGGGTATCCTCGTTGAAAGAATCCAAGTCGCATGGTCGAATATTAATAGAATTTCAAGCCCGTGCGAATGGGTTGTGCTTTCAGCGAATTATCGGCGCTGAATCAGCTCCGGTGAGCGGAATTGCGAAAGAGATGTTAAGCCAAGGGGTTAACGTCTTTCACTTAGGACGACGACGACGACGGTTGTCGGCGACATCAGCTTCATTGTTCCGCGGGTGCAGATTAAAATGACGTGTTCGCACCGTTCCACGCATTGCAAGCGGATGACGGGTTTAGAAAGGGAGACACGCAATTCGCGAATACGGTTCGCAGAGTTCAACCGTGATTCTTTGCTCGGAAACTCCCCGGCGAACGTTATCGCTGTGTAATTCGGGCTGCTAACTGCCTGAAATTTATAAGCGCTCACGTGCAACGGACAGAGAGTGTCGCTATTATTCATCGGTGCGTTGACTCTCTGCACGCGCACTTCGGCCTTTCGAACGAAACGAGCCTACTCGACGAAGGAGATCCCCGATGATTATCGGCCACGTTTGTCGCTGAATGGCCGCTAAACGGTCTCGTTGACACGGGCAACGTGACGGACGTACAAAATGCTCGCGATGCCATTTAAAAACGCCTCGTACGTCCACAGATTTTCGCGGCTGGCATCGTCGATGCGCGATCCATTAGAATTTCGTTTGTCCTTCGTACTCTGAAGAGTTCTTAGTGCTCGCACGTGTTTCAACCGCGGCTGGAACTTTTCGTGGATATCGAAATAGACTCGCCGCGGGGTGTACGGTAACGGAATATCTATGAACGCAAGCACATTTTCTGTATTGTTTTTTCAATTCTTTGAAAAAAAACCACCGACCGTGCCTGCACATCTACATATCTGACGAGGTACTACGAACTTTTAGATGTAATCGGTTTTTTTGTTCTCACGATTATGGATTGGGATTTTATATTGTCCTTCGGAGAAGATAACGAGTATTATTACATAACGAATGTTTTGCAGGATTCTCTATTAGGTCGAGGCGTTAGCCTTTATTTATCCTTGAAGCGTACCGAAGACTCGTTACGCTCCGTCAAAGTCGCCGACTATAAATCTATGACAGTAATTAATCCTATCTTTCGTTGATGCACGAAGCGGTGCTCTTAGATCCGCGTGTCTTTAGAATATTCTTTCAGCTCGAGTTATGCGTTTCCGATTGCTGACTTCGGTGTGTTGATGTTTTCCTTTTGAAAGAGAAGAATTTCTTTCGCGAATATTATGTGTAGTATAGCATCCGTTTTCGCAGTTTAAACGTGGTTTAAACCGAGATTTTATGCATTTTTAGTCAAATCGAGTGGGCATTTTTATTTTGCGTAAAGACGGAGAGTACATAGATTAGAGTTGGATTGTCAAAAACGCAAGCGAACCGACGAAAGAAGTTCTCGAACCGGCTAACAGTTCAGAATAGTGAAACGCGATCGTGAAAAGGTACACCGTGCAGCATCGCTGCACCAGACTGCTCCATTTGCCCAAGCGGAGCGAGAGTTCTTTTATTCAAACTGAAGCTATAAAATCAGACACAGCAGCCGCTGCAACCTGTCCTTGGCTTTTTACGTCTTCTCTGCTTAAACCGTTTTAGGAATATACACAGAGAACTGTGTCGTAGCCGGCATGTCAGCGAGTAACAGCGACGCAGTTAGAGTGCACGTGCACAGTGATTCACCAGCGCAATAATTCTAACGATTATTTATTATACCGTTCGATCTGCCACTCTCCTGACCCCGTTATGTATACATGCAACGGTATCGACAGAAGATTCAACCAGGATTTAGAAACTGTTAGACATTGTATTCTCTCCGTAACTGTCGAAATTTTATCCCCACCCCTGTAACAGGATCTCCGTTGGAAACGATCAAGCTGTAATGAGTCTCATACTGATACGAGCGAAGCAAAAGAGAGCTTTTCTAATTTTTAATTCTGTTTTTTTTTTCTATGAAACTTTTACCAAACTGTTGTATTGGTTTTGTTTTTCTAATTAACCCTTTGCACTCGAAGCTGTTTTCAACCCTACCCATTCTCCCCTAACATTTGCGATCTCGTATCGTTTATCATGTGTTCTGGTGTGAACGAGCTTCTTCTATTTTCATTCCGTTCTCGCGTGCGCGTTGTAATAGGTCTACGATTAAAATGGCTTTCCTCGTCGCCGGATAAAATGTTAATGGAGCGTAACAGATTTTTCATCGTCGTAATCAGCGAGCGAAGCTTCGCGCCGGTCGTCCATCGCCCGTACACGAATCACGTTCGATAAACCCCGAGGGTCAAGAAATCGGGATGGCACTTACCCTACCGGATCACACAACTTTATTTCACTTCCGTTAATCGACATTCCCCTCCGCATCCTAAAGGCTCCGTTCCCCTCGCGACTCTAATTGTTATGGGTCGCTGACCGAATACGCTTGTTGCAAGACACCAAAAGATAACACGAGAGCTCCCAGTGTTGCCATTACCAATCACGGCTGCACTTGTTGCGACTGCACACTTGTTGCACCAACTGCGGCCCGTCTAAACAACGCCGATGACTTGGTTAACTACGTACGGACAAGCATGCGCCGCTCGATTTCTTTTTTAATCCCTTTGTCGGTGACCAACTGCGAAAAACAGTAACAGACGCGGTGTACTCTACCTTTCTTTGTGCTTGTACAAATTTCAGAAAATGCATTTCGGACACTTTGTACGCGAAACCGCCAGACGTTATTCCCGTATTAAGATCAGTCTGCAACGTGACCGGCATTATCATGCTGCTGGTAATATCTCCGGCAAGCGAATGCGTGACATGTCGTTGACGACGAGGAGGATTCCGATAAATATTCGCAGACCGTGCAAGATCGTCTGTGCGTTACGAAACGTTTCTGCTAGGCAATTTGTTCGCGTACGACAACACTCTTATCCTTGTTTTCTGGTGTATTAACATGGCCTCAAGGTCGATTCCCGAATAAATATCGTCAGGCTATTTTAGGAATTTCGTGAGCGTTTTTGAAAATTGAAAGTGAAATAGTTATTCAATGGCCATTCTAGTCGCTCGGATATGTTACCGAAATGTTTAAAGAACGCTAAAAGCCAAAATGATACCGAAAAAGTGTCCAGGAATTAGATTAAGATTCCAACATCCTTAATTAGACCAAGATCAGATTCTAAGATTACTGGAAAAAGTAAAGGGTTAATATTATTTACCGACTATTATAGGCTACCGAGATGCTTTCACTATCCTTAGAAACACTTAACTGTTTTGATAACCATCAAAGGTGGCACTGTAAGTTGGAGAATTCCAATTCCAATTCCAATTTCAATTCCAAGGATAGTCAAGGAAAGAGTACAAAAGATGAAAGTGCTAAAATTGGATAAGAAGAGGACCAAGGGAAATTGGATATGATTAGGAGCAGCTCGAGAGTGGTGAATGAAAATTAAGGTATTATATATATATATATATATATATAACTGACAGCGGTTGCGGATGATAGCAAAAGAAATACATAATTAGTTGTAAATGGCCGGGTAATGGGTATCATATTTTTCTGTTCCGTCATCAAGGATGATACGATGAATTCACTGACGAGAACTTTCAACGCATACAGTCTGTTGCAACGTATATTTCTATAAATAGATGAAAAATGTGTTCACCTTGTGAGACCGCGCATATTTCCCTGTTGATATTATCCATATTTTTCTCCGTTCATGCCTCGGACGACATCTGAACTATTCCCCTTTTCCGTTTGATATGAATTTTGTGTCTGAAACGGTCAAAGCGAATCACCGATATTCGTCCATAAACATTACTCGTTGAAAAACAAAACTGTTCGATTAAATAATGAATAGCGATGTAAATAGGTCAGCGACGCGTGGAACTGTACTTTTAAATATAAGCAGATTTTATATCGTCGCTGGTTAAAATGTGTTTGAATTATTTAAAAAGTTCTTTCGCAGCTCGTTGCAGCGTGTTGCAGCGTGTTGCAGTAATCAACAACAGAGGATTCGGTGTTATCCCCAGCCAACGAACCGTTAACAATTCGAACAATTTCTGTTTGCAACAGGAATTACACACACACACACACACACACACACGAACTACAGATGCGTCAATATTGAACGCGGTTCCGTTTATACAACCAATTGATAACGAGTTTCTAGTGTTCGACTTTGCGCGATGCGTTTTGTCGCGCCACTCACCGTTTTTCGTAAAAACTGAACTGCGTTTGTATTTGTAGTACTCTTACACTCTGGGACAAAACGATAAGACACATTAAGGTTCACACGATTTTATTTTATTTTATCGTTATGTCACTGAAATTTTGTTCCCCTACACTATTTCAGGATACATTTAATACCAAGACTGCGCATCTTTATGCAAAATAAAAACGGTCTGTATAAACTGTACAAAACAGCCAAATAGAAGTTTCATTCTTTGTTTAATGATTTTAAAAAAGTTAAGAAATGTGAGGTGTGCTATTCTTTCGTCTCGCGGTGTACGTTCTTCTACTCGTAGTACAGTTCCGACGAAGCTTCGTGACATTTTCATGTAATTTAAATTCAGAATACTTTCCATATGGTGCGAATTTGCGTAAGTTATTCCACAAAGGTCTCGATTCGAGTAAACATCCGCAGTTCAGTGATGATAAAGTTATGCGCGACGAGTCTTTAATCGGAATCGGTTGGAAAACGTCAGCGCAAGACTAAGATGATAATCCAAAACGAAAAGTAGTATTACGATACGAGATTCTGTTATATCCTGTCCATAGTTTTGTCAAAAATAGATAGACCAAATGCGGAAGAGTGAAAATATTCTACCAATGAGTCTAGCAATAACGTTTCTGGACAAATTGTAATTTTAATATTTCAATTTGCAGGATAGGTTCGCAGTGATTCGTGCTTCGAAACGAAAGTATTGGAAAATTGAATATAAAGAATTGATTCGACGATGTTTAACGAAACAGTTTGTTAATTAGAGTAACAGCAGCTTTCGATGCAATACGTGCGGAGGCCTGTCCGTTAATTGCTCGAGCCGCGGTTATCAGAAAACGAGCAACAATCAGCGTGCCCTCAATTTCGCCGAGCAGTTTTGCCGCTTTTGTCTCGAAACGAGCGAGACCAGATTTTTACAATCACGCGGGTCTCCCGCTTATTATTTCCACGGCGGTGTTGTTATTTTTCGTCGAGCCAAAGAGGACTCCTCGCACTCCTTTTACATCGCCGGCAATCAACCTGGCATTTACCGAGGCATTTGAAATTATATCTTCAGAATCCTCGTGGCATAAGATCAGCCAGTTCCCGCGATCGCTCGCGTATACATTCGAAATCTATCGCGTTACCACTATTATCGAAAGAACAAAAAATGTCCTTTCCCAAGGATACTTTCTTGTCTCCGGTATATTAGCATACTTGCACCGGCACGCATAGGACTTGGACCGGTCATCGATGTTTTCACGCCACAATACGCGCAGGGAACAAATTTATTCAGGGAATATAAATATTCAAAGGAGGACGTCATTGTCTGGTTGGTACACCGTCGTCCAAAATGACGGGGCAACTTTTGTTCGTCAAACGAAAACCAAGACGTCGAAAACGCTAGGCATTTTCTTCTTCCAGAGGGTATTCTGGATCTTCAAGGTCAGATTTTTATCAATTTTTAGAAATCCTCTTCGAAAGAACTATTAGGATTGTTAGGATTTCGTAAATATATCTACGCGTCTAGAGCAATTCGGTCTTGTAATTTTATACGATGCAACGTATACGTATTTTGTGCTCGGTACGGTTAGGGCCGTAATGGACGACTCGTAGTTGAAGCATTAGGTATCGAATGGTGTTCCACACTTGTGAATGGCAGTGTATGCACGCTCGCATAATCGCCTGCTCAAAATACGAAAGAGAAGATTGCTGGACCTTGAATGAAACTATACCATTATCCTTGATGCAGATATCTTTTATAACACTGTGGTTAGAGGTGCTCGTGTAATCCCGAGCGTTTTATCTTTTGCAATGTCGCCGTCCACTCTTCGCTGGTGATTATTACAGAAATAAAGGAGGAGGGGGGCGCGGGGGGCGACGGTAAGAAAAAAGGGAGAAAGGTCCTGGACAAGGCTGAATAAATAATTGCCCGTGCACGCTTTAAAAGTCTACCAGTGACATTTTCACGGACGAGCCGTCGGTGTTTGTTTGCAGGCTCGATGAGCCGCGGGAATGCGTTGTTCCTCGCAAATCGAGGACCATCTTGCGCCACGAATTGCGGGGGAACAGCGTCTAAAGAAGATCTCGTGCCGCATGAGAAGCCAATCGCGAAGATCTCGACGGGAGTCACGTTTTCATCGGCAACGGGTACGGTTTGTCGGTTTTGCAACTCCCGCATACTCCTCCAGAGTTCATCCTTTCAGAACAAATCACGCCGCTCGCTCTTTCGCCAGAGTATTTACACTTTTTCGCTAGAGCATTCTACCATTTTCCTCGGGACGCATACGGTCGGTCAGAAAACTCTGCGTGCACCCTTTACCCTTTCAACCCAGCTGGTATACTGGGTACTCTCACGACCACGATAATTGCAGGATAATTGCAGATATCAACCTGTTTTTTTTTTTAAACATTCGGGTTATCGAAGATTTAGAAGGTGCCTTCTGTGAAGCTAGCGAAAGTTGTGACATTGCGACGTGATATTCGTGAAAACCTGTCCGCGCGATCCAACGATTCGTCGTTCGAACGGTGCGCTCGAAAACGCGCGGTTTCTGCCATGTCAGAGCTAGCCCTTAGCTTCGTGTCGGAACGCGAGAAATAAATCGTATGTTCACGATGCAAATTGCGATCAGCGAGCACGCGTCGGCAACACGGATCTCACGAGTTGTCTACAGCGTTGAACGGATCCGTGCAACCCGGCACATGGATCCCGTTGAATCATAAGCGCGTTCCAACCGTCGCCGACAACGGGACAAATGAGCGCGCGTCGACACGGAACAAGTCCGTGTTTCCATCATCGTTTTACGATCCAGCCGCGATATACTCGCGCACTGGAGGGGCGGGGAGGGGAGGGGGAGGCAATAACAATGTTTCAGCGAGGCAACGTACGAGATCCCGTAATCAATCGGTGCCGAGATCGCGGCCAATGACGTGTAAGGTCGCGGCGCGCGGCGCGCGGCGCTCGCCACGATTCGCTCCGATAATCGGTTGAAAGTACGAGTTCCTGGTACAATTTCTTGCAAAACTCGTGCGTCGGTACACTATTCCGAGGCTTGTTCCTGCTTGAAAATCGGGGTAACTGGCATAAGGACGGTCGGCCGCGATCTCGCACGTGTCCGCTGTCTCTCTTTGTTCGACGCAAGGGATCGACCCGAGAGTCGAGCTCTCCGGGGCCAGCGTGAAAGTGCGACACACGATGCCAGTGATAAATGCGGCAAGAAACACGCGGATAACCGAGCGCGGTTTACCTCTCCCTCTCTCGTTCTCGGGACACCGAGGTGGCCATTGCACCTGCAACCGTTCGTTTAGAGCCACGAAACCCTGCAAGATCGATCGGAGTAATAAGCCGATCCTAATGAACTCGGCTCGAACGATACGTTCGGCTGACTCATTGCGAGTTATCGGTTGACTCAACCGCGAGACAATTCTACAATCAATTTGTACTGGCCAGCCTCGGCAGATGCACGTCCATAGATAGCGGATGTCGTTCGTTCGATAGCACGGGGCTATCCTAAACCTATCTTCGAAAGCTATCTTCGATCTTGCCAACTCTCTCGGTACGATCGCCTCTACAACTAACACCAGCTTTACGGGAACACTAAAAGTGACGCGTCCCCGATGAATTTTAATGCGAAATTAAAAAATTTCGAACCTGTGGTAAGAGTAGGTGAGTCGAAAGGACTTCTCGATTCACTGATTTCCTATCGTTAAGGCACATTGACGCGGCATCGCGCAATACCTACTCATTGTCCCAGTCACTTTTTCTTTTCCCACAACCGTGTTACACTTAGCGGGTACGAATAACGCGCGCGCGCACGAATAACCGCACTGTTTTATACGCGAATGAGCACAGTCGATGAAATCGTTCGTTGGTTCCCTGAAATCTATCCCGGCCATTGAGCAATATTCGGGGTGTAATTTCTAGTATGACGCGTGCGCGCTAATATCGCGGCAAACTGTACCGGAGAAAGTGTAATAAAGCTAACGAGAGTCCATCGTGATAATTGATTATGAAACGGACCACTTTTGGTAGCTTACGGTGTAATCATGATTTTAGTATGGCCTCCGACTGCGAACGCTGACTAAGGATTTCTGTGTTTCGCAAGCTTATTGTCCAATTAGGCCTGGGCCTCGAGAATATTATGTTATAAAACTCTCTTGCTGTAGCTGATATAATTTAATATAATCAAGAAACCGCTATTCCTTGAATTTTGGAGAAATCTTATCTGTTAAGTTTAAATGTGCTGTATATTTTTCAGATCTCACGGTGCTTTACCGTTTGCAATTATACTTATTGGTTGGCAATAAATTGCCGACCAAACACGGTAGTACAAACTTGACGAGACGCGAGAAATTTTCTTTTACGTAAAGTTGTCGTCGATATGTTCATCTTCTCGCTCGTATAAAAAGAAGACTTTCTGTAAAAGTAAAGCTGGATATATAGAAATAGAAACCGACGATAGGACTTCATTGCCTAGTGTTTATGAAGTTTTTCTACTTAAGGTCACGCGAAGATCGCAGCATCGTAGGTGATTGGATACACGTTGACCTCTGCTATCGTATCGCGACGGTGAAAATATCAAAAAATATGACCTTGAGAAAAATTTATATCCCATTGTGGTGCTCGCTCGTTCGAACAAAATAATGTTTTCCTTCGACCATTTTTCCTTATCGGTCGTTTCATGTGCAACGACGACGATAATTGAAACGAAACGTAATCGAAAAAAGTGAAATATATGTTCGATCGAAAACCTATTGCCAGAGGTATAGCGTAATATAATCGTTCCACGAATCGAGAGATTAGGCTAGAAAATATTCAGCAATAATTGCTAGGTTGAAGACGCTAGAGCCCACTGGAAGTGGGATTGCGACAACGCAGCCTTGGACTCGTTGTATTATACAATACTTAGGGGACCGGTAAGCTTATTCTACCCGTGCATCTCCACCCGTGCATCTCTGTGCCATTTTTCAGCAATGACGCTGCGACCATAGACGCCACAAAATTGTTCGTTGTTTGCGCCAGCTCCGTAATTATTTGCACAGCCTATACGATAAAACACGAACCCTAAAAATAGGCGATTAATAAAAGGATAGCGCGAGGGGGATGCTTCGAGCCCCGCTTTAAACACACATGGTGAACACTTGTGAAAACAAGGCTTATGATTTGTGCTCTAATATACGCGGATGCTCGCGTTCCCGCGAAAGCTGTAAGGTAGAATGGTCTAGCAGATCGCGGCAGTTTGTGCAAATTTTCGCTTCTGGTTGAAAACTTCTCAGCGAAAACTGAAACATCCGACGAAAAGACTCTCTTCCATTATTTAATAAGATGTGGACAATTAAAATGTCTCTTTTGTTCGCCACTGTATCAGAATTTCAAGTAGAAACAATCGACGTTCTTGCCTTCTGTCTGTTTTACGACATAAACGGAGAAGAAGACCATAGGAGGGGACAAAAAGTGGTTCGATGTAAGTTCAGTGCGGACACAGCTTTACATTTCTGCAAGACCGATCGAACGTTACCTAATGCGTAAACAAATTTCGGAATAGCCACTGAAACGTGGGCTTACGCTGGTTGACGTTTTTCGAAATCGTACGAGGTCATCTCGTGCTCGCCTGCGAAAAGTGAACTGACCATATGGGTCAAGGCAGACGTTGAAATTGTTCTTATTAATCACTTCTGATTTCGGCGATCGATTACTCGATTCAACTATGGTACTTGACTATGACACCGTAACCGAATAGAAATGATTCGATACAAAACCACGATAGAACCTTTCGCCATACATAATTTCACTAAAAACTGAAAAATATAAGGTAAAGTAGAAAATGAGAATATGTCTACCTCGGAGAAATAAAATTGAATATAATTGTTATTATTTGCAAGAAATACACCAAGACAGTGTTAAATTCCACTGAAATCGATATTTTCATTGTACGATGCACACTTCTCTGAGGTTTAAATGCATATAGATCTCTGATGATTAGAAAGCATGTTTTCATTATCTAATATATAGGCTACATTCTCGCTACTTCATATCTTCTCGATGTTGTAAGTGTTGCGCGTGACCGTAATGTATTCTGAGTTGCATCTAGAAAAAGTTGTAGAGATCTGCGTCAACCGTAAATTGAAAAATTCTGTCGGTTTACTTTGGAGCAAAGAAGTAACGTACTTTGTATATATATATGTACAGTCCACGTTCTATTAGAATACTGCACACGGACTTGCTCAATACCGCGGTTCGCAATATCGCTCTACACTGGATTCGGATTATACACTTTTATATTATACGCAACGACAGTATAATACAATACATTTTGCATTGAACGGCTAGCATAACGTCGTATCGCATTGGCGGAAAGCGCAGGACACGATTATGTTCGAAAGCCTCTTCAAATTTGGGCATTGATTAGAAAGTTGGACTCGGTCAACCTCGAAATACTGATGCTCATTGTGGAGCAACGCGCTGCAAGCTGCAACCCTAACGATCGTGATACCGCGAGCGAACAATGGCCGATGCGGAATACCGAAGTTTGTTTCAACATGGTCTCTCGAGGCGAAAGAAACGGGCAACGGGAAAGATCTGCTAATTGTCGGAATTTAAGGACACATTATGTAACGGAAACTGTTTCTCGTACAATGCACAGTAAATTCGTTTGCAGTAACCGACCTGACAAACGGATCAGATAAAATTTATTGTTTCTGTGTTTTGACAGTGTCAAACTTTGCTCAAGTTTCGCTGTCGCGTAACTGCAACCTACAACCTTTAGTCTTATAAGCCTAACTTCTCTATAATTATCAAGCGTTCGCTTCTGTAAATTTCAAAGTTAATCGGTGCAGTTGCAAAGTCCCGGGATTTTCGTGAAAACGGATCGGAAACGAAAAGCGGCGTTGGAAGATCGATGCGTTGTTAACAAAGGGGCCTGAATTCGCGGTTACACCGGTACGAAATCAACTAGTTATCCGACGATCTGGTTGCTGTGCTACCGCGTTGCTGGTAATGGCTAAACAAAGCGGAAGAATTTAAAATTTAAAAATCTTCCCTTATCTCTTTGACGAAGTGTGCGGTCGTTGGCGCAACTATTTCGCAAAGTATCCTTAAGATCGTAATTACACCTGGTCTAATATCCACGAGGCGTTGCAATTAAGCGAATAGCTTTAAAGATATCAGCTGCCATTAATCGGTTAGTGGCTCAACTGAAACGGAGTCACGTGTCTACCACTGAAACGTCACTTGTCACGAGCACATTCGAGTGTCCTCCATTTGTATTTCTTGATAGGATTACAAAGGTGGTCCGCGGTTTGTCACAGGCCTCTACTAATCTTGCTACTATTATTATTGCTATTAACAGTTTCGTCGCGCGTCAATGAATTGGCAAAGCAACGAAAAAGTAACACGCGCGTTGTTATAGTTCTTAATAACACAGTTTCTCCCGTTACAAGATGTATACTTTCAAACGATGCTCAACTTTTTCTAGAGTAATCTCCAATCGAATGAAACAAGACTCTTGCCATTTTCATTCACGTTTCTCTTTAACACCACGACCGGTCGAATTGCCGTTTTCCCATCTTCTACTCTACAGAAGATGCTGCCATGAGAAATGATTGATTGAACTTGTTCGTTCGATCGCGTACTCTTAGAAAAATGCCGAGAAATCGAAATCAATGTAGTGTTGGAATTTTGATAAATACCAGTCACAGTTTTGCTAAGTACGGTTAGTGTTAACCGATGGTGTGAACGTGGATTAGTTGAGTTTTCTAGCAGTAAAATTAATATGTATATATAAGGATTTGAACAGGTGTAACTATGGCTGGTACGAAATCGTCGAAAACGTCCGCCTCGCGAGAGTCGAATCATTCTCCATGTTAAAACGGATAGCTTCGAACGGGTACGCGAAAATATACATTTCAGCTCGGGGCGTTACGTCATCACAATGATCGAACCGGAGAACCAAAAAAATTCACGTATACCGACGTAATATTCCTCGTGAAAGCGACAGAAACCTCGAGGTAAGAGTACAGTGCTTATACAGCATCGACTGCAAGCGTCGACGGTACTCACCTGATCGTCTCAAGGATTCTCCATCTTCTCTCGTCCCTCGTAGATCTTTCAATGTCGCAGGTGCGTGGATCTACCGGCGGAGCATCGAGACATCGCCCCTAGTAGCGTCTTCATGAAATCACACGAATTTCGTTCAACACACTGCTCTCCAGTTCTAGATCGAGCGCCAAACATCGATCGAACGAACCACCACCGCAACGCGATCGATCCGACACCGGCAATTTCGATCGATCGAGACGAACTATTCTTACAGTGTCCGTGTCTAAATCCTTTTTAAATTGGCGAGATAGATGGTAGAGGTTCGACTAGACGGATCACGCTGGTCTCCATCGATCCTAGCGATCGTCGATGATACAGTCAGCCGCCGAACGGCGAGCTGGATCGTACCGATCGTTCGATCGAGAAAAATCGTTACGCGGAGGCCTCAGGCTTCTGATCGATTCGTTACAGAGTCGAAGCAACGTTTCTTCTTGTCGTCTTCCTTGAACGGGGATCGTGCGCGTCCTCCGTCGCGAGGACCGATCGATCGATCACGATCGCTGCCGTTCTCCGCTCACGATCGCGACGGACCACGATCTCACCGTGAGCAGCGGATCTCCGCGACTGCGGCTACTTCGTATCTACTCGCGGCGAACGATCGCCAGTGAATGCGTGCGCGCGCGTGTTCCTCCGTGTTTGTCAGTGTGCACGACAGTGTATACGCACCAGCCGCGTTAATGTTAATAATGCGAGCGTGCGCGCGCGCTCACGCATTCACGATCGGCCGATTAGGGGTGACGGGCGGAAGAAGGCTCTACCGATCCACGTTCTGCCTTCGCAATGGGTGGTAAACCCGGGACCAAGAGGATCCTTTTCTTCGAGAAGATCGATGCGCACCCCCCCCCCCCCCCCCCCCCCCCCCAACGAGGGAGGCGCACAGTGGGAAATTTGGACAAAATCGGATTCAACATCAAGGAACTTTCGATAGGAATCAGGTAGAGCGATGAAATTTTTTTTTAATTAAACCTCAAACTTGGTAGAATATACAAAGTAAGGAAATAGTTGGAATTATTTCTTCTAGGTTGTCTCAAATGTTCGTTTATGGCATGATCAAGTAGCAAGCTTAGGCTATAATGAAGCATCAACGAACAAACTAATGCGTTGTTTGTATATGCTTGTGTTATCTAACAATATGAACGCGCACATTGCGAAAGAATCTTTTGGGACAAGCTAATACTTCGAACGTTTCGGGTCTAATATCGGGTTTCTATTCCCGCATGGGTTCGCATACGTCACGCCACGGGAAGATCGGGAATCCAGGATTCGAGAAAATGGTTGATTTTTATCGGAGTCTCCCGTCGCTCGAGGTGAGAAACGAATGCATTATTTATGATTTTTAGCTTATCAACAGAATTATCAGGGGAACGTGCGACTATAGAAATCCGTGACAAAAAATATAAATATTAATAGCAACATAAATATTTAAGCAGGCTATAGATCCGTTGTCTTGTGCGTCTTGATCCGCGCGTACTTTGAAACGGAATAAATTTTTTTAAATGAGTTCGGACGACTTGAGATTTTTAAAGGGTATACCAGGACTTTTTGACTATTTGAAAATATTCTGAACAAGAGAAGATATGTAGAAAAAGTGTTGAAATTATCGATGAAATTTTACACTAGATTAGGCGACCTTGAATCTTCTAGATTTCATTAGCCGCAGTTTTTTCGAACAAGGACATTTAGTTGCTAAGCAAACTCTACGCATCGTTATTCGTTGTGCTAGTTACTGAATCTGACTAAGGGAAAAGATCATAAAAAATGGGGGTTCCAAAGATCAAAAATACAAAGAGATACTCTAGCGTTGTTCAGTGACAGCACAAAGTCAGCGTAGGGAGATTGTTATCGCGGAGAACAGGCTGACACAAAAACGGTGTAAATATGCACGCGGCGGAACAAGGAATACAAAAGTGTAGCAATCGTTTCACTTTTGAAACTTCATCGAGTGTTGCAAGAAAAGGGTAAACGATCTCGTATTTCGTAACCGTTGATCCGATTCGGCTCATTACGCGCGCGCACGCTTCCTTCTTACCGCAGCTCTTCTTCCTCTGTCGTTTCCTAGATAACAATCAGGCATAATTCGCGATCCATTGGAGCTCAGCTTCTCTTCTTACGATCGGCGATAATAAAAACGGCATTGTTTTCACCTTGTCATGTCCAATTCGCTCTTTCTTTGTTTACTAATTGCGTAAGGTACGATAACAATCTCTTTTTGCGTAACGTCATCTGTAGCCACACGACAAATGACAAATGATTCAATTAACTCTGACCACCTCGAATATTTTCGTTATTCGTAATAATATGAAAAAATGGTACACATAAAACTTGTATAAAACATATAATCTTTTTACATGGCCGAGGCCGTTTCGGCGATTCGAAGGTCACCTGAAATTCTTTAAACAGAATTTAATTTTTCTTTCGCGAATCTCCAGTGGCTCGCGAAAAGGCTGATCACATATCGATTGTACATTCTTGCGCGAATGTGTATACAAAACACCATGCGCACGAGGCACGTTTTTTTTTCTCAAGTTATCAAGAAAACCGTGAACGGTGGCTAATTTTAAAACGAATAAATAACATGTATAAAAAAAAAAAAAATGATGAAACGATACAACTCTCCTTTCCCGTTCGAGATATCATCTGCTGGACTTTATTCTTACGTAACGATCGGTGTAGTTTGTTGTACCTTTGTGTCCTTTTTCATTCTTTTCTAGAGATAACATTTTTGATTAAGTTTTTGATTCTCTTTTTTTCTTTTTGTTCTTTTTTCTTTTTTGAGACGTTAGAACAAATAGTTTACTACATGTTTTGAAAAGAGATCTTTCAAAAAATTCCAGTTGCTCGGAAACCACAGAGAATAACGATGAGAAAGACAAATTTTTTTGGATTTTGCTACTGTCGTTACGTTAGGTCTGAAGCTGATGAAAGTTCGCAAACGCAATCCTAGATACCCGGTAGCCAATTAAGATGCACGATGTACCTATCTCCTCTGAGCAGCTGCTGTGTATTCCGAGCTGGTAATGATCGCGACCTTGAACGATAGAAATCATTCGTCTAACAACGTCGTTGGCCCACCATTCTTCCGGTAGTCTCGCATCGATCGAATTACAGCCGCGGTTCGTCTAATAATTAGCGTATCAAGACACGGTCACACGAAAACCCGTTGCCGCTACAGTTGTGCAAATATCATCGGATTTCGCAATGGCTGTTCCAACACTTCGAACCGTGAAAGTTCCTGATACCGCGACTGGACGCGAAAGAAATGGGCTGTCGGGGTATCGGCCGACTCCGCGACCGCCCAACAAAATACTTAATCGATCGTTGAGTAACGTTACAACGCGTTACGTAATCCAAGAATTTTTCGACAAGATTTTGCCCCTCGAATCCCCGGAAAGGTTTCCGGTATCGTAGTTCGATCCTGTTGCGCTTTCTTTACAATTCGATTGGATCTGCTCGTTTCGTAAACGTTCTAAAGTCGGTAGATTTTGAATCGCTTGCGACTTGCTATTAGTTGTCGCTAGTACCGTTTCACTTGGTCCGACGCTTGAAATCGATTAATTTCTATTGCTTGAAAATCTATGCATCGTAGTGAGATGAGAAGACGCCCCCGTAGTCCGAATGTTTACGTTTTCACCTGACTACAGGTGAAACTACATAACATGCGTGACCGCTTCAGTTAATATTTCGGCTAGAGTCCACCGGCTATAGAGTCCAAGGCTAGAGTTCCTTCTTCTCGTCTCACCACGATACAGCCGCAGTGTCGCCAGATTAAGATTTATCTCCCACACTACCCTTTCCCTTCCCCTTCTACGACATTCTCCCCCGATTTTCTTGATTTTCTGCGCTACGTCGCGTCCTAACTAACCCGGTAGTCACAGAGACGGGGTAACTGTATATTCCCCTCAATTTCCCATGTCTGGCGACAGTGCGAACAGTACAGACTCGTCGAGTTTAAATCCGGTAAAGTCATTCGATAAAGAAAAACAGTTTAAATTTCAGGAAAATAGCTCGTATTTATTATCGTTGACGTTTGTCTTCCTTTTTTGCAAAAAATAATCATTTCGCGAAACAAAGACATGGAATGTGGAAATTCGAATAGAAATCAGTGGGAGAGTAGAAACAATGTTTACGCAACATTTTAATATTTCTTTTTTGTCGATGCAGAAAAAGGAACGGATTACAAGGTTGGCTGGGTTTCCTGCCGTGAAAAATCAATTAGCCACTGTGGGAGAACAGAAAATTCAATAAAATGAAATATCGTTCAAAGAGGCGAAGATTCGGTGAAATATTTAACATCGTAGTGGACCGCACCGTTCCAGCCTAGAACTTTCATGCAGCTCTATCACCTAGACACTGGCAACCGAACCGGTTGCTTTTACAGATCAACTGATCGGCGCGGCTGGACCAAATTAGCCACTCGCTAGCAGGAAAACACGCCGATCAGTGAAAAAAGAAAAAAAAAAAAAAAAAAGAGTATCCGAACTGTTTCGATTCAAACAAGTTGACCACGGGCTCAACGGATCAGTCTTGTCTTTAACTTCCATAGAATTCCATAATTCTATCGCCATCTATTATAATCGGCTGGACTCGACTTTGACCCCTAAAACCCGTCTAGAGCTTTTCGAATAAATATTCTTTTACCACATTCAGACTACGGCTCTTTGCGTGTCGAAATCAAAATTGGCACCATCAGTTTCAAGAAACCCTGAATTCTTTCAATCTGTTCAGATTTTTATAAGATGCGTAAAGTCCAGCCTGGCTGTCGCGTTCTTCCGCGGTACTAACATCTGGGTTCTGTCAACCAGACCAGCTTCACTGCCAAGTCGGTAGCATACGAGAGAAATGACCAGTCGGTGAAACGAGGCAAGGGTGAAGGTCGGATTAGTCACGAGCAGCGTGTCTCGGCAACATACTCCTTTACAGGTACATGCATCGACTGATCTGCATTTTAAGGACGTAGACAAAAGCGTATGTAACGAAATGAAACATTTCCAGACGTTCGATCGTTATTTCATACACGTGCTCGCCACATTCTGTACCCGTGCAGGATGTAAAACCGCTTTGAGAAAAACTTGCGCTATCGGTTCTTATGCGGCCGTTCGCGTAATTGATTTTGACCTTTTCGCGGGTGGTCGTTGAGAAATAGTCTGATCAACCCAGCGCCAAAGCGTCACGAGACGAGATTGTAGTAACGATCCTCTAAAGGGAATTCTCATTTAAATATTAAGTTGCTGCAAAAATAATCGGTAAAAACATCGTTTTCGAAAAGGTATGCATCGTATACGAGACTGTTGACGGAATCTAAGAGAACCGGTTGTACGACCATCGGTAAGAATGTCCTCACGACCTTGATGTTAAACGTTATCATAAGCGCGACGTATTCGGACGATCTCCGATGACTTCTGAACCGGCGAAAGCGAGCGCTCGAGGGACTTTCGCAATGAATTGAAAGTCGGAGATCGTTCAAACACTTTTTGCACGAAAGAAACTGATTAAATGTTACTTCTTAATCGGTTTCAACTTCTATGTATTACCTGCCTCATAGTTGATCGGACAGATCAATGTTCATAACTTAGAGCTTCTACTTTGCAACATTCGAGTAGGTCGCGGTATAGATTTCTAGGCAAAATACTTGTGCAATTCCGCATGCAAATAATGTGGATCGAATACTACACTTTTTGCGGAGCTTTTCTTGCAATGTAAACATATTTCTGGAGCAAGAACAGACTCTCTAGAATTAATAGAAACAAGAATTTACCGCGACATGAAAGTAGTTGCGTCGAATTAGTTCGAATTCACTGGAGTCATTAGATTTTATGCACTTTAACGTAAAACTGACACGGTATTAGCATAGAACCAAGTGTTAGTTCGAAGATTAAAGAGTCGAACAAAATAGTAATTTCAAGTATCACACGGTTTGAATCAGACGTAAGAAAATTGTTACGGTTTTTTAAAAAAAGTGTGCTAAACATGATCTATGATATCTTCTAGGCTGAAAGATCACGTGGGATTTGATTCAGGCTAAAAAGATGATGCAGGTTCTGATCCAGGCTAAAAAGATGATGCAGGTTCTGATCCAGGCTAAAAAGGTGACGCAGGTTCTGATCCAGGCTAAAACGGTGGTGCAGGTTCTGATCCAGGCTAAAAAGGTGATGCAGGTTCGTTCTGATTCAGGCTAAAAAGATGATGCAGGTTCTGATTCAGGCTAAAAAAAAAAAATTACACTTGGGGGCAGTACTATACCGGGGACAGTAAAATCCCGGAAGTGAGCACTCTCGTTTCCTCTTTGGTTGCAGCTTTTGTTCATGCAGTTCAGTAGTTGACCGTTTCATTTCGCTAGAGTCCGCTGTCGTACCAGTGCATTTTCCACTAGAAAATTGCATTGGATGCACGGTCTGTACTGATGTTAAGTCTGTGGCGTGACCGAGTATTGTTTGTATTTACGGGGTTTTGTCGTGGACTAGCCGATGTCTGTTTCACCTACGACTCGCTACTAGGTAGGACCATGTGGATTGCTAGACGTTTGTTTCATCACCGGGTCGTCGCGTGAGGAAAAGGGTTGTCGTGGACTAGCCGATGTCTGTTTCATCACCGGGTCGCCACGTGGGTTAAGGGACGGTATTTGGTGTGCCGTTGTGGAAAGTATGTACTAGTTTCAGGAGTTTAACAAGGATGTCAATGTGAGATTATTTACCCTAGTAATTAGCATTTACGGTTGGCCGGCAAATCGTTCAACAGTCGGGAGTTACGTAGTTGGGATATAGTGAGTGTTTTTGTCTACAAATTCCCAAAGATCGACGAAAAAATGTGTGTGACAATTTGGCAACGAATATCTAATGTTGTGCCTACAATTAGGCAATTCTAGATAAAATTTACTTCTTCCTATACACGTAACCACCGCTCGGCATTAGTTTCCCAGATATTTGTGAAAAACTGCAGACAGAGAGGAAAAGAGAGTGATCACGCTTGGGTTTTTTGTGTCCCCGGTATAGTGCTGCCTCCTAGTCGAATTTTTAGCCTGGACCAGAACGTGCATCATCTTTGTAGCCTGGACCAGAACCTGTATTATTACCAGCGGTCCAGTCTAAAAGATGATGCAGGATTCAGGTTCTGGTCTAGAATAAAAAGTTTATTCAGGTTCTGGTCTAGAATAAAAAGATGCTGCAGGTTCTGTTCCGGGCTAAAAAGATGGTGCAGGAAAAGTGGGGACACTACAACCCCGAGCACGGGCACTTTCATTCCCTCTCTGCTGCAGGTACTATGTACTTCATTGAATTTTGCCTATGTGTGCGCGTAGTGGCGTGCTTTTAGTAGTGGTAGTAGTGGTAGTGGCGTGCGTTTTAGGGTGGGCCCGGTCGCTAGATTCGACAGCGACGACTTCCACAGTATAATTTCGAGAGGTAGTTTTTCAGCGAGCCGAGGGGCGTGGGGTTGACACACTTGTTTAGATTTTTAAGCACTGTTGGCTCGTCCACGAAAAACCCTCATAAATACAAAGCGTTTAGCAGCCGATGTAATCGGATCTCGCTCTTCGCATCGCCGTATCTTCGTACCTACAATCTGGAATTGTCGTTCAAGATCGATTTCTCGATTTTCAGGTATTGTTCGCGCTTCCGGTGGTCACCGTTCTTCTTCTTCTTCTTCTTCTTCTTATTATTATTATTATTATCATCATCATCATTGTTTTTGTTATTACAAATACAAACAATTGCGGAACATTAAACTATTATTTAATAAACTAAAAGCGCAGTGTTTTCTTTAATCATGGAGAAAAAGCACGATAAGAAAAGAGTTTTCCTCTCAGTGCAAGAAAAAATGGATATTGCCGAAGAATCACAGCGAGGAGTGCCGACGAAAATATTGTGTCGCAAGTATGGTGTTTCAACGAGTGTGATATATCGTGCTCAACGAGAGTCTACGCTTTTGTCAAGCTTCGGAAGCCGAGGAGGGCATACGTTACAGCATAAGAATCGAAGAACATCTCCGTACGTAGAGTTAGAGAGACGTCTGTACTCATGGATTCAGGATCAGCAAATAAAGGGCAAACAGTTGACCGACCTATTATTACGAGATAAGGCGAGGAAACTTAGCGGTGAATTCGGAGCGACATCGTTCGTTGCAAGTGGAGGCTGGTTAAGGAATTTTAAGAACCGACATAGAATCCGTCTGCTTCCCGGGGAAAACGATATTTCAGACGATTATCGTGCGACACTGTTTGTACAGAAGTTCAGGAAACGTATCCAAGAGGAGAAGTTGAGTTTGTCCAATATCTATAATATGCACGAGATGGGTCTGTTATGGAAGACTGTC
The DNA here is from genome assembly GCA_028454255.1 of Halictus ligatus. Taxonomy (NCBI): domain Eukaryota; kingdom Metazoa; phylum Arthropoda; class Insecta; order Hymenoptera; family Halictidae; genus Halictus; species Halictus ligatus. The sequence continues at coordinate 17,166,122 of CM052138.1, read as the reverse complement.
CCTTTGAAGACTTTCAATTTCGGAAAAGAAGGAAAACTCACGGCGTTCAAAAAGAAAAAGTATAATGTATCCATTGGACTGTGTGCCAATACAGATGGAACACACAAGCTCCCGCCACTTTTTGTTCATAAATTTAAAAGTCCACCAGCACTAAAAGGTTGCGGGCGGCTGCCTGTTGTTTACAAATCTGAGCCGCAAGCGTGTATTAATTTACAAATTTTTAACGAATGGTACGAGCAAGAGTTTAAACCACGTGTACGGCATAATCATTGGCTCAATGGCACAGGAGGGAAAGTATTGTTGCTCGTAGATGATTCTTCCAATCACAAAAGAATCGATGTAACGCCAGATTTCCAGTTTGAAATCGTTTATATGCCAGTGAATACTACCACGCTTATTCGACCTATGGAACAGGGCATAATTGAACGATTCAAAACCATTTATATGGACAAAGTCAGTCCTCGCATTCTAAAGTTGGAGAAAGGAATTAACGAGTTTTATGATACATACAATATAAAAGATTGTATTTATTTAATAAATGAAACGTGGAATGATATCACAGCCGCTAATATTAAATATGGGTGGAATAAATGCTTGTCTATGTATAGGGGGGAAGAGAAAAATCGGGTTAAAACATCGAAAAATTCGCAGAGGGAACGTACCACGCTTCCTATTACTGACGAGGACTGTATGGAAATTTTATGGCGTTTGAAAGAGAAAAATAGACGAAATATGGAAATAGAAACAGATGATGAAGAAACAGATACAGATGATGATGAAGAAGAAGAAGAAGAAGAAGAAGCAGAAGCAGAAGAAGAAGAAAAAGAAGAAGAAGAAGAAAATAAAACATCGGACGAGGCAGGACCATCGCACGAAGCAGGACCATCAAACGAGGCAGGACCATCGCACGAAGCAGGACCATCAAACGAGGCAGGACCATCGCACGAAGCAGGACCATCAAACGAGGTAGGAGTATCAGAGGAAGCAGAACTTAGTTTTATAGAAAGGAAGAGGAAATTTGTAAGTGAAATGGAAGATGGCCTGAAGAAGTTTGCCAAGAACAATAAGACGCTGTTAATTATGGGAGAAGCATTGTTAAGATGTCTGGAAACCGAAGCTCCCCCAGATACAGAAAAACCATAGTTGAAAGTGCGACAGTAAAAAGACCAGATTCTGCAAAACATAATTAAAGAAAAAGAAAAACTAATTTCACACGTAAAATTGATTTAAAAAGGCACAAAAGGATAGAGAATTTATTAATAAACGACACCATTGTGAAGAACCGAGGGTCGATCTTAATGTTTAAATGAATTTTCATAATCAATATTTTTTCGCGTTTAGATCAGTGTCTTTTAACCCTTTGCGGTCGGAGCCGCCGACGAGCAAGCATCATATGGGGCAATATGGCTCCACTATGTCCACTTTGAATATTCCCGTTATTTGTAATAATATGAAAAAAGTGTTATGTGAACATGGAAAAATATTAAATGATCTTTGTTTGCGTCAATGCAAAGTTGGAATTTTCATATCCGCTGCATCACGTGCATATTTTATTGATTATGAACTGATTGAATTATATGCTGCGATCATCCGTTTGTTCGTTTTTTCGTATTGTCATAACCAGTTAGTGAATAACCCCACCCTGTGAAACCTATAAATAAGGATCCAGGATATATAACTGACGCAATCGTGGAATCAGATTCACATAAAGCAAACCGTGCATGTTTTCTGGGACTCGGACAGCTCGCATAGATAAAAGCTTTCATTTTAACCGTGAAGCTTGCTTATATATGGTTACGAATTGAACTAATCTCGCGCGAAGTTTGTACTACATATAGTTTAGTGGATTGTTGAAAGTTGTCTGGCATTGGTTAATAATGATCAAGCCGGTGGTAAGCGTAAAACAGGGAAAATTGCGGGGCACGTACGTCGGTGGGGTCATAGGACTCTCTTACATTGCCTTTCGAGGTGTACCATTCGCAGCTCCTCCTATCGGAGAACTAAGATTTAAGGTAAATGATTTATTATTCGTAGATTGCGCATCGTCGTGTAACATACAAATATTCTGCATCTGTTGCAAGCTACTTTTTCTTTTGTATTTTCTTTAACTATCGACCGGTCACGCGGAGTTTCATAAACCCCAGCCAATTTTAAACCATCATAATACTGTATCGCAGTACTATTTTTTTCTTAGGATCCAAAACCACCTGAGAGGTGGAAGGGTATAAAGGATACCACCCAAATTAGGGTGAACGCATGTCCACAGATATTGGAGACCCCACCTCACAATATATGGGGTGATGAGGATTGTCTATACTTAAACGTGTATACCAGTTCCCTTACCGTGCCGAAACCAGTCATGTTCTGGGTCCATGGCGGTGAATTTATTACAGGGGCTGGAACTTCTACAACTTGGGGGCCTGATTATA
>CM052138.1:17130920-17163593 GCA_028454255.1 Halictus ligatus | reverse complement strand
GATCGATGAAGAATGCAAATTATCCGTTCTTCCGCCACACGTGTTTACTGCATACGAAAAACAAAATAAATTGAATTTAGTAAATGAATAGTAAAAGTGGTAAATAGTAAATAAAGGGTTATTATAGCAGTTCTAGTGTCAATTCTTGATTTTGTATGGTAAAAAAAATTCGTCATATTTAAATAATTTAAGTTTTGGCAATTTGACTTTTGTGTCAATCGACAGATTTTGTTTTAAGAATACTTGTTCTTAGGCAACGACGTTTGAAATAATTTTTCTTCACATCATATTACATACAATATAATAAGAATGGGGCTAATAATCTATAAAGCGTTATTTTATTTTAACCTATAATTCTCACATCAGGATTACGAGTTAGCTGTTTATTTTTGTAAATATAATCGTGCAAATAAGAATCCTTCACAAACACGTATGACAAATCTTTTTAAAAAACGACCAGTTTTGTTTTATTTCATAGACAAAAGGAGTAATAATAACATTATTAAATTAAATATTTACCGTCGCTGTAACCAGTTGAATGTGTTGTATTATCAGCGACCCCATATCGTAATTTACAAACTGTCATACAATTTCGCTATAATGGAATACTAATAAATTGTATAATAATAAAAATAATAGGTCACACGTCGGATTACAAAACGAGCAGTTAGGGTACACATTGTTTATTGCTTTTTTTTTTAAATTCACGTATAACTTATTATAATAATACATGTCATCGGTTTCGTATGTTCGCAAAAAAAAAAAAAAACTAAAAGGTGCAAATAGAAGTGAAGTAATAAGTACATAATTACACCGCTACGCTTGTAAAATGTCTCTGACAGCTATTTACAGTTCCAAATGTACCTCACGCAACGAAACTTCTTCGAAATGAACTGAATGTATCATCTACACGTTGAATGTTAATCGTAAAATCGAATCAATTAATGTTGCGTCACGACAAATTTCAACAAATAGGACAAATTACAAAATAAAATAAAACAGATTCGAGTGATATTAAAATCTGACGGGTGCCCGTTTGGGGCAACACGGGGCTAATCAAAATTATTAAATAAATAGTTTTATGTCGTGAACGTCACAGTACTTATTATTACTCTAAAGCGCGAGTTCGATTTTGTCGCAACGGTGTGAAATCGCAGGATAATAAGTGAACTGTTTGGCAACGAGTTTACGGATTTAGAAAAAGGTGAGGACAAAATTATTAGTAATAATCTCATTGATCCGAGTTTCGAGGAGAACGGAAGACGAATAACGGACGCTTCCGTTGCGATTACCGTCGAGATTAGCGTGTACTCGACGTTCTCGGTGTTCTCTCGTTCTTCTTTGTTTATTATTTATTCCAGAACGCAAACGCTTTTTGTACCCTCTCGTTGTGGGGCTTTGTAGTTGCCACGGGGACCGTGGGGTACGCTCGTTGGGTCACAGGATTTATGGTCGGTGGTGGTTTCGACGCTTCTGCATCCTTCTCGAATAATTTCGCAGTGCGGCTCACGTTGCCGGTTGGCACGAATTTACTTCGAATCCGACCAATTAGAAGCCGCGGGTCCTCAATTTCGGTAGGGGCTGTAATTACGAAAAACTGCATATAATCTTCCGAATAGATCGTTCAACGTTTCAAGGGAGAACGCCATTTTGCTATCTTCAAGAAGTTCGAGTAATAATTTAGTGCATCACAAATCAATTTGAAGCGAAAGTCGTGCTATAACTTGAGTACACCTCTTTATGCAAAATACAATTTTTCTACCTGAATTGGTAAAAAAAAAAAAAAACAAAATCAAACAAACTAATAGATTTTATATACAAGTGTATTCCCTTTCTTTATCATTTTAGTAGACTGAAAATAACATAACAGTATTTCTAAATTCATCCAATGTCTTTACTATGTTGTGTTTCACAAAATCAAAACCTTTTGTATTCGGAATTATTGTAGCGTCCTCCCTTAGAAGCATAGGTCGAGTGAAACAGTTAAAACTTTCGATTAGTTATCGGATAAGTGTAATTTCGTGACTATTGTCTCTTCTGTTCCGAGAAAACTGTTATAAAATGCAATGTATTAATTGGAACCTTTATTCGAAGTTAACTCGGAACAGAGAAGAAAAGCTTCGTTGAAAAAGTCAAAAAATATCGATGAACAGAATGAACTTTCATTCTTAAAATATAACAGTTTCGTTCGATCCGAGCTTCAAAGTAAATCGTCATGGGAACGTTTAGAGTAAATTAAAAGTCGAGCTGTCGCCAAAACAAACCGCCGCACAATAATGGACACACCTTCATGCCGATTAAATTCACGCGAAGCTTTAGTCACACCACTGATAGTCACAGCAGCGGCGTCTCGACCATTTTCCTGCGGATCCGCCATTTTCTCCGTCGTTTTGCGGTGGTATTCTAACCGTGTCGAGACATCTTTGACGTAACCATTGTTATTCTCATTGTCCTCCTCCTCTTTGATCGACGAGATACCAATCTCGTTCACATGTTGCAGAGAAGCGGACAAATTCGAGGTACAATCGCCTATGCCTGAATCTCTGGAGTCACCCCGGAAAACTCGTCGTGACCTCTGGGAGATTAGGCTCGTGTTCTGATCCGTTTTCGAATCGTTTTCTTCGCTCCTCGAAATCTCTCGATATACATGTTGTTCGTGAACGTTTAACGTTGATTCGAAAGTCTCGTCGGAGGCGGTCTCGTCTTCGATTTTTAGGCTCGACGGAAACTCTTCTCGACGATCACCGTAATCTTTCGTCTCTCTGTATTCCCTCGCATCGAACTTGTTCACATCCTTTTCCTCGAAGCGAATGCTTCTGACGATCGCGGTGTCTTCTTTGATAACGATCGACTCCTCCATTTGGTACTCCCTGACGATCTCCATTCCCTCTCCGAGCGTTTCCGTCGCAGAGACTAATTCCTCCGCGGAGACGGGTGTTCGGTCGACGGTTGTCTGCTGCGCGGTGTCGGTTTCCTGGATACCTTCGGTCTCAGTTTTCCGCGAACACGATCTCGCAAGGTCCCTCGAAGGTTCATTTTTCAAACTGGAGTCGTCAAGCTCCGACGACGCGTGCGCCTCCATTTTTCGAGGAGCGTCTAACGTTTCTTCCGGAAAGATGCTCACCTCCGTCTTGTAACAGAAAGAGTACACGTTCCCTTTCGCGGCGTCTGCTTCGCTGCTCGTCTCGCTTTTCTTCGGTTCGCCGGCGTATTTTTTCGGCTCGTCCGGTGACGATTCAACGTCGATCGTTCTCGGAGAGTCGATGGGATTCGATGACGGTTCCGATGTAGGCGATGACTCGACCGTCGCTGTTGGACTTCTTCTGTTGTTCGCCGAAAGGATTGCCATTCTTCCGAGTGCACGAATGGCGTTTCCTGTTTTCTGTGGCAACAAACGGAAACACACGCGCGCACACAACGATCAAACCATGCTCGTATCGTTAGTAAGTTAGGTGGGATTTACTGTACGGTGACTGTGACGTGTTATATTTCGAGAACAATCACGAATTTTTAATCGTTTCAGCCAGCTACCGTTTGAACATGTGGGTACCGTGTTATTAGGTCGTTGCGTATAAAATGTTCGGCTATACAAAATTACAATCTACAGGTTTATCGTACATGTTCATTGAGAAGCACGACCGAGAATGCAACGAACTCGGAAAAATTGAAGCACTTGGGTCTTTGAATCGAAGAATGGAACGGGGCAATGTGTGATATAAATATTCACAAGAACGATTTTTACGGTTCTGCTTGTGTAAAATTACTAGTTCAAAAATTCAAGCTATTACCGTCGCTATAAAACGATACACTCTGTCGATTATGCAAACAGAAAGCAACAACGAAAACTGCAAACAGAACGAACGTCTTATTGTTTTTACCCTTACCTGCCACTTTCTTCGTACGATGAATTTCTTCAGTTTTTCTGTTGGCAAGGCTATTCTGCTCATAGCTTCTGTGTGCTGTGCCATCCACGAGTGTTTCAAGCACTGTCTTGCCGACATTCGCAATCTGTAAAGTAGTAAATGCAATCGTAAGAATTTATCCTATAAACGAATGCAACTTCGATAAAATCGGCAGATCGTTACGTACTCCTTTCTCTTGACGAGTAAACCGCTAATGAAGTCCTTAGCGTCGTTCGATATCGCGTCGAATGCTTCGTCTTCTAGGTCGTAATCCGCTCGAGTAATGTTCGCGAAGGTTTCAGCGTCGTTATCGCCCATAAACGGCGATAAACCGGTTAACCTGAACGATTGAAACGGTGTTTAACGTTCGATCAACCTTTCGTCGATGAAATACAGTTTTCTTAATCCATAGCAATCTAACTTTTTACATTATTCGATCTCTTTGTATTTAATAAATTACTAAACACTTTAGAATTGTACGAGCAAATTGCACGATTTTCGTATATATACATATACCATGAAAAAAAAAAATGTATAGAAGGGAAATATTCTAGGTCGGAAGAAATATTTCGTTTTCGAGTTAAAATGTCTTCGAGTGCAAAGGGTTAATTTAACAAGCACTCACAGAACATAACAAATCACACCGACGCTCCACATGTCCGACTCGGTACCGATCGGCTCGTAACTAATGATTTCCGGTGGTATGAATTCCGGTGTGCCGAACAAAACCCTGATCGGTGTGTCCGGTTTCAAAGTTTGAGCAAGACCGAAGTCGATCAGCTTTATCTGATGGGACGTCCGTGTTCTGCACATTATGTTCTCCGGCTACGAAATAAATCAACCACCAATTAATAAGTAGTAACTTGCCATCGTATCTCAAATTCTCGTGTTGACTAATTCACCTAACATTTCCAGAAGATTTCTAGCACGTACTCTGCTATCGCATGTGCAAACAAATCTTTTAAAGGTGGAAAAATATTTTTAAAAATCAGTAACTTTAGTTCAAAATGCCACCATTTTGTAAATAATGAAGATTTTTGATTGATTCGATTCGGACCATAGCCACATTCGTATCGATTAATATACTTCCCATTTTTTTTTGTTTCGATCAGCAAAGAAAGAATAAAAAATTCGGTAATATAAAATATTACTTGAAATCAAAATAAGAATTATTATAGCATATATAAAATCGTAGTACGTCAGAGCCAGTTACAGTAATAAATAATAAATAATAAGTGGTCGTAATTAGTAGGAGCGGTAATCATGTTTGTTTCTGTGTTCAACTGTGACATTAAAGCAAAATCATGTTATTAAAGCTTGTTTTTTCTGGTAACCGTGTAACACTGGTTTCATGTCTTTACGTCGAACAGAAAGAACGTCGAGTAAAAAAGCAATTGGATGCTTGCTTTTTCCACTAAATAATTGTACGTTTGAGAACTGATAATTTTCCAGATGCTAATTGTGTGGTGTAATGTTCGTATTGTGCATGTTATGCTCTGGTTGTGAAACAATCATCGATTTTGCCCGAGGCTGTGTACGCAGTTGGAATTTTAGTTTCGAAGGACATTTGAAAATAGATGATATTAACATTAGATTTACGGGATCCGTCAAAATGACGGATTCTAATCCATGAGGAATTATTCAACAAATTGATTTCTCTGAGTATATATTATTAAAAAAATGGCTACAGATTTTGATAGATATGTTCATGTTATTTTTATAAGGAAATGTAAAATAGTTATTTTTAGTTCCCCGTAAACCTAGTGTTAAAAAGTAAATAGAAAATAGAGAAATGATAAATTATTTTGAAATTGGAACTGTAATAGGATGCGCAAGATACTATTTAGTTTCGATAACGTTTTCTCTTACCTTCAAGTCCAAGTGGACCACTTTATTCTGGTGCATATATTCAACTCCCTCGCAGATCTGTCTCATGAAAAGTATACTGTCTCTTTCAGTTAGCGTGAAATCATCGGCGACAACCCTCTCAAATAGTTCACCACCCGAAATGCTGAAAAAATGTTTAGGTAATCCATATTAACGGTCCAGTGTAATAAAATACAGCTTCACTTTGCATCTAATATTATGTGGCGCCAAAAGCCTATCAATGAAATGAAAAATCTATTCGACCGACAAGTTGATCAATTTCTTTCGATTATTACAATTATAGAAAATTCTTTCCGAATAATTCAGGCGACTCCTTACTATTCGGTGATCATAACGATCTCTCGAGGGCTCTCGAAAGCAGCGGCGAGAAGAAGAAGCTTCGGGTGCCTGAGCATGTTCATGATTCGGATCTCCTCTCGAACTTGCTCCCGATCTTTGGTCTTGATGGTCCTGACGAATTTAGCAGCGAAGGATGTTCCAGATTGTTTTTCGGTAACTCTTCTTACAGTACCATATCGACCTTTCCCGAGCTCCTCCAACACTTCGTATCGATCGGTAAACAGGAGCCCATCTTCCATTTCAACCACTCGGGCTTCGAAAGGTGGTTCGAATTCTTTTCAAAAATTGTCGTAATTAACAAAATATTCAGTTAAGAGAACATCGATTATTTTATCGTGGACTGCGAATATCGTTACCGACCTGGGTAGGATTCCAAAACGTGATCTGTTGAACTTTTACTGTATCGGTTCTTTTACTAATTTCAGTTCATTTCGATTGGTTGTGTTTACGTTTGACTGTTGGTTGGTGAGAGTGTGTGGTTATTGGAGGATGTGAAATCTGGGTGTGTCTGTTAGTAGAAATTTGTTTTCCACAGGCAAATCGTTATCTGCTGGAATTAGTCATTCAAGCTATGACGCTACGTACGTAACACATGTCCACTTTCCTTTTAATATGCGTGTATTACATCATAAGTATCCTCTAAACCACCGTACCTGATACCAGTCTGTCAGTTTATGTAGTCTTACGAATTATATTACTAGGAGTTCTGTGTTGCGATTGGAGTGTACGAAAACTGTTTACGTTATTGGATTCAATTAATAGTACAGGGTGAGCCACTTAATATTGTTCTTTATTATCTGCCGCATAGTACACATAATAAAGAAGGAACCTGAACGATATTATATTGTATTAACCGAAGGAAATAGCTCTTATTAGAACACGTGTATAAATGTTAATTTTAACGCTTACGAACTAGATTCACTTCGTAGCAGAAACCATTACTTGAAGAACATGTCTTCACGTAATGAAGTAATGAAGTAATGAATCATTGAAAAATTTATCAAAACTGGCGTACTCGTCAAATATTTTCGCACAGATATTCGCAATCCACTGATAAGAAATTTGTAATTTTTCTGTATTCTTACCTTCTTCGTCGTCGTATATTTGCGTTTCACCTTCCATCGGGATTCTGACGTACTCAGACTCGTTTCCCGGTTCACTGACTCCGTGGATGTTCTCCGCTCGAACACGAAATCGACATTGTTCGCCGGGTGCCACGCAATCCTTCCCAGAAGTCTGTATAGTGTAACTGAGCGAGTGACAAGACTCGGCGATGGTCGTCCAGGTGTTTTCTCCTGCGCGATTCACTTCAACGGTATAACCGGTGACTGTACAGCCTCCGTCGTATGGTGACGATCTCCAATTGACGGTGGTCGTCCCTGGAGAACAACATATACTGGGAACACCTGCTGGTGGGTCCGGTGGTCCTATGAAATTAATCACAGATTTTTATTAGTGCAGCGTTTGCTCGATATATGTCGAAAACACGGGTCTAGCCAGAGACATATGTATATAGGTCAGGACAATAGTCAAAATAGGAAATAATGAAAAATAAGGAAGTTTTGTTATTGAATTAGGCGACTCAGGTCTCTGATCTTCATGGCCCCTCACAGAGCATCCTCCGTGATAGTGGGGACTTTTAGCGTCTAGGTATTTCGGACATGTACAGGGTGTTTGACTACAGCTGGTAGAAAATTTAAGGGGGGATTCTCCATGACAATATAAGACGAAAACGAAGAGTAAAAGAATGGTGATTTCGGCTTCATTTTTTAGTTATTAACGATTAAAAATTCGCCTAAAATGCGGCAACCTGGCTAACAAAGGTGTACGTTGCTTACGTCGCTACGGTTCGATTATCCTCGACAAAATACTTTTTGATCTAATCGCGGTTTTCGAATAACCGTTATGGTTTCACTGCATACTTTCTAGTTTTCGTAGATTAGACACTTATTTTGGAACTGAATTTCACTTTTTATAAACACACGTATAGTTGAGGCATGACTGCTCCCAATTCGATATACACGAATTACAAAGAAATTCTTTTCACAAATTCACAAACAAATCGCGATAGTGCGCCAACGATCTTCTTACCGATGATCCCAAACAGTGACTGACAATGTGTCCGTTCGAACGAAAAGGCACGCACGCGACCATTACCACTGTTGTGTTAATTTTCTTCGTGTCTAGTGTTTTTTTTTTCTAAACGCGAGCAACGTGCTCTTCGCGAACTTATTGGAGCACTGTTTACTGTCAACCTAATTATGCGCGAGCAAATCATTTGCTACAATAACGTCTGGACTGCGGATTTTATGGATTTATGATAAAAATGAGTAGGACAATTTAAAACAGTAAATTATTTCTCTTTTAATGACAGATGTTCAATGATTTCCGCGATTCTGTATTGCTTCTGGAAGACTAACATGTACAATTACCTACACGGTTCGTTACGTCTTCATCGAGATACTACTTTATTTACCCGAGCGTTAGGCACTTAACGAACGATTCAATTGTCAAATGCTTAGTGCGTCTCGGAGGTCTATTGAAATCGAGATAGTTGTTGCCCGGTGACAAGAACGACTAACGGACTATGTTGGCGGCACCAACAACACGCGGAACAAGTTACAACATCTGGAGTGTGTATAAGATCGGGAGAGACCGGCAATGCGACGTCATTCAGATGACTGTTCCCTCTAAGTAGCTGCTATTTCAGTTAATTCTCCGCTAGGATGTTCATTTTAACGCGGCAGGATAAAGATCGTATTACCCATCCTCGGCTCCGATTCAACTCTGTTTTTCTTCTGGATTTATATGTCACTGATCACAAAAAGCGTTTCGGCGGAGTTAGGTGTTCGATAAGCGTGAGAACAGAAAGGTTTCGGCAGTAGCGATCCGCATTCTAAACAGATATCTGGTTCTACCGGTTTGCACGCGAGCTTCCTCGCCACTGCTCCAGTCTATCGTCGATCTCGACGAAAGAGGAAGAACCGGACGTCGATGATGGTGGGGGCGGCAGAAGACACGCGGGAAGGAGGAATTATTGCGCGATACGTCACGTGAGACTGTCGCCAGCCTTGTACACAAGAAGAGGAACTGGACCGTGTGACACGCGCTTACACGCTTCGAACAATGGGTGTCTCGTTCCGAATTGCGTCTGCACCGACCAAGAGACCCGAGACGGCCGACGGAAATAGAATGAACGCACCATGGCCGATTCGATCGAAAACATAGGCAAAGGTGAACAACCATTTCATTGCACCGGTCACTATGAACTCGCTCTGCATAATTTTTTTATTGGTTCGAATGTTTTATCGACGACGCACAGTGGGCAATTTGGATAAAATCGGATTCAAAATCACAGAACTTTCGATAGGAATGAGGTAGAGGGATGACATTTTTTTTAAATTAAAGCTCAAATTTTGCAGAATATGGGAAAAATAGGGAGTGCGACCGTGCGACGTTTCCGAAAGTATTGTAGAATGAATCGACGCACGGTTCGTTAACTGTACTCGTTGGATTATTTTTAGTTTCGTGCGTATTGCTCGAAGAGGCAGATGCTCGGTTTGTACCACGTGTTCACCAAATTGGATGATATCGAGGCAAAAGTTTGAACGCGTGATGTAAGACCACTTGTTGCAAAGCTCTGTAAACAGTAATCGTTTCTCGGTGTTGATTGCCCGTATCTATGTAGATTGTTTGAACGGATGCTCCGGTCTCTACTTGAGATATTTACATAATGGGTATTTAGAGGGTCGTTTACTAACTAGAAAGATTAATCGATTCTATTAGATTGGTGGAAAATAAATGCTCCTTTGAAATCTGTCTACCTTATTCTCTTTTTTTTTTATATTGCTTTGATAAAAATTCTTTCGAATATTAGTACAAAATACAAATTGTTGACTAAGAATTTTATCTATTCGAAAAAAAAAGCGATTAACCTTTTGATAGAGTTCCACTTAATGATTCCACGTTTGACTATTAAACAAATATTAAACAAATTACTATTAAACGAATGCTGAATAAATACTATTCCGTTTTACTAAAAACTTTACACTTTCGGTATGTAGTTCAAGGTTACGATATTCAAATGTTTAAAACGAACGAAAGAAATTTGCAAGCAAGGTTTAACGAAGGGAACCTAAACTGCTATTGCAGGCTGAACATTTTTGTTTAACACATACCCTCAACAGCAACGCTAAAGCATCGACGGTCCTTTCCGAACCTATTTTCCACAGACACCTCGTATTTTCCTGCGTTATCAGCGGTGACGTCGTCTGATATTAAACAAGAAACACCTCCTCCATAGGTGATCGCAGTCTTCCTGTCTGCAGCCAGCTCGCGCCCCTTTAACAAAAATGTGTTCTCATCTTCTACTATATATCGATGTATTATAATCATTGGACTGTGGATTTTATGCATTCATGTCGAAAATCAGTAGACAAAATTTAAAACGGTAGAAAACATTAAAAGAATTTCAGAATATTAATATATTATTCTACCAATTAATTTCTACTCGCTTTCTGTTTCTTCACAATTGACGCAAAGCATTTTTATTTTACTGAAACGTCCGCAGTCTAATAATTGCATCGAATATTCTTTTATAGAAATTTTCTGTTTTGAAATACAGTTAGAAAATCGTTCACTGATCAGTGAACGGATGTATTAATTGCCATTCAGAATCTATTACTATTTATAGCTTGCAGTCATGTAATTTACAACATGTCGAAACTAAATTCCTTGAAAATTCTTTAGCTCAGAATCTATCGTGTTATTCCGACTGCGAAAAGTATTGATCAGTGTATCGTTCCCGAAGTTTTGTCGATCAGGTTTCTCAAGGCACGCAATACGGGAACAGAGGTTTCTCTATACGAAGCAGTAATCGTATTAATAGAATCGAGTGCGAAGTCTTTCTTTCCCTGTTGAAATATCGCAAGCATTTTTCAAAGCAACTATTGGATCATCTCGTGCGCAAACAAATCTTATTTCTTCGATAAAATTACTCGTTAGACTAAACACAAATTCCTTTAGCGAAGGTCGATAAAGAAGTACTATAATAGACGAAATATTACACATCAATATAACACAAAAGAAGTTATATCGAAACTATCGCAATCTAATAGACTACATTTTCTCTATTGTTGAAAATACATGTGAACGATACTTACCGCCCGGAGCCATTTCACCAGCGGTTCCGGCTGGCCTTGGTAGCTGGCCCTAAGTACTACCCTATTTCCTCTGAAGACTGTAACGTCAGCAGGTACCTTTATAATGGCGGCCGCAATAAATTCGTCGGACCGTTCATTAACATTCTTCTCCTTGGTCTCGATGTTATCGTCTACCTTCGAAGCTTCGAGTTCCTTCGGTTCCTCCGGAGCTGGATCACATTCCATGGATATTATAGGCGTGTTATCATACTTCTTGCAGTTATCTCGTACTTCTTTCAAACTATTTTCAGTCTTACGCGTATCAGGCTTCATCGATATCGCTTTTTGCGAGCGTACTTCGTTCGTCGCTAATTTCGAGTTCGAAACGTTCGACACTTTCGTAGACACATTCTCCACCGCTGTATCCATTGTTTCCTCGTCCGAAGACAATGGAACGTACCGACCTTTCGGACTCTTGGCTAAACGAGACGCATTGTTTTTTGTCTTTTTCGGGTCGAGATCTTTCTTATCGATCGTTTTGTTCTCGGTTCTTTTTCTCGTAGCGAGCAGCGGGCTGGGTGGCACGTTTCTTCTCGAAGAGGAAGAAGAAGAAGGAGACTGTCGTTTCGAGTCCGGCGATTTTAATGGTAGAGAAGACGACCTGGCGCGCATCGGCGATTCGTATCGTTGATGTCGAGGAGATGATTGCACGTCTCTTCCAGGTTTCCTCACGGAATTGCTACGAGCACAGTTGCCGCTCTTTTTGCTGCCGATTTCCGTGTTATTACGCGTTCGAGCAGAGTCTTCGAAATTCTGATGCAATCGTCGCATTCGCAACTCCGCTGTACAACTGATCGATGGACCCTTTCCGACCACGGATGCTGTGCAGCGAATTTCGCCAGTATCTCGTGGCGACACGCTGTGTATCCTCAGAACGCTCACATTATCGTCTTTCTCGACCTATGCCGATAATATTTATGTAGCGAATCAATCACTGGAGCAGTATCAATGACAAGTCATACGCGTCATGAAAATTTCAATAAGACTCTGCCAAATATGAATGCCATTCATCTCTTCTAAGTCGAAATGTAATTTTATTCAGCCGTGATCAATTGTTAAGTAGGTATACTGTGTTATGAAAATTGAAAAGAAGAATTGTTTAAAGACTGGCTGTTCATTTACTATCTTCTTCTAAAGAAATATTTTCGGAGCGATTTCAATTTTAATTTTTAGCCTTCACCAACAAATATAGATTTCTCGTTTTCTGTTTGTAGTTAGTTAGTTTAATTAGCCGCGTGAATACTACTAAAATGTTAGATACACTACAGAAATAAACTAAGAGTATGATACGTGTGTATACGTTACGCGCAGTATCTCTTGCATTAAAGATTAAAGCTAATCTTTATCGTAATTCTTTTAACGGATAAGAATATTTCAGATAATGTATTTATCATCGGAACACTCTTGAAAATTCGAATTTCGCTTCGAGTGCTCTAGTTTATTCCAAGCGCCGAAATGTGTTTGTTAAAAAAGAATAACCGAGAGTCGAGTATGTTTGTTGTTTTGTCAAGCATACCTTGCATCTTGGGATTTCTTTAACGTCTTTTCCATTAATTGTCCACACGATTTCCATCGGTTTCTCGCATTGTATTCGCGCGCAGAAACACGCAGTTTCCCCTTTCGATGTCAAAACCGATACTGGAGTTTTGGTAAACTGTGGTGCCAGTTTCGACACACCTTTATAATCTGTTCACATACACAGAACACATATATATATTTTGTTAATTGACCGTGTGTACAAACTATGATAATACTGTCAAGCTTCTTTGTCATCTTCTGTTTAATTAATTGGAAATAGAACATTTTAATTTGCTGATAAAATGAATATTAGAGAGATTGTATCCACTTCCATGAAACTAGATTTATATTATACCTCCACCAGTTAACTGATTTGTTTAAAGATTTTCTTTCAGCAAATGCGTACCTTGAACGGCAAACAGGCCGCTAGACGAAGCCTCTCCAAAATTGTTACGAACAAGACAAGTATATTCTCCGGCGTCTTGTGGAGATACGTGAGACAATCTAAGAGCAACTCCACCATCGCCATATATGACGCACTTATAGCAATCGTTATTAGGTACTTCACGACCATCTTTTAGCCAAACGACTGTGAAGGGTGGAGTACCTATAAACATCATTCATATCCCGTTTAATCTATGTATACCTTACATTTCTCGCGCAATATTCGAACGACTAGCAAATCATATCGAAGTTCCAAGTATTATCCAATTATTGTTTCTAATACAAATTCAGTAATCATATTATTTTCGATGAAACACTTTGTAGGGTTACGAATGAGACACTGTGTTAGAGTGATTGTTTAGAGTGACTGTGTATTTGGGTACTGCGTGAAAGGAAGTCTGTTTGGGCCGAAGTGTGAAAGAAGAGTGTTTGGGTTTCGGTGACAAGAGTAAACTGTTTAAGGGCGCCGAGCGCAGGGTGTACGTCACTGTTTGGGTTTTCCGAATCGATGTGAAACCATTCAAAATCAAAATGGTAAGAAAATTCGTAAGGAGGGGCTTTCCTAAAATGTTGTAGATCAAGATGGATTGGTATACGGTACCCGTGAGTCTGGTCTGTAGCTCGTAACAATGACCCTCCATGACGATCGATTCTTCGGAGAGTGACTGCAGGAACGTTGGCGGGTCTTTGTCGCAAGTAGACGGATCGTGAGGGTCAAGAACAGCGACCTGCAGGCAGGCAATCGTGTACTAATCAAACGTGAGACAGTTGTTCGATGAACACCGGGGATAGGCTATTAGACTATGACTAAGCGGTTCACCTGACATGTGTTCTTGGTGGAACCAAGGACGTTCGTTGCCACGCAGGTGTATTCTCCCGCGTCGCTTGCTTTCACTTTCGAAATTTCGATTTTAGCGGTTTTCCCGTCGAAGTGCCGTTTTATGCGGCTCGATCGTTCCAACGGTCTGCCGTTTCTGCAACGTGAATCATTTTTCGTTTGATTCGAGCGATATAAAGGCAACAGCCAGGTGGAAATACCAGCAACCACTACTACTACTTCTGGTATGCGATTTTAAATGGTCAGAACAAGATCGCGAACATTTATGTAAATTCACGTTTTATGAATTGATTCGGATAAACGGGAACTGCGCAGAAATTTATTTCTGCTATTCAAGGTTTTGTCAAGCCTGCCAAGAGGAAGCAACGCAAAACGCTGGACTCATGGAAAAATTAACCACTTACGAAGTAAGTGATCGCGAAGTGGTTAATACCGATAAAGAATTCAATAAAAGTAACGAGTTCCGCAAAACAAAGGATATTAAAAACTGTTCGAGACTGAACGATTCTATTAGATGTTAGATACCTGAACCACGTTGGCGTTGGACTAGGCGTTCCTCTGATGCCACAGCTGAGTTGCAACCGTTCATTTATTCTGGTCGTTGAGTCCAAAAGGCTTCGTCCAAAAGATGGATACGTTCTAGGAGAGGCGCTTCTGGTTCGGATCGTTCGGGAAACCGGCCCAAGGAGCTGACGATCTTTCCAAATCAAATCGAACGATTAAAAATTACCCGATCGAACTGACTGTTGATAAAATGTTTACTTACTTATGACTTCTAAACGAGCAGTGGCCTCGATGCGACCGTAATCATTTTCCACTATCACCCTGTATAACCCCGCGTCCTCTTGCGTGACTTCGACGATTTCCAATATCTTCACGTCGTCTCGTTCCTTTATGGAGACCCTTGCGGTAGGTGTAACGGCTGAGCCATTCTTGTCCCATTTTACCCACGGTGTGGGATGGCCGACCACAGCGCATTGGAATCGCACGGTTTCACCTTCCTCGACCACCCGATTGTGCGGCACTGCGTAAAATTTCGGTGGACTGATCTTCGGTCGTCTTGACATCGATCTACTTCGCGGCGGGAGCTGCGGAGACCTCAATTCTCGGCCATCTGCAAAGCAGACAATCGCATATGTATGTACGTTGAAGTATTTAAGAGCAGTCTTATATTACGTTACAAGTGATTTCGAACATGAGACTGATATTAAAAAAGCATAGATGCCAGCAAATATACTTACGCGGAACTGCTGGAGACAAGCTTCGAATTGGCGTTGATCGCGGTGTTGATCTCGGCGTGGATCCAGCTGACAAAAGACCTACAGGCCTTGTCAATCTTTGGCTTAGCACGTTTTCTTTTCCTTCAGGCACTGAAAACAGGATCCGGAGAATTCAGGGACAGTAGCTAGTAATATCTAAATTTTCCGAAGCGATTGCAAACGATACGAGTTTCGATCTAACAGTCGAATTGTAGCGGATCGAGACGGTAAGAATGATTAGCGAACACGAATTCCTCTCTCATTAGTATAATACTTACGGACGACGAAATAAATTTTCAGTCGTTTATAATTGTTATTCGTAACCGAAGCGTTTAATATTGTAAGTAATGTATATACTTAACAAATTTCCCTTATATTTTGAGACCCATGTCCTCGGTTTAAGTAATAAACAAGTTTCAGTTACCGATTTTTTTCATGAAAGTGTTCGGGATGATTGTTATTTTTGGTCTCTGGATAAATTGAATAAAATAAGTTGGCGTAACTGCGTTTTACACAGATCTTTCTCGGCGTATGCCACTTAGGTGTAAGTGTAGGTAGAAGTCAGGTTTCTTATCACAAAACATTTCATCGAACTGGAGGAGTGGGTGCGACCAAGTGTATTTGCATCAAATATACGATGATAATGATAAAAAAAAAAAAATTCCGAGCGAATGGTTCAGGTATCAACACTGTCGCTTTTTTCGTAATCACATCCTCCGTATCAGGTGGTCATAATTTATATAGAAAATTACCATCCACTACTAGGCACGCCGACGTGAATGCTTTCCCAAGGTCGTTGTAAGCCACGCAGGTGTATTCGCCCTCGTCCTCCGGGTAAACATGTTGGATGTTCAAACGCGCAGTTTCTCCGTCGAATTCCGCGGAAAAGTCGCCACCCATAGGAAGTATCTATGATGTAACGCGCAAACGAATGATTCGAATTCATACGGCTCGATTCAGTGCCGAGTAAAATGGTTTTTTAAACGGTAATATTTTCAGAAAGTATTTCCTAAACTGTGCTTTTGAGAAATATTTATTTGATTCTAGCAGACATACTCAATTCTATTCATGAATGCGAATGGTTGTCAGTGCTCACCTTTCCTGCACGTTCCCAGCGCACCAATGGCGGCTCAGGTGTGGCGTGAACTTTACACTCGAGGGTGACAGCGTCGCCATCGCAACACCTGAGGTCCCGCAGTTCTCTCGTGATCTCCGGCAAAGTCAGCACTTTTCTGTAGATCAAAATCGATGCTGATCAACGTACATGTACACAAACGCTTACTCGAAGCTGTTAGCGAAACCAGTTAGCTATCTATTTGGCTGTTTTGCAGATCGCAAAACTCGTTATCCGAGATACCGCTTACCCGTGAGTGATACCCGATTTCTTCATCTTCTCCTCTTTACCTTGACCTGCAAACATAATCGTTCGTTCGTTTAATCGAACTGTCGAACGGCTGATCGTTTGCTACTCGCCTTTCGCGTAGATCTGCAACGAAATCACAGCTTTCGCATCCCCATGGCAGTTGCGCGCTATCACGGAATAGGTTCCCGTAAAGTCGAGTTTCGCATAGGGTATCTCCAGACGATACTGAGGCCCTTCGCCGACCAACCGGAAGTGGGGCGCGTCCCGGTAGTAATCAGGCTGCGAGCAAACGCGTATACAACATCACTAACGTTCTTAGCGACACTAATGCGAGGGATCGCGGATCGAGCGTGTTTCGTCGCTCTTATCGAGTAATTCTACGTGAGGTTCGAGTTTGTTGTTGCGTGTACGCAACTTTTTATCGCTGACAACAATAACACGTAACCCGAGTGCACGCGTCAAAGACGCGATGCGAAGCCCACCTCGGCTCCGCCGAAGTGAAAAGTGAAACACTGCGAAGTTTCAAGCCTGAAACGTTTACCCTGTTAACGGGAGCTGATCTCGAAGCACGACCTCGACCCGAATTCTGGTATTTCCGTGACTCTCACGCCCACATCGAGGTCATCGTTTCTGATTCAACAAACATCGCCATTGTTGTCCTGGACAGACTCCTTCGATTCGGAACTTCTCCAGAATCTGTTTTCTGTTCCAGAACTTTTTCAAAGGCTCCCTTTATTCGTTGATCGATGCTTGAAACCAGACAGTTTGTTTAGCAAATACGGGGTTAACGCTGAGCATGAAGTGTTCTAGATAGATAGAGAGAAGCGACGAGAGAAGGAAGGACAGTGATAAAAGTGAGATGAGAAACGTCTTCGACGGGGCTCTAGTCCATATAGGGAGCGAAAGTTGAACAGATCGCTTCAGACTGATCTCGTTGTTCGTATGACACGAGTGCGAACGCATATTACTGTTTTTTCGTTAGTAATTTCAGGTCTTTGCCAGACACGCCTTGATTAAAACCTCGGAAATTAGGGTCACCGAGAAGAAAGGCTTGATTGTTCACTGCAATATTGCAGTATCGATTGCTTCTTTAATTCTTTGACTCTGTGCTATCACATTTTTGGTAAGTATTTTATTATTGGTCAGAGTCGCAATTTCTTTGCGACTGCAAGAAAATCTTTCTTTACCACTTGTTACATTCAACGCGCAGCATAAATTTTGTTTTGAGAACCGAGAAAAATCAATTTTCTCGCAATAATAAATTTGTATACTCGCCGAAAGTTTCTTCATTTGAAAAATTCAATTAGTTCGATTCTAATCGTACCAACGAACAAATTAATTTGGAAAAATGAGGCCTGGGCCACGACAGTTGACATAAGAGAGTGCAACGGACAGCAGAGTCGATCGGATGTTAATTGTCAGTCCGGTCACCGCGGATAAAGTTTTCAGGATCTCTAATGTTCGAAACCGACTGGTGACATAATGGACCTTCTGAGACCCATCTGTCTTTCACCTGTCACGTTGTAGAACTGTTCGCCTACGATGAAATTTATGCGGACGACACTTCCCGTTACGGACGAGAAGCGCCATAAACCGAAGCAAAGCCGGCTCCCGCGAGGACTCGTTGCAATGTCATCCTATATCGATCTATATTTACCCGCGTCGAACTGATTGGTCGGACAAAAAATCTGTTAAACATTACGCTCGCAGTCGTGCGACTTCTAAAACCTTGCGGTGATATCTTCCTTAAGGGGGCCGGCATGTTTCAAAATCGGCAAGGGTCAAAATCTAGACTAACTACCGCTTCAATATTGCAATCAGCATTTTAGAAGTGGTCAATTGTGTTTCCTAAAAGTCCAATCTACGTCTGTATGGAGCCCAAATTGCGAATTTCCACCTCATCCTGGAGTAATTTGTAATATTCGGCAGAAAATTCGAATTCTGAAGCAAGTACGACGTCACAATATGGCTGCTGCAGAGAGATTCTCTTAATTTCGAGAGATTTAGTGCTCGTATCGAAAAAAAGGCTCTATACAGACGTAGCAAAGACATGTACTTACTTATTTAAGACGTAAAATGTCTAGAAAAAAAGGCACAGCGTAACATAGTGTGACGTAACATAGTTGGCGAGAAAATTCTGTATTTGCAAAAATCCGCAATTCAGTGATCACTTATTTTTTTGAGAAAGATTAAAAGAATCTTTCGGAAGAGTATTCGGCGATCGGGTGGCAGAAAGGAAGCGTATCGGTATCAAACTGATCGAGGGTTTTCGTTTAGCGGGAGTACTGCCTCGCGAAATCAGCACGCGTTTTTCCTGATTTAGCAGCCGCAGCTGCGTGAAAACAAACTTGGACGTATTTGGCAGCTCTGCCGTCGGCTGGTTGTCTATAGCGGCGACGCGACGCGACGCGACGCGTCGCGCCTCTTCCGATCGATGGGCCCGAACGAGAGAGCGAACTCGGACTCGACCAACTTTACGGCGAACAGACGCCGTCATTAGCGTGTAAGCATTGACCACTTCGATGAACGCCCTAACGAGCACCGCAGAAATCGCCGGGTGACTCATGTCGCGGAGATCACAGCTTTCAGATCTTGCCTCTCGATTCGAGGATCGATGATATATCAATAATGTCGTTCGAACGGGATGCTAAATTTATTTTTGCAATTTTCCCAACTTCCCAACCTCAAGTTTACAAAATTTTACTGTTGCATCGTGCTGGTTATAGATTATGGAGAAACGAAAACACAATAATCACGGTTTATCGCGTTTCTATGACGTATATATATTTGTACATCGTCTTTCTATACGAACGCGTTAAAAATTCAATAACCAATATGAATAAGTAGACTGCACAATCCACATATGTACAAGATATACGATAGGAACTCGATTATGCGAACTTCCGATGTCTGAAGTACAAACAGATTAGTACAAATTAATCAAAATTGAATCTAACATTACGACCGAGTAACTGTTCTAATATTCGAACAGTCATGTATCCTTGTTTAGTTCGGGTAATCGAGGTGATCTACTGTTCGACTTCTATAATTCCCAAACAAGGGAAATAAAAAGTATTTCTATTTCTTTCTTGCATCCGGAAAGCACTTCGATTATGTAGGAGATAACTGGTATAGCGGTGGTAGAACATTCGCAGAAGGAGTACTGATTTTTCGCTTAGACTCACGCATCGAGTATATCCAATAGCGTAACAAAGCAGCCGGCGGTTCGACAAACAAACCAGTCACTGTCCCGATGTGTTCCCGAGGGAATATTCGTCGCGATCGGAATAGGAAGTATCCATGTGACCGAGGATCACGAGGGATCGGTTGGAGGACGAAACGGTTTGGCTGTACGTTCGCCAAAGACACGCGACGACTGTTTTGCCGGCCGTACGTTTTGCAGTACCGATCCATCGACGAAGAAAGCCGACTTCGTCAAGGAAAAGTGGGGAGCCTTCTTCTACCACACGCTTTTCGATAATGCAGATATCCCCGGGTGACGCGGAGACCATATACCGCGCGATTTTCCGGTCACCGATCACTTCCGGTTTCAAGCCTTCTCGACTCGTCATTAACAACAGAACTATCCAGGGACCCGTCGAAATGACGGATTCCAAATTTTTTTACATTAACCGTACCATCACCTGCTAAACGATTCAAGCGCACGTTAGAAAAATTGTGGAAATAAATTCAGCCTCGTAATTTGTACAAGATAATGTGTACCAGACATATTTCACGCTCGGTACGGTCAGCGTTAATTCACGATTAGTGAATTTCACACAATTTTATTTGGTATTTTTTTATGTTGCTTTGGTTAGTTAAATAAGTTAGTTAAATAACTTTGTCTTTTCCCATTTACTTTCATTCGTCGAACGACAAGAGGAGAATCTGATAAAAACAATAATTTAGATGAAATTGTTCGTATCATTAGAGGTTAGTCATTTGTTGGTTCGTTGAAAAGAATTTTCGTGTACGATTTGAAATACCAATGATTACGGTTTGTCGTAGAAATGACGTCAACGTATTGAAAGATAATGCTGTTTCGTATTCTGTATTCGTTCGGACGCGTGTCACATTGTGCGTATAATCACGGGAACTGTTTGTACGAAAGAGTACCGATAGACGCGTGAATAGAATACAATTTATGAAACTGTATCTTCCATGGTTCTCAAAATGGAAATACAGTCCAGTCATCAAATAATCACATAGAGCCGCTCTTACAAGTTGACGATTTTACATGATAACAATCGATTTCATATGATATTCTGGTAACAGATATTTTAGAATCTGCTACGCAAAAAGTTCCATTATCGGTACGTATCGTTACGAAATATCGACAGAATTGGAAAACATCGGCATCGCTACTGTGAGAGTCCTAATAGATGGTTCAGTAGTCGCGTCCGACCAGTGGTCAGACCCGACAAACGTATTGCCTGCGTGCGAATCGCATTGTCGGAGACCTTCCCATCGATTGAGCAATAAATTTCTCTCTTTCTCTTGGCTCCGGGTGCCTAACCTCACGTAACATACTGTTACCTTTTAAAGAGTCGTCCAATATCAATGCCGTTTCCCCGACACGCATATAATGCTTGGCCCATTTATGGGCATAATGCGGTATGTTACGTTGTCATTTCTTTTTCGCAATCACCTTGACCCACATCATGGATCAAGACGGCATTAGGGACACGTCATTTCACCGATTGCGCAACATTTCCTTTCTTCTGCTCGTTCCGTCTGCGATCAGCCACCCGCTAGGCAGTCTCGTCGCCTCGGAGGCTTCGCTTATGGTTGGCCGCGGCTTTTTTTTCGGCATTTGTTTCGTACCGCGCCTCGGGCGCTCATGCGCGGAGCGGCGAAACGATGACAAATTGTCAACGGTGAATATAACGCAACGAAGAAAAAGCCAACGCGTCTATTTAATAGCTTCGCGTCGAATGCCGATCACGTTTCGCGACGCGAACGTATTATGAAGTTCCGCCGGCGCGGCAGGACGCGACGCCACGCGACGCGACGTGGTCCAGATCGAGGAATTAGCTGTTCTGTTGTTTTAGCTTTTTTTCTAGACATTTTACGTCTTAAATAAGTAAGTAATCTTAATTTTGGTGTGAAACAATTTCTTGTCAGAGTAAACTTCCGGAAATGCCCGAAAAATTGCGGTTGCATGCGAATAATGAATGATAATTAGTATGTTGGTTTATTATATATTAACAAAGGTGTATCTTATATATCTTTAGGTTAATAGACACGTATTATTTGATACGTGTTACTAATCATACAGGCTCTTACCTTGAGAAAATCGCGCAGCCACATTACTTCCGGTTTGGGATCACCGACCACCTCGCACGATATAATCACCGTGTCGCCTTCGATCGCTTCGGTGGACAATGGCTTCGTGATGAACAAGGGCTCCTTCGAATATCTACGAATTTTAACAGAATCGATTAATTAATCACTTCACAATATCTACTGGATAATATATTCTCATATGAAATTTCTTAGCTATACGGCAGAATGTTTATAGAAATACATGAACAGATAAACTTACGGTATGTCTGGTGTCGCGACCGTGATAGATGGTGCTCCTTCGACCGACACTTCGTCATCCTGTGTATCAGTTCCAATGACTGTTACTCTCGTAGAGGTTTCGGCACGGCCAACCTCGTTGGTAGCAGTGCAGATATAGACACCGGCATCCCTTGCAGTGACCTTGCCCAAGGAGAGTTCAACGGTACCATCATGGTTTAGAGTCATCACTGCCCTTCTGCTTGGACGAAGGCGAATTCCATCTCGGTGCCTATATAAACGGTTAATAGAATATTTTTTTAGGTCTTTTCTCGATATATGCGTTTAGATTTCGGGGTAAAACCCTGCTTCAATTGCGTCTAGCCAAGTAGTTATTACCATACGACACCGACGCTAGGGTACGCCTCTATTTGAGCGGTTATTCGCAGGTCTTCTCCGATTTTGACCGTGTATGCAGCGTCAAGGTCGCACAGGAATTCCGGGGCTATGTAAGCACGGATTCCCTTGTCCACGACGAGGTTACAGCGACAGGACACCGACCCATTGACATTCCTTGCTGTCATCATGTAACAGCCAGAATCTTCCAGAGTGGAATGAACGATCTCCAACGTGTAGAAATTCGAATTGTCGTTCCAGAACACGTGGCGCTCTTCAAGGGTAAAAGATATTCATCAATGTTCGCGTCACCGGAGCTACATTGTATTCGGGACGAGCTACAGTTCATATTTTACACGGAGAAGATCACACTACTTTTGCGCTTTTCATACGAAACTGTTATCGGTATACCGCATAAAAAGAAACTGATTAAAAAATCTTGTACTTACCATCTTGAGGAATTTCCTTGTCATTTTTGTACCATGTGACTTCCGGAGCGGGATGGCCTATCACTTGACACGTTAATCTGACAGGATACGATACCTGGACCCTTCTGTCTCGAATTCTCATGGTGAACTGCGGTGGTCTGTCTTCTAGGTCGTCCAGTAGCTCACTGCACATTCGTGAAAATATCAAACAAAATATATTAACCCTCTATGTGTAGCATCGTGTAACTTCGAAGTCACATGCTAACAGTTTAACATTTCAGTGGGGGTTTAATATTTCAACTATTCAGTGGTTGTTTGTTAGATCTGGTTGTACAAATTGACAGGTTTACACGAAAACAATCTATTTCAAGATAAACCATCAGCTACCACAGACTACTTTTAACACTTTTCTGAAATACTCACGTTTACAAATGGAAAATATATATTTGGCAACTCTCGATTGCCCACTTTGGAGCTGTAGAAACAAATTTTTTCCGATTCTGGGGTAAAATAAAATATCATATTTATAATAAATTTCCTTTATAATTAGGCTTTCCTTACAGTTTCCTTAGTACCACTAAATGACAACAAATTTTCTAAATTACAGACGTGTATCGTTTTATCAATTTTTCTATAGCGTTGCTTACGGAGTTAATCAATTTTGGTAAACGAGATTTTCACTAGCTTGAATTTACCTAAAGTGTCGTGTAATAAAAGGTTACACGTTATCGACTATGTGTACCTTGACTTGAGTTTCGCATCAGCCTCAATGATCTTCGGATCATTGACGACGAGCACTCTAGCAAACGATGACACTTTGCCGAGCAAGTTGCTCGCTTCGCACACGTATCTGCCGGAATCGGTTTCTTGAACGTTCTCAATCGTTAGTGAACACTGTGGTCCATTACGAGAGATTGAACATCTGGGTTCATTGTTCAAATCAATTTCGGAGGATTCACGGTACCATTTTATGTCGATTTTCGAGTCGGTGCGTATCTGCAACAGAAATGATTACATGGTGTTAAATTACATAGAAAATATTCTGTGTATCGTCGCGATTGAAGGAGACATTCGTTGGCTACTTTTAGATGGACCACGACATAATACGAATTATTAAACATGCACGCGGAAACGTCCCGTGACGCTGCATTAGAATTACCGTGCACGGTACAAGCTTAATAATAAATGTAGCGGAACAAAAGTAGACACGCGAGTCTAATAATAGTGTACTCGCCTCGCATTCCAATTTCACTGTCGCCCCCTCGAGGACCTTGAGCTGACCTGGCAAGATTTTCGTGAACTCCGGAAGATCGACGGTCTCGCTGACCTTCACGGAATTCGTCATAGTGACGGACTCGCCCCAGCCATAGCGATTTCGCGGTGTCACTTGGAATTTGTACTCGCCGCCTGGCTTCAGGTTGAACGCGTCGAAAGCGTTGATCGGTGTCATACCCAGCTATTCGTCAGAAAATTCAGGAAATTAGGGGTAAAATTGTAACTCTATACAGAGCGTTTGCAAAAAGTTCAGGGACAAATGCGAAAGATATATACTCTAAGATTTCGAGTTTGGAGAGGGGATTACCTAACGAATAAACATGGACCTGAAAAGTGAATTCTGATCGATGCGACAGAAGTTAGCGTTTAATGACGTAATAAATAAGTATGATGCAAACAGGTGTTACTTACGCGATTCCTTGAGAATTGGCAAGTTACACAAAAGTTTAGCAACGGTTAGCAGTGATACAACATTGTACAGACACAGTTTGAAAATATGACAGACAAGCTGCCAAATATAACAGCTCACAGCTCATTATTAATCTTGCGTGTAATGACCTCTTTGTGTATTCCGATCAGTTTTACATAATCGGGTTATATTCGCCGAGAGGGATTAAACAAAAACTTTATTTTTCAAAATTTTCTTTCTTTGTTGTATTTTTAACGTTGATTTCACGGCAGAGGTCATTCGCAGAATTTAATTTTTTTTTCAAATTTATTGTTCACTCACGGCTGCAT
The DNA here is from genome assembly GCA_028454255.1 of Halictus ligatus. Classification (NCBI taxonomy): domain Eukaryota; kingdom Metazoa; phylum Arthropoda; class Insecta; order Hymenoptera; family Halictidae; genus Halictus; species Halictus ligatus. The sequence goes on along the minus strand of CM052138.1, from coordinate 17,138,503 downwards.
AAAATATAGATTTCGAATAGGCGAAACATAAATACCTCGACCCATCGTGCACCACCGTCGCTACCAAGCAACCAAGCGTCGACCCTGTAGGCAATCACTCGTGCAGGTCCCTTTTGTTCAGCTCTTCCCCAACTTAATGACAACCAATTTTTGCCACCATCAACAACAACTGGCTCGCTGCTGATCGGTCCAGGTACATCTGTAGATAAATGGCAACAGCAATTGATAAAAAGAAAAAATAAAAACGAAGGTGTCGCACCTTTCGTTTGATTAATTTTTCAATACAGCTGGCAGAATCTACGGACACGAGATACGCATAACGCTTCCATTTTTCCGAAGCAACGATTCTCAAAGTTTTCCATCTTTTTTGTTCTCAAGCCATGCTGGTCTTCTTAACACTAGGTCTACGGAAGAAACCATAAGGAAGAAGATCCGAAGATCGAAGATTCTTCTTCGTAGAGGGATCTTCACAATTTCAATAATCGTAAATTAAAAATATTAGAACCCGTAATTTTGACAGGTCCCGCAAACCTAGTGTTAAATTTACAAATGCTGCAGACTTCCAGGCTAACCTCTGTGTCCGTACAAAAATTCCAGAAACTCGATGATCAGACAATCTTTCTCGGACCACGAGCGTCTCAGGCGGGAAATTGTCAATTCCTGATCGCCGTTGACGATTCCGTGGTCGTGGGGCTTCATCCTCGACGACGGATCACCTCCAACCGCTTTTCACATCGACAGCAAGGAACCGTTGCACACCGAGTGTCATTGTAAAAAGTGAAACACGACGGAAGAACGTGATTCCCGCGTGTCGTTCGCAAGATTATCGCTCTTGGCTTGGTTTCCTCGAGCGAAACCGAAAATGTCAAGGTGTTTTTTCGCGTTGCCCAAGGATCGGGAAAAAAGTTTCGGGCATACGAAATGACTCGCGTCCCGACGCCGACTGAATTTTGAATTTGTGGACAGAGAGGGATGTCGGAGGGAGACGAATCAGCAAGCCAAACGAAAATAACCCGACGAGAGGTGTACTCGCAACTAGGTGTACGTGGGTGGTGTCGTTTCGTGTTTGTCTATCGTTATGCTCGAACCACTTTGTCGAATTGTGTCACCTATTTCCGTTGATCATCCGCAAATTCATGATGCATCGATTCTCAACACCCTGCACTGTAACATCGAGTCAGACTCGTGACGAAGATTTCGAAGAAAATCTCCTAAACATGTGTGTTTAGCCGTGAAACGTAGCCATTCGTGACTGTATACCCGTCCAATAAATGTAAACTTTCTTTTTTTTTCTCTGAGAGATTATAAACAACAAAAAGAAACCATGAAAGAAATCGTAGTGTAAGAAGTTAATCCTCGAAGGATTAAGCTTCTTAGGACCATTCTTCATCCCATTTTTTAAGGTACTTCTTATAGACATGTTAACCTTTCAATTAATTCGCCAAAAACTGAATAATTGCATGACGATTTTGACACTCTGGGTCAAAGTAGACCCAGACTCCGCCGTTGGCAGGTAAATCGCGTCTTGCCGCGCGTGATTTGGAATTAATGAACGTCTGTGCCCAAGCTTGACAATGGCAGTATCGTAATTTGTTATTGCAGAAGGTTATTAGTAGCAGGCAACTCGCAGAGGATGGCATTGGAGGTGATTTACAGTGGCTGCAAGTGCTCACGATTTTGTATTGCAATAAATAGACTGCTGGAAGTGTATTTTGAGCGTATAAGATCTCGAAAACTTGTAAAACTCGAACCAGAGCAGATTACAAGATGATTTTATTTATTGAATTTCATCTAGAACTTCCGATTTATCGGGAATTCTAATATTACGGTTTCCGTGCTACGATGTTTATTTATTGACGGCCTACTTCGAAGGGGCCACATGCTCCAGTAATTTCATGTGTTTATTTTCGACCGTTTCCTACTATTAAATATTAAATTTGTATAACCTGGGAATTTTATTGTTAAACAATTTTATCCTTCTAACTGGGGATGACGAATGAACCAAAAGTAGTTTTACCAACTCGTGTTTTCAAAGACTAAGTTTGATTGTAATTTGTTGTACGAAATATCTTTAATTCGAGGCAAAAACTGAAGTCGATTGTTACGAAACTGTAAATTTGGAAGAATCGTACGCATTGATTTAGCGTGTGAGAATACTTCGCACGATTCTAATTTGGGATTCATGATCTTTCCAACACCTGTGATTCGCTTCCTCGCGTTCAATGTACCTATTTAATCATGCCAAGGGACTGTTTTTCTTTCTTACACGTGAAACGGGTTACGTTTGTTTCGCTCTGTGTATGTTATGCCATAGTATGTTACAGTATTTCAAACCGCGCGAAGCCTTGGTCAAAGAACTGTCACATTTGGCTCTATCTCAACTTAGCATTGACACGCAGATGCATGCGCGTCTGTCAATATCCTTCGTAAAATAACAATGTTATGACACCAATCCAATTTAACTGAAAGCTTACACCTCGTTACTTTGTCGTGGTTGAATTTATTGTGCACAGTAAAATGTAAACCATGTTTTTGTCATTTTTTGGCATTCTTTACTGTTTAAAACTTTTCACTGTTTCGAATTGCTCCTACTCGTTTTTGTCATAAATTCATAAAATCCGGAATCTGGTTCTAGTAAAAATTTGAAGCGTTTCAAATTGAAACAATAGAATAGTATTTACTTAATAGTATTTCATATTTTTTTTAAGATCTAGCGATACAAACGATAACAAATTAATGTCGTTTGTTTCAACAAGAAATCGTTTGCGGATGTTTAAAAAGTGGCGAGGTATGGTAAGACAGATGATTAACCTAAACATTGACGTCATTTCGAGCCTCGACTTAGAACTGGGTATATTTGGATTTCGTCCATTAAAACTTGGGCCAAGTGTATGTTAAACCCACAGTCAATGTCGCCGGACTACGTTTTCTAATTGTCACTGCTTAATTATGCGAGTTGACTTAACTATAATAGCAATGGCCAAAATATAATCGTACCAAGCGTAAAATTACCATCTAATTATCCGTCTAACTATATATTTGTATTACTATGACGTGACAAATTAGGTCAAGACGAAACCAATAACCTACAATATCATGACCTTTGCGTGATCTTGAGTAGCAAAAAATTAACAAATTATCGGTCTATGAAAATAGACAATTTGCACAACGGTCTGCAGTCCTTTTATTAACGATATTATTGCCACAAATAAAGGTGAAATTAAAGAACTTACTTTTGACATAGGGCATTTCATCGTCACGACTCTCAGTTGACAGGCACATAAGACTTCCGGTGTCGGTGCGGCTGCTGACGGTACTCCAGTCCGGTGTCAATGACCTGGCACGCTGTTTCACCTGAACAATTAAGAGCCATAAACAACATCTATCTCGAAAAAAACTAAACTCTCGAGACCGTTTGGTTACCTTGATCGAGAAGAAACTTCTATCGCATCCATGTCTGTTTTTCACAAGTATACAGTAGGTACCCTCGTCCGAAGGTGTGACCCTCTTCAAGGTTAACCTGACATAGTCATCGATGACTTCCTTGTAAGATCTAGGGCCGTTGGTGATGTCTCTTAGTCCTTTCATCAGATTCACTAAAAAATCAAAAATAGACGTTCAAAATTGGATATCAGAGAAAAATTTCAGATAAAAATTTAGGTGAAGAATTCAAGTACACATTATTTACCTCGTGGCTTGGGATTTCCAGCGCACCTAAATGATACGCTAACATCTTCTCCGGTGGTGACGGTGATCGATTTTTCAGCGGGTCTTGAAATAAACATAGCGGGTTTTCCGGAGTCCATTATGTTTGGTGATTTTACATCCATCGTACTCGTGCTGTCTATGTGTCCGAAATATTTCGATATGATCGAACCCCTCTCAGATTCCGAAATCTCAGGTACGAAGGAAGTGTGAAGACCAAAGTCCGTGAATGCCTTCGCTTTCGAAATGGAAATTGGTTCTCTTCTATCGCCTCGGAACCATCTTACTTCCGGTGCAGATGCGCCTGTATCAATCGTTATGATTACAATTACACCCACACATTTCCAATAGTTTCTTATTTACAACAATTATTATCGATAAAAATACCTTTCGCTCTGATTTGGGCGGCGATGCTATAATCGGGTAAATAACTGGACAAGTATGACTTCTTGAAGATATCAGTGCCGAAGTGGTCGTCAAAAATTTCGTGATGCTTGCCTACGATTCGCCGAATGCGCTCTTAGAAACAAAAATTGTTACATATAGTTGTCAACTATTAATTATATAAAAGCTGATCGAATATGAAGGTTATACCATCGAATTGAACCATATGGGCTGTTTCTTCCGTGCGAAGGTCATTCATGGCTCTGCATATGTAACGTCCAGTGTCCGAGGAATTAGGAGCAGCAATCTCTAGCCGATAAATTCCATCGTCCAGGTAAGTTTGCTTGTAGCGATCGCCTTGAAGGATGCAACCGTCTTTCAGCCAGGAAATAAGTGGTGTAGGATTGCCACGCACTCGACACTCCAGTATCAATTCGTTATCCGAAGGTCGATAAGTGTCTGAAAAATGTGGCATTGCAATCGCAGAAAGATAACGAAAGGAATAGTAAATTATAATGAAAAAATACTGAGGAAGGAAATAAATGTCTGTCTGGCACCTGTACCTTGCAATTAATACAAACAATTGTTGTTGTACATAGAAATCTGGAGTCTGGTTATCAATTATTAATCACCATGTGTGTAGGGGTTATTATTATTCACTTTTCATTTTGCGTCCATTTTAACGTGTAAATTAGCAACAATTATGTATTATGGGTATTTCGTTTGGATTTGTAATTTGTAAACTGTTTTGTTACTTTTTCATGATTCCTTCGAGCTTATGGCGTTGCTTTCTTCTTTGTATCGAATAATATATCTTCCGTTTGGTCTACAGTTTGTGTACTTACCTTTGATAGATCTTGTGAAGGTAGGGGGTGACAGTGTTGGTTGGAAATCGGGGTAAATTTTTAATGTGGATTCGGTGGTCGCAATTCCGTGAACATTTTCGGCAACACAGGTGTACAGTCCAGAATCTTCGGGGAGTGCTTCGTGCAGTTCGAAATAAGCCATACCGTTATCGAACCGAGTTCGATATCGACTCGATGTGATTTCGAGCTTCTCGCCATCTTTTGTCCAATGCACCCTTGGTTCTGGATATCCAAGCACGGTGCACGTTAGTCTGGTTCTCATACCAACTCCTACCGTTCTGTTGGTTAGTCTTGTACAGAATGATGGTTTCTTCCCCTTCTCGCGTGGTACCATCTACAAACAAGTTCATATATTTTATATCTTTTACAAATCACTTTACAATCTATATTCATAGAACATTGGAAATAAATTTAACACTAGATTTACGGGACCCGTCAAAATGACGGGTTCTAATATTTTTAATTTAATATTATTCAGATTCTAAGGATGCATACATAAGAAATTATTTAGCAAATTTATTTGTTTGGGCATATATTATTTTAAAAATATTGCTAAAATGTAGGTAGCACGTTCTTATTATTTTGATGAAGTAATGCAAAATAGTTGCTTTTTTCTTACCGCATCCGTGCAAAGAGGCACGTAGAACGGGACACTCGACCCATCGAGGTCAGTTCGAGATGTAGTTTTCGGTCTGCTATACCGTGGCGGTTTAAACGAGCTAGCCGAAATATTAAAGTCACTATCGCCGGTCGAATAGTCCTCATACTTCAGCAAACTGATGGACCTGGCTCTCGTGATTCTGTCGTCTCTCTTTCTCCTTCTTCTGTAGTACGAACCTGTGTCAAAGTAGTACCTTTCCATAGACGAGTCCCTCAATTTATAATCGAGAAAATCGTCGGTCCTCCTCCTGGTCAAAGAAGTCAACGAGTCTCTCCAGCTGTACGACCTAGAAGTGCTCGACAACGCAGAGTCGAAGCCGGAATCGTGTCTGTAGGTCTTATCGCGTCGCTCCCTCCAAAACTCGACATCGTAAGAGATGCCTTTCGGTCTCGAGATTCTGGTGTCGTCGGTAATCTTTCGTAACAGCTGATCCGACTCGCTTTGTCGCAGCCTGGACCAGCTGTCGTCTATCAGTTGTTCTTGTCGTCGCTTTCGAAGTCTCGAGGACTCTTCCTCTTGCCGTTTCCTCATCCGTTCTTCCTCCTCCTTCATCGCCTTCACAGTTTCATCCCTTCTAGCTTGTCTGTCTGCGTCTCTTCTGTGCCTCCTTTCTTCGTCCTCTCTCCTGAAACGTTCAGCTTCTTCCCTGTTCTGACGTTCTTCGGCCCTCCGCCTTTCAATTCGTTCAGCCTGCTTTCTTCTAATTTCCTCCTCGTCTTCCTTCCATTGCCGTTCAGCTTCTTTTCTCTTTCTTCTACGCTCCTCCTCCCTCATCGTCCTCTCTTCTTCCTCTTTCATTAATTTTTGTTCTTCTTCGTGCCTTCTGTGTTCTCGCTCCTGCCTCCTGCGCTCGCGAGTCTCGTCTTCTCTTCTGATCCGCTCCTCTTCGGTTTTTCGAATCCTCTCGGTTTCCTCTCGGATTTGCCTCCCCTGCTCCTCTCGTCGGCGCTTAGCTTCTTCGCGTCTCTGCGCGTCTCGTTCTTCTTCTTTCTGTAGTCTCTCAGTTTCTTCGACTCTCCTGCGATCCTCTTCTTCCTTCCGCAATCGAGCTTTCTTTTCTTTTCTTTCGCGATCTTCTTCCTCGCGTTTTGCTCTCTCCTCCTCTTCTTTCCTCGCGCGCTCCTCTCGTTCCCTCTTTCTCTGCTCCTGTTCTTTCTTCCGTCTTTCAGCTTCTTCTCTCTCCTTCCTTTCCTCCTCCTCTTGCTCCACTTTCCGTTTCTCTTTCTTCTTACGAAGTTTTTCCTCTGTTTGCTTCAACTTGTCCGATTCTGCCTTGTTCAATCTCTCGACCTCCTCCTTTCTTCTACGTTCCTCCTCCTCCTGCTTCAACCTCTCAGCTTCTTCTCTCTTCCTACTTCTTCTCTTCTCCTCCTCCTCCTCCTCCTCCTGCTTCAGTTTCTCAGCTTCCGCTTTCTTTCTTCTCTCTTCTTCCTCCCTTTGCTTCGACTCCGCTTCCAGTCGACGACTCTGCTCTTCCTGTTTCAGCTTTTCTTCCTCCAGCTTTTTACGGCGTTCCTCCTCTTCTTGCTTTAGTTTTGCTTCCTGCTCATTCTTGCGACTCTTTTCGTCTTTGGATTTCCTGCGTTCCCCTGAGATTCTACGTGCACCCTTTTCTTGCTCTAGTTTCTCAGCATCTTCCTTCTTCTTGCGTTCTTCTTCCTCTTTCAGTTTCTTCGCTTCCTCCTCACGTTTACGTTTGTCTTCTTCCTGCTTCAGTTTTTCAGCTTGTTCCTTCTTTTTGTGTTCCTCTTCTTTTATCTTAGCTTCCTCCTCCTGCTTACGTTTCTCTTCTTCTTCTTTTAGTTTCTTAGCTTCCTCTTCCTTCAGTTTCTTAGCTTCCTCTTCTTGTTTACGCTTCTTCTTTTCTGCCTTTTGTTTCTTAGCTTCCTCTTCTTGTTTACGCTTCTGTTCCTCAAGCTTAAGCTTTTCTGCTTCCTCAGCCTTCTTACGTTCGTCTTCTTCTCTTA
>CM052138.1:16988052-17130820 GCA_028454255.1 Halictus ligatus | reverse complement strand
TACGCTCTTCTTCTTCTTGCTTTTTACGTTCGTCTTCCGTTTTTAACTTTTCAGCCTCTTCCTTTTGTCGTTCTTCTTCGTCTTCCTGCGTGAGTTCCTTTTTCTTCTTTTCCTTCTTCTTTTCTTCATCAGCGACCCATACCACCTCCATTCTCAGCAAGTTGTCGCACAATACGTTCACCGTGTCCATTAGGTTGACAATAGGCATTTGCAATTCCACCAACCCTTCGCCAGTCAAGTTTTCTTTCCACAGTTTTTCAACCGTTTCGGTTGCGGTTTCTAATTGATACAAACTGGGCGCTAACGATCTCAAGACACCAATCATGTCAGCTGTGCCCAAATGCGGAGATTCGGCTAGGGGTTTATCAGCCGATTGCTGACAGATAATGCCAACAGCTTTTTGAATTTTCTGAAGACAGTTTACCGATGACTCCTCAACTCCTTTGCTCGTTTGCACACGTTGAATCGTTTCCTTGAGATCCTCCAGCGGCCTCGTCAAAGTTTTCAATGCTTCGTTCTCAATTTGAATCTCGATACCCAATAAATCCTTGTAACTTTCGATCTTACGATTAATAGAATCGATCGCGACGTTTATCTCGTTAATGGAAATTGTAATTTTTGTGGATATTCTGACAACTTCTTCGACTGGAACTGCAGTCTTTTTCTTTCTTTGGATTCGTTCACGTTGCTCGATCGAAACAGTCTCCAAGGCAGTCTGCAAATTCTGCAACGGTTGTTCCAGGTTCTCAAGGTACACTGTGGAGGACTCGTCTACATTTATGATCGAATTCTTCAACAGCATCAAAGGTTCGGCCAAGCTATTGATTATACCCGCATCTTGATCGCGCATAGTAGATTGCTCTTCGATGGACGATATACTCTTCTCCAGACTCGACAGAGAGTCTACTATAGCGTCTATGCTGGCCTCTTCTTCTTCAGGACTGAAGTCCGCCTTGTTCTTCAACGCCAAGAAACTCTCGTGCACCTCGGACAAAGGTTGAACCAACGTCTTGACCAGGTTGTACTCGACTTCGTCTTCCTTGTCAGCAACGATTCCCTTCATACCAATGATCACAGCTTTGATAGTCTCAACCGGTGGTACCAGTTTCTCAACCACAGCCCAATCGATCATCTCGATCTTCGACAACTGTTCTTCAGCTGCAGGCTCCGACTCCAGTACAATGCACTCGTGAATCTCAGCTATGGACTTCTCTATTTCCTGCAGAGGAACAGCTAGACACTCGCTGATCCAGTTCGTTTCTTCGGGTAGCGAGACTACTTCCGGCGACAGTACACGTTCCTCCAGCACAGAGATGCTCCTCTGAAGCGTCATCAGTGGCTCCACCAAAGCTGTCAGCAGCGAGGTATCACCAGCTGGTCGTTCTTCCGCTGACTCGACGAGTATGTGATCTTGGATCACTGCTATGGACCTGCAGAGCTCTTCAAGGGGTTCGATCAAGGGATTCAGAGTGGCCTTCTCTTTACCATCGGTACTAAACAACTTTTCTCTGGCAGACTCGATGGCAGTTTGTTCATCGATGACACACGCAGCCGCGGTTTTTAGCTCCAACAACGGCTGCGCCATCGTCTTCAACAACGAGAGATCGTCCTTCTCCGACAACGCGACAGTCAGTTCATTACCGTCCATCGTCTTACGTTCTTCGACGACCAGAGCTAGACACTCTCTGAGTTCGCTGAGAGGTTTGGCTAGTCCCTTCAGGGCTTGCGCTTCGTCCTCGGAAAGGGACACAGCGATCTCCGAAGGCGATTCTATCGTGCCCTGATCGACCACCATGGCCTCGGTGACCTGGACGTTCGGTTCTTCGATAATGTCGCCCCAGGTCTTCAGAGAGGAGACATCCTCGGAGATGGTGTCCGCCGCGGGTTCGATGATGATCTGCTGATGGTCGATCGTAGCCACGCGTTCCACCAGGTCGTGAAGAGATTTAGCGAAGGTTTCGAAAGCCGAGACGCTTTCGGACTTGGACAGCTCATCGGCGAACTCCGGAGCGGCCTGGGAGATTTGTTGAATGGCTGCGGCCGAGGTCTTCAAGTCCGTCAGCGTCTGCGCCATCATCTGCAGCTGGGAAGTTTCCTCCGTCTCGGATAAACTGTGCGCACCTTCAGCTAGAACGTGTTCTTGAATAACAGCGATCGACCTCTGGAATTCCTCCAGTATTGGGTTCAGATTCGTCGTTTCGAAGGACACCTGGTCTTCCAGAGCCTCTGCAGTCTGTTCCACAACGTGTTCGCCTTGCATAGCAGCAACGAACGACTGCTCGAGTTGTTGAAGAGGAGGCATGAGGATGCTCAGCACTGTTACAGACTTCTTAGTCTCCGTCTCTAGCATTGCCGCTTCCTGCGTCTTCATTTCCTCGATCGTGGAGACAGACTCCTGCAGCAGCTTGCTGGGCACGATCACGCCTTCCGTTTTCATCGGCTGCTTCACCGTTCCAGTGATCGCAGAGATCACCGTAGGCCTAGAGACCATGACGGAACAGTGTTTCTTGAACTCCTCGACAGCTTTTCCGAACGCTTGCAACGCCGACACGTTCTCCACGTCCAACACCTGCTGACCAGGTGCCTCTATCGCTGTCAACTGTTGCACCACTGCCACGGATGTCCTAAGATCGCTAAGCGATCGCTCGACATTCTTTATCACCGACAAATCCTCCGTGTTCCCTGTTTGGATTAGCGTTTCCCTGACGAGCACCAACTGTTCTTGAATTTCTGTCACCTGCTTATTAAGCTCTTGCAGCGTGGTCTTAACAGGAAGCTTCTGCAAAACGGGAACCGGCATATGCTGCTCTTGCATCGCCGACAAGAATGATTCTTCGAGTTTGTGCAGAGGTTGCACGATGCTCAAGAGGATTACAGCCTGTTTCTCGGTCGCCTTCGCTGACTCCTTGCTCTGTTTGTCAATTTTCAGAATCGCATTTTGCAGTTCGTTCATCGGCGCGATCACAACCTTCACGAAGTCCTCGGTCATCTTTTTCTTCTTTCGAACCTCAGCGATTTGCTTAGCTTCTTGCTTGGCCACAGCCAACAGCTCCTTCCCCGATTCTTCTACTGACTTGGCGAAAATTTCCAACCGTGACTGCTCATTGATCTTCATTTCCTCCGTTTCGAGTAACTCGGTCTTTGCAATTTCTTGAACGGCTGCGATGGTCATCTTCAGTTCCTTCAAAGGCTTCTCTGTCGCCTTCGCGAGAGCCAGGACTTCAACGTCGGCCGATGCTGCTACTTCACTGGCCTGTTGTTGAATGACGACGATCGATTGTTGGAGCTGTTCAAGCACAGGTTGCAAATCCAACTTTTCCAGCGGAATCTCGTTATGTTTAGCTTCTTTCGTGGTCTCCGATGGAATCGTCATGCCTTCCTGAATAGCTGTCACCAGAGCTTGCTCCAAGACGCCAAGTGGTTGAATCAGCACATCTAATTTTAATTTGGCTTCTTCGTCTCTCGGTATTTCTAATTCCTTCACTTCTTCAGATTTTTCTTCCTCTACCTGAGAAAGAGACACTCGCAAAGCGTGAACTGTGCTGCTGATTTTCTGAAGCACATCCACGTTAACCGTTTTTGCTTCCTGTGCTTTAGACTTCTCCAGTTGCATCTCCTCCTTTTGCAGTTGCACTGCGGTCGAGCAACGTTCTTGCAACTGTTCGACCGACTTGGCGAAGTTTCGTAGAACCGATACCTTTTCTGTCTTCATCTCTTCGGTGATTTCAATCGGCGCTGTGACCGATTTTTGGACAGCTGCTGCGGTCGATTTCAGTTTTGCAATGGCTTGTTTGATACTCTCGGCAAGATCCATTTTTGCAGTGGATGCCGGAGTGGTCGTTAGCCGGTCTTCAACCGTGTCAATGCTTTCCTTCAGTTCTTCGAGAATAGGCTGAAGCTTGATCGCTTCTGGAGGCTGCAATTCTTCAGTAACTTCGGATCTATCGGCGGTTGCTTGCTCTACTGTGGTGACTAAACATCTCTCCAACTTTTCTAGAGGATGGATCAACGGAGTCAATTTTTGCATATCTATATTCTCCGCTTCCAGAGCTTTCGCTTCTTCCACAGACTCTTCTTGTATTTTCAGAATAGTTTCGCGCAGAGTTTGAACAGGGGCAATAATCGTCCGTAAAATCTTGGTATTGACACCCACATGTTGTCGAGCGACTACAGCCAGGCACGTTTTCTTGAAATCTTGAACCGAATTAGCAAACTGCTGCACCGTCATTTTGTTTTCTGCGCCCGGAAGCTTCTCTTTTTCCCTGGGATGAACGGTGGCCACGCTTTGAATGATCGCAAGCGAGGAATTCAAGTTGTCCAAGGACTTTTTGGTGGCTTCCACGAGAGACGCTTGCAGGGAAGACTCTTTGCTCGCAGTTTGCAACTGTACCTGTTTTTGAGCAATGGCGATGCACTTCTGAAGCTCCTCGACCGCAGGAGAAATCTCGAACTGTTGCGAAGCCGAAGCTTCACTTGTTATTCCTTCAGCTTTCTCCAGCTGCATCAACACAGTCTGTTGCACGGTCGATGATAAAGACAGCTCTAGCTTCTGCAACGGTTCTACGAGGAATTTTAATACTTTTTCTACTTCGTTTATCTTCGATGCATCAAAACTTTCAACTTCTTCGAACTTTCCTTCTTCGATTTTGTTAATGGACTCTCTTAATAATTGAAGAGGGCTGATCACCATTTCCAGGATCGCTACTTGCGATTCTGCCGGCTTCCTCGGAGCTGCTCGTGCTTCGACCTGCTGCTGGGAAATTACTGCCAAACATTTTTCACCTATGTCTTCCACCGATTTTGCGAGCACTTTCAACGAAGACATTTTGTCGCTATCCGAGGTGTCAGTTGTTCCAGCAACCTCCATGGACATTGTCTCGTGCACAGCTGCTATGGAGGACTTCAGTTGCTCTAATGGTTCTTTCAATGTCATCGCTACGGACTTTTCCAGTTCGCTGCTCGGCTTCTCCGTTGATTCGAAGATGACATGCTCCTGAATTTCCGCAACTGATTTCTCCAATTCCTGAAGAATGGGTTCGACGTTCAATTTTAAGGAGGTCTCACCTTTTACATCCGACGCGGATTCTTCCTTGAGGATGCTGGTCTGTTCGACAGCGACCGACAAAGACCTTTCTAACTCCTCCAGGGGATGAACCAAAGTGTTTAACATGGCAACTACCTTTTCGGTTTCAGACGTAGGCAGACCTTCAGCTTCCACGATCTTCTGTTCCTCGACTTTAGACACCGTTTCACGCAGTACTTGTAAAGGAGATGCAATAATCCCGAGAGCTTGCTCTAGCTCGGCCACCTGTGGTTGCTGGACAAGGCTTAGTTCAACCTTCTGTTGACTAGCTACCACAGAACACACTTTTCCAATTTCTTCGACACATTTTGCTACCGCTTTCAGAGCCTCAGTCTTCTCTTCACTGGTTAGCTCTTTCGTTTCTTCGAGTTCCAGCTTTTGCGCAGCTTCAACGGAGGACTTTAACCTCTCCAGGGGAGCTTCTATGATCGTGGCTACAGAGCTTTCACCTTTCACCGTGGTCACTTCAGCCTTTTTAGCTTCTACCGCAACTTGTTCCTCGATGACAGCGATAGATTTCTGTAGCTGTTCCAGAACGGGAGATAATTTCACTGTCTCTGCTGGCAAACCTTCTTTCATTTCATCAGTGGACTCCACAGCACTGACTTGCTGAACAGCCGCAGTCAATGACTGCTCCAGTTCTTCTAGAGGGTGCACTAACGGCTTCAGTGCTTCCACGATGCCTTTACCTGTCTGATCCAACGACTTAGCTTCTTCAACTGCCTGCGTGTCAATTTCAGACATGGTCTCTTTCAGTAACTGGATTGGACTGGCAATTGTCTCAAGAACTTGTGTCAGCTCTGCCACCTGTGGTTGTTGAACAAGGCTGACTTCGACCTTCTGCTGGCTAGCTGCAACCGAACACACTTTTCCTATTTCCTCTACACATTTGGCTACTGCCTTCAAAGCTGCTGTCTTCTGTTCGCTGGTCAACTCTTTCGCTTCTTCGAATTCTAGCCTATGCATAGCTTCAACGGAGGACTTCAACTCCTCCAGTGGAGCTTCCATGAGTTTAGCTACAGAGGTCTCAGCTGTTACCGTTGACACGTCAGCCTTTTTAGCTTCTGCCGATACTTGTTGCTCAATAACAGCGATTGACTTCTCCAGCTGTTCCAAGACGGGAGCCAACGTTACCGTTTCTAAAAGCAAACCACTGTCCTTCGCTTCTTCAGCAGACTCAGATGTGGTGGCACTGGCTTGCTGAACAACTGTGGTTAACGCTTGTTCCAGCTCCTCCAGAGGATGTACCAACGGTTTCAAAGCTTCCATTACGTCCTTACCCGTTTGATCCAACGATTTAGTCTCCTCGGTTGGTTGCGTTTCTACTTCGGATATAGACTCCTTCAAAATTTGAAGAGGACTGGCAATAGTTTCGAGTACTTGTTCTATTTCGGCCACCTGTGGTTGCTGGACAAGACTTAGTTCAACCTTCTGTTGACTAGCTACCACTGAACACACTTTCCCTATTTGTTCCACGCATTGTGCGACCGCTGCCAAAGCCTTTGCCTTCTCTTCGGTCGTTAGTTGCTTCGTTTCTTCCAATTTCAATTGTTGTACAGCTTCCACAGATGATTTCAACTCTTCTAACGGAGCTTCAATGACTCGAGCAACAGAGCTTTCAGCTTTTACAGTCGACAATTCAGCCTTCTCAGCTTGAGCCGCAACCTGTTCCTCAATGACAGCGACAGTCTTTTGTAGCTCGTCCAATACTGGCATCAATTTCATCTTCTCTGCTGTTAAATCCTTCATTTCGTCAGCGGATTCAGGCGTCACCGTGCCGACTTGTTGGATAGCTGTGTTTAATGCCTGTTGCAGGTCCTCCAGTGGATGAACCAATGGCTTCATAGCTTCCACTATGTCTTTTCCCGCTTGATCCAAAGGTTTAGCTTCCTCGCTTGATTGGGATTCGATTTCAGACATAGTCTCCTTTAGTACTTGAATCGGACTGGCAATCGTTTCAAGCATTTGCGTCAGTTCAGCCATTTGTGCTTGTTGAACAACACTGACTTCAATTTTCTGCTGACTAGCTGCGGCTGAACACACTTTTCCAATTTCTTCCACACACTTGGCAACGGCCATCAACGCCATTGTCTTTTCTTCGGAAGATAGCTCTTTCGTTTCTTCCAATTCCAGCTTCTGCATGGATTCTACAGAGGATTTCAGCTCTTCCAGGGAGGCTTCCATAATTTGAGCAACAGAACTTTCACCTTTTATGGCAGATACCTCAGCTTTTTTAGCTTGCGTCGAAACTTGTTCTTCGATGGTGACTATAGATTTCTGTAGCTTTTCTAAGACTGGAGTTAATGTAATATTTTCTAATGGCACACCGTCACTCGGCATTTCATCGACAGATTCAGATGCGACTGCGCTAACTTGTTGTACAGCTGTAGTCAACGCTTGTTCCAGTTCTTCTAGGGGCTGGACTAACGGTTTTAGGGCTTCCACTACCTCTTTACCTGCCTGGTCTAACAGCTTGGCTTCTTCAACTGTCTGCGTGTCAATTTCAGACATGGTCTCCTTCAGTAACTGAATTGGGCTAGCCATTGTTTCCAGAACTTGAGTCAATTCAGCTACCTGTGGTTGCTGTTGAACAGTGCTGACTTGAACCTTCTGCTGATTAGCTGCAGTCGAACACACTTTCCCTATTTCCTCTACACACTTGGCCACTGCCTTCAAAGCTGTTGTCTTTTGCTCCACTGTTAGTTCCTTCGTTTCTTCGAGTTCTAGTTTCTGCATGGCTTCCACAGAAGACTTTAACTGCTCTAGTGGTGCTTCCATAATTTTAGCAACAGAGCTCTCACCTTTCACCATTGATACTTCAGCTTTCTTGGCTTGAGTGGAAATCTGTTCCTCAACGACAGCGATGGACTTCTGCAGCTCTTGCAAAATTGGAGTCAATTTAACCGTCTCCACAAGCACCCCACTATCTTTCGCTTCTTCAGCAGTTTCAGCTGTTGTTACACCGATTTGTTGAACAGTTGAACTTAGCGCTTGTTCTAACTCCTCTAGAGGATGCACCAACGGCTTCAAAGCTTCCACCGCTTCTTGACCTGCCTGATCTAATGCTTTGCTTTCCTCGGTGGTTCGCGTTTCAATCTCAGATATAGACTCTTTCAAAATTTTGATGGGACTGGCAATTGTTTCAAGAACTTGTTCTATTTCGGCCACCTGTGGTTGCTGGGTAAGGCTGACTTCAATTTTCTGCTCACCAGCTGAACACACTTTTCCTATTTCTTTCACACACTTCGCTACTGCCTTCAAAGCTGTTGTCTTCTGCTCCACTGTTAGTTCCTTTACCTCTTCGAGATCTAATTTCTGCATAGCTTCCACGGAAGACTTTAACTGCTGTAATGGAAGTTCTATAACTTGAGCAACAGATCTCTCACCTTCCAGCGTTGACACTCCTGGTTTCTCAGCTTGCATCGAAACTTGTTCTTGAATAACAGCTATAGATCTCTGCAGCTCTTCCAACACTGGAGTCAATTTCACCGTCTCTGTGAGCAAACCTTTCGCGTCTTCGGTGGTCTCAAGTGTCAGAGTTTGCTGCAGCTCCTCCAGAGGATGTACCAACGGCTTCAACGCTTCCGCCACATCCTTTCCTGTCTGACTCAGAGATTTCGCCTCTTCGGTTTGTGTTTCAATTTCGGTTGTGGTCTCCTTCAATATTTCTATCACCGTCCGTAACTCTTCTTTCTGTTCTTTCCGAACCGACGTCATTCTTGTTTTCGGTAGAGTCGCGATTGCCAAGCACTTGGCTCCAAGCTCGTTCACTGACTGAACAAATGTTTCCATCACGCTTCTTCTATCCCCTTCGAACAATTCTTCGGCATGTTCGCTCTCCATTGTTGCGATCTTCTGCACAGCTCCTAAAGAGAATTTCAAATCTTCCAGCGACTTCTCGACTTCCTCTGCAATTACTCTGCTTTCCTCCTCAGATATATTCTGGGTAATTTCCGAAATGACTTCGTCTTGAATGCTAGAAATAGACCTCCTCAGATCCTCTAAAGCAGAGCCAACTGACAACGACTGCGAAGACGAGCTGGCCTTCCTCATTTCTTGCACGGTTTCCTGAATCTCTGCAGCTTGCTGTTCCGTTGTTGTCATATTCAGAAATTGTTCCAGATCCTCCAACGGTTGAACGATAGTGGTCAGAATAGCAGCAGCTGTCTTCCTAGATGGCAGATCCAACGGTTCAGTCTCTTCCATTTCCTGTTTCTCGATCTTTGCGATCATTTCTCTCAGGTTCTGAATGGGACTGACTATCTTCTCGACGAGACTGGTGTCGAATTTAATTTCGTCATCGCTGATCGACTTTTGTTGCTCGGATAGATCGGTAGGCTCGATCGAAGGCGATATGGACCCGAAAGGAGACGCGTCGTCGCGTTTCAACAGGTCATGAGAAACCATCA
Source organism: Halictus ligatus (assembly GCA_028454255.1). NCBI lineage: Eukaryota > Metazoa > Arthropoda > Insecta > Hymenoptera > Halictidae > Halictus > Halictus ligatus. Next base: position 17,121,328 of record CM052138.1, on the reverse strand, counting down.
TGGCTTCTATGAGCTCTTCTAGTGGTTTCGCTGTGGTATCCTCAATACCTTGGCTTTCTTCCTCCGATTTCGATGGCGCCATCACTCTAATCTCCTCGAGGATCTTCAAGTGCCTCGATTCCTTGGTCCTGCGGATCGTTTGTACAAGTTCGACGATCGTTCGAGTTAACTCTTGCAGTTTCACGAAGGCCGAAGATACTTCTGGCGTGGACAAGTTTTGCTGCAGCATCTCCAGAGGCTGCAAAAGGAACTGCAACGACACCATCACGTTTTCTTTCAACGCAGGTGTCAGCTCCATCTGAGTCAGACTGAGCACTTTTTCCGTGGCACGTTTCAGACTCACCAAGCCGTCCAACACGGACAGAATCTGTTCTTCTAGCTCTGGAATCAAAGAGGGCAAAAGATTGTGTTCGATCGAGATGGTCGTGGCTCTCAAATCATTCAGAATTTGGATGAGTGCGGTCAGTTCTCGTATCTTTCGTTTCTCCTCCTCAGATTTCGAAGACATTGGCTCCTCTAAGGCTACGTACATGAGATTAGTTAATTCTGTGAACGGTTGATGTATCGTGAAAATCAATGTTACCATTTTTCGTACCTTCGTGTCTCTGTCTTCTTCCAATTTCGTTTCCTGCTTTCGAGATTCTTCTACTTCTTCGTCTTTTCTTAGCACTTCTTCAGTCTTTTCAGACACTTTTGCGGTGTCCTCGGTTGCAGATACCTTTTCAATTTTCGCTGTTTCTTCTTTCGTCTTCAACGTGTCTAGCTTCTTCCGATCCTCTGTAGTTTCTTCAGCTTGTATCAACTCGATAGCCCTCATTTTCTCTTCGGGTTTCTCAACCGAGGCGCCAGCTTCGATTGAAACCGCTTTCTCTTCGGCTTGCCTCTCGGACAACCTCTTCGCCTCTTCTTCAGGCACTACCTGAATCGTCGTTACACTCTCGACTTCTTTCTTGGACACTTCGATGATTTCGTCGATGATCGTTTCGATCTGCGTGATAGTCACCGGTAGATCTTTCGGTATGTCCTCAGCCGCCTCTTCAGTTTTCTCCGCGGATGTTTGCAGGCGAACGGTTTGCTCGATCCTCTTGACAGACTCGTTCACGCTTTCCAAAACGTCCGCGACAGCTGAGAGCGTTTCCACGAAAGAGGAGCCTTCGGACGAACCTTCCCGAAGAAGGTGCAACCGATGCGCCAACAACGAAGAGGCTAGGTCGGACGTTGACTTGGCCAGACCCCGAAGATGAGTCATCGACTCGTTCGAAATCGATGTTATAATTTTTTGATCAATTTTCTCTTTGAGCACGTTCAAAGCTGATTGAAGCTTGTTCGCGGGGTACAGGAATCCTTCGACGATGGCTTCTTCGTCGACAGACTGATCACTGGTCTCGACGAACTGCGTCTTCGACAAGGATATCTGCTTCTTCAAGGCTCCCAGCGACTTCGAAACAATCTCCTTGACGCCCGAGTCTGCGTTCTCGTCTAATGACGAGATAGTGTGCCTCAGATGATCCAGCGACGTCGCGAGGTTGCATTGTAGGGTGAGTTCCATACTGCTGGGTCTTCGGGAGTAGTCGGTCAAGCCGATTTGCTTCTGAACAGAGACAATGGCGTTCTTCAACAGGTTCAACGGTTCTTCGAACAACGATGCTCCTTCCAGACTAGGTATCCTCTCCAGAGTGCTCAACGTCTGTCTCTGAAGACCCTCGACGGCCTTCAGAATGACGTTCCTCCTTTCGTCGAGCAAAGCCGCTTCGGGAACCAGACTCTTGCGACTGCTCTGCACCACGGACAAGCAACTCGAGAACTCCACCAGGTGTTCTTGAAGACTTCGAAGCTCCTCAACGATCTCCCTGCGACGATCCAATTGCTGAACTTCCAGCGAAGTGGCGATTATAGCGTTGAACAGAACCTGTATCGGCCTCAGCAAGATCCTCGCCACATCGGTCTCCAGTGTCTCTTCGGCTTGTGCTTCGAGCACCTCCATACGATCTTGAATTTTCTCCAAGGGCTTCGCGATCTCTCGAAGTGTACCGACCAGTTGCTGGCGAGACTCCACGTCTTTTATAACAATCGGAATTCTGTCTTTGATGTTGTGCAGAACTCGAACAGCAGTTTCGCATTTATCCATCACTTCTGGTCTACCAGACAATTTCTCCATGGTAGAGTCGATCACGTTTCTCTCGATGGTCTCTAAAGGTTGTGTCAAGTGGTTCAGGATGAACAGCTCTTGGATGCCGTATCGGCGTGTCTCGAGAAGGACATCTTGAAGGCTGCCTAGCGACTGCAGCAGGTTATCCAGCTGAGAAGTGGTCTGAGCAACCACTTCTTCGGAAGAAGCTTCCTCATAGTTCCCAATTGCCATACGCATCGCGGAAACGGTTTTCCTAAAGTCTTCAAGGGAGTTGGCTAACATCGACGGTGGCAGCGTTGTGGTGCCAGCTGTGGGTTCTTCGAAGTCTTCTAAAATCCCGGTGACGTCGAATTGAACGTTCTCCAGAGTTTTCGACAGCGATACCATTAGTTCAGTGACTTTCTTCTTCTCCCTATCCAAGTCTTCTTTTCTCAATTCTTCGATCTGGGTGACGACCTGATCGGACCTCTGCGAACTCAGCTCCTCCACAGTCGTTTTCTCTATGATCGATTCGGAGAATTCAGTAGTCGGAGGAAGCATCGAGGTGGTTTCCATCAGCGTTCCTTCAGGAATCGTTGCCTGAGACGTTACTTCCTCTCTTGCTTCTTGAACCGTTCCTTGCGTGGTCAATTCCTTTTCTTCTTGGATCAACGACTGAACCACTTCGCTCAGTTCCTTCTTGTAAAGAGCTTCCTTGATCGAGATCGGTATCTGGTTCTCGATGTCCTCTACGATGTCCACTATAGGCTGCAGGGACTCCTCCTGGGCGTGGTCTCGAAGGACGTCCATGATGGTCTGCAGGAGACATCTCATAGGCCTGCTCAGACCTTCCAAGGTAGTCAAATTCGCTGGTTCATGGTACATCGAGACCGCGTTCTTCAGCCTGGTCAGGGGCTCGCGAAGGTCTATCAAAGCTTCCAGGAGGTTCTCGTCGCTGGGTGGCTCGGAGTAAGACGTCTCGATGGCGATTTTGTTCACGTCCCTCCTCAGGTCGTCGATCGTCGAGCTTAACGCTGATTCTTCTTCCTCTTTCATGCTGTCTTCGGAGGTAGTCGACAACCAGTGCTTCATGGGGTCCAAGGATCGACTGATTCTATCGGCCAAACCAAACGACGAGATCCTCTTCTTCGTCGTGTCTTTCTGCGCCTTCGCACCTCTTTGCTCTTTCTTCTTTGACGCCTCTTTCGTGATCAACGGAGCGTCTTTCTCTATTTCTTCCAACAGTTCGAGAACTGGAAGAACGACGTCTGTCTTCGCATTGCTGTCCACAACGCCTCGAACTAGACGTCTCAGTTGCTCGATGGGATTGATCAGGTCTTTTAGAATTTCTTCTTCTTCGGGCTCGTGTTGCTGAGTCAGTAATACTCTCTGCAGAGTCAGCAACGGCTCTTTCAACAGACAGATCTGAAGAATAACGTCGTCATCGACCGGGTTCCTTAAATTGGCGATCTCCACTGCCGAGGAGCCTATAGATTGCCGTAGTTCCTCGATGCAACCGGTCAAATCGGACACGTAAGCAGGGTAGCTCTTCTCTTGCCTCTCCAGAGCCGAGGACAGGGCAAAATGAACGTTGCTGAGATTCTGATCCACGTCCAAACCGTCCAAGAAATGTTTCTGCGCCTCCTCGATCTCTGCCAAGTTGGTTATCGTCTTCGGCAACTGGGTATTGATCTCCTCTAGAATTTTCAAGACACCGTTCATCGTTTTCGTTCTTTCCTCGGACTCGGAGTGTCGCAGAACCTTCACCATCACTTTCCTCAGCTTCTCTATCGGCGACGGGATTTTGCGGATCACTTGGAGCTCCTGGACCGTACGTTCTTCGGAGGCCAGTGCTGATTGCAGGTCCAACAGAGGTTCCTTCAAATCCTCCAAACTGGCCAGCATCTCGTCCTCCCTCAGAGTCATCGCTATACGAGTAGCGTCTGATACGTATTGTCTGAGCTCGACCAAGCAAACTGTGATTTCGGACGAAGCCAGCAGTTTCTGAGCACCGGCTGCGCCGTTTGTCACGGATTCAACGTCCTCGACGTCCTGAAGAGCCGTGCTCAAAGCCGACTGAACGTCGATCAAAGGATCGAGGATCCTATCCGTCAAGGTCTGCGGCTCGTCTTGGATAGACCTGGAAGAAATCGTCTCCTCCTGCTCGCTGATGGTCGCTTCGATCATTCTGTCGATTTTGTTCAACGTCTCCATCACAGGCTGCAAAGAGCTCTCGTTCAGACGCGAGATCGTAGCTTTCAGTTGAGACACCGCCGGCTCTAGCAGCTTGAACACCGTGTCTGCGTTTTCGGCGATCGAAATCGGAGCCAGGGCGCATTGAAGAGAATACAAAGGACCCTCCAGGCTCATCAGGGACTCGATACCGATTTCTTTCTTCTGCGGTGTCCTCAGCCTTCGGTATATCTCGTCGACTCGGTCGAATATGGAAGACAATCTGGGATCAAGGGTGCCTGAAATGTTTTCGTAGGACTTCAGAGCCTCCTGGAGCATCAATCTCGCTTCCTTCAAGATATCTTGTTTCGGCTCCTCGGCTGCTACCTTTTGACCCTCGTCAGGCCTTCTTTCTTTAACCCTCTGGATCTCTTGCACAGTACGATCCACAGACTCCTGCAACGACTCGATCAGCTTCGCCCGGTGCTCCGACAATGTCCCTTTCGACTCGTAAGTCTCTAGCACAGTCTTCAAGGTGTCTAACTTCGTTCTCAGTTCCCGCATCGGTGACAGAAATTCGTCCATAATCCTGGAGACTCCATCGGCTTTGGACACACGGCTCAAAGCCTTCGTCATGTCCTCGACCGACTTCGAAAGGGACTCCACCACCACCGTGTCCACGGTCTCTATCGATCCTTTCGCTGGATCCACCGAGACGTCGTTCACGAAGAACTGCAGGGCGTTCAGGATCTCTTCGACACTCGACGCTACTCTAGATTCCCTGTTGTCCATCGTGGACACCTTCTTAACAGATTCCTCCAGCTTGGACACCGCGGACATCATCCTGATCAGCGCTATAGGCCTCTCGGCCGTCGCTCGACCAGTCATTTCGTATTCGATCTTCGTGATTCCCATCAGGATCTCGTCGACGGGATCGGTCAAGCTCTCTAGGATCGCAATCACATCCGTCTTCCGGTTTTTCAGGTTCTCCTGGCGCTCTATCAGCTCCATACCACGAAGGAGCTCCTCGGTTGGACCGCCGATCGCCTCCAACAGAGAAATCCTGACCGTCTGAGCCATTGATCTGTCGCCTGCGCTCTTCAAGGCTTTAGACTCTATAGCGGACACCTCTTCGCAAAGACTCTGAATCGGTCTGATGATGTTCTCGGTGACAACGGTCTTGCATGTCTCCTCGTTCGCGGCGTTCAGCTTCGAGTCCAGGGCATCGATGTCGACCAAAGAGTCCCTGACCACCAGGACAGGTCCCTTCAGCTTCTTCATGCTGTCCAGAAGCCTCTCCTTGTTACTCTTCGACATGGACTTGTCCGACTCGCTGGTGGACTGCTTCTTTTCCGACGATTTGTCCGCCACGTCCTCGATGTACGGCTCCTCGGTCTTCAAGATCGACTCTACACGCTGATGCAGCTCCGTTTTCGCACTGCCCGATCTGCTTCTGCGTCTTTTCCCGTCGATCTCGCTGCCCAGGGAAGACTCTTCGGAGCTACCTTTGTCTCTCTTACTCTTCTTCTTCCGGTGCCGCTTCTTCTTCGGCGCACCAGTCACAGAATCGAACGACGAGTCGCCGCCTATGCCATCGTCTATGCTGGACCCAGCTGTCTTGTCGCCGCTTAAACTGCGTTTCCTGTCTTGCGCATAGTCGTACACCTTCTGAGCCTGGGTCTCCGAAATGGACAATCGAGCAGAGGACAAAGCATCGGCGAAGGTGTCGCTGTCATCCTGTCTCAAAGATGATACCGGGGAGATCGGTGATACCGGAGGGGAGAACCTTTCCTCTCTTTGAGCACTGTGGAAGCTCTCCGACTCGATTCTCTGACTCTTCTCGCTCTTCTCGCTCTTCGAGGAGGAACCGGACTTCTTTCGAGGAGGCCTCATTGGTGGTTTGTCGTCGTCTTCTAAACTGTACATTGCCGATCTCTTCAGGGAGCTGCGAGAGTCTCGCTCGGGGGAGGACAGGACTCGCGTTATGTCGTCTAAGATCGAGACGTCCTCGAAGTCTGCTTCGGTGCGAAGATCGTCGCCATCCTCGGCGCTGACGAAGTAGTCCGGCGACACGTCTATCACTACTGCCTCCATCAACAGGTTGCCGGAATTGGAGGACTCTTTGACGAACCTCATAGGTGGCAACTCGATGACGTTGTGCTCTGGAAACGCGGCAAAGCCAGTCTTTATTTATGTTTTAATGCTTTGGAATAGATTGCGCTCTGTTGCGCCAGCCGTGCGATTCGACTGGGCTAGAAAGTTCATCGAGTTGAACAAACCGGGTGTAAATTCAGAGATTTGCATCATACAGTCGGGTGTAAATTATTGTTAGGTTGTCCGCTGATCCACCTACCTGCTATTAAGGTCACACGTTTCCAACGTGTCACAAACTGTGACTGTTAAAAGCCCAAGATTTTGGTTTTCTTTCTTTTATAAGAAATTTCGTGATACTCACCCGTAACATGTTCAGACAATTGATCGGCATACATCTCGACGATTTGAAGGGCTTCCTCTTCGGTGAGATCAGGTGTCTCGTAAAGGCTGACGGAAACTTCTTTTCCGTCGAAGCTGAAGGACACTTCTCCTCGATCATCCAGCGTAACAGAGTGATCGGTTTGCGGTGTATCGTATAGCTGAGAAGTTCTTTCTTCGTGTATCGTTGACAGCGACAAGTTTCTGGCAAGCTCGTGACCATTTGGTGACTGAAGTTCTTTCGCTTCTTTTCGAACTGGCAATTTATCTGCAAAATATTTTTTGAAGTTGTTGAACAATTAAAGGAGGACCAGTATTTTTTGGCGAATTTTAATGGAATTCCTATTAATTTAAACACCACATTTCCGAATCCCGAGAAAATTGTCGGCATTTGAATCCTGAATGATCTCGATCGCTGTACGAGGATACGATTTACATATTTGTTTATTTGTAGAAGATTGTTGAAAATACCTTCAAAACCTAGAAGCGATGCGGAACTGCTGACGGATCCCATACAATTGGAGGCCTCGCAGGTGTACGTTCCTAAACAGCAGGTTCCATCTTGTCCGGAGATGATTCTGTGTATGTCTCCAGGCTTCAATTCGACGCCATCTTTGTACCATTTCAGAATCGGTTGCGGTACACCGATCACTTTGCACTCCAAGTTCACTGCACCCTCGTCCGACAATATGGCGCGCAAACTTTCAAGAAACTTCGGCCTCTTGAAGTGCTTGGGAATGATTAATTTGAGGAAACAGGATGTGACACTATGGCCGAAATCATTGGAAGCCACGCACTTCCATTCTGCCTAGACGTTCGAAGAGAAGTAAAACGTGAAGAATAATTACCATTTTGTAGTTTCACAAACTACAAATAATCCAACTTGCATTTTGGAGAAAGAACATGCAGACGGTAATGATAAAAATGTTGGTTAACTTGTTTATTCGATTGTTATTTAATCGTTGAGGATGAAGAACTTACTTGATCGACAAATTCGAGTCTTCGTACATCGAGGTGACACGTGCCAAGATGTTCCTTGGCGACGTGGTATTTTTCGTTCTCTTCCACCAGAACGTCGTCCCTGTACCAAGAGAGGCTTGGCTCGGGCGCAACACTGGCTGTAAATTTAATTCTTTGCATACGATCCGTTGTTTGAAATTTTACAGTGAAGCGGACCGTGGCATGGCCCAGCATTTTGTTGTTCAGAAAAAAGAAAAGAAAAAGCAAATCGTCGACTTGTCACGATTTTATTTGGTCTTCGTTTTATCGTTATCGTGATCAGTGAAAATTGGTCACGTTGAACCTACCTTGTATAGTAAATCGAAATTCTTCGTTGATTCTTGCCTCGCAGCTTCTGAGCCCCTTAACGAACGTGGGCGGTTGATTCGTGCTCAGAAGCTGTAGACGTTCTTCTTCGTTTAATTGATTCTGAATATCTTCAATCGTTAATTCGGCTGTACTCTTTGCTTCTCCCATACAATTTCTCGCAATGCAGCAGTAGGAACCTTGCGGAACAGAGAAAGTAATTAAGAAAAATAAGCAATAGATTTTCAACTTTGAGAAAAATCGGGACTACGAAACGACAGTGCATGCTATAAACTCTGTCGGAGAGTTTATTCTGCCGTGATTTACCGTGCAAATGCACTTACTGTAACTATAAGTTTCATCTGTGGTTTAATAATAATCACAACTAGAATGTGCTCGATTATTAAGAAGAAATTATTTTCAAAAAATAATTAAATACCCAACGAGTTGGTTCCAGTCAGTTGATAAACATCTCCCGGTTTCAATTCCTGGCCATCTTTGAACCACCTGAGCAATGGCGTCGGAAAGCCGACGACTTTGCACTCGAAGGATACTAATCCTTCTTCTGTCAGGACAGCTTTCAAGCTTTCCATGAAGCGGGGTCTCCTATAGTTTTTTGGAACTGAACAAAAACGTATTTAAAAGATACGGTTTGAGACTTTCACGGGCCGGCATCATACAGTTTTCAACAGACAAAACTGTATGTCTTTAATGTTTCCGTGTAGACAGAAAATATATTTTTGTAGCGATAGCTTACTGGACATGGCGACGTAGCAAGTAGTAAACTGTTTCATATCTTCTGCGTTGGTTGCGACACATTTCCACTCGCCCTCGTCCATAGCCTCCAACGGGAATACTTCTACACAGTATCCACCCAAACCATCTTCCATCACGTGGTATTTGTCGCTAGGCTCGATACGTCCTTCCTTGTTGTACCATGTTATCGCTTTTGGCCATGGCGGTACTTCGACTGTCGCAGATTTAAGTGAACGTGTACTCGTTGCTTTCAGAAATATTTTCTTAGAAAAATCGCGCGTAACTTCGGCCACGAGCATCGAATAATGTGTAAAATATGAAATGAATCGATGTTAATTACAAAGCGCCTTGAATCCATATTAGAACAGGTACAAATCAAACTCATTGCAAAATGACAAAATATTACGAAAGACTTTAAGTCTCCCACCTTAATAGTACTGTTTACATTTTTGTATACTGAAATAGTTGTCGCTTTTCCTATATCTGGATAAAACTAAATTAGAGAAACCCATCTCAGACCACCTATCGATTTGAATACCTGAGAGTTCACCATCACGAATGTCAAAGTATTTTCACGGTGGCATACCTTGACAAGAAAGTCGCAGAGTTTCCCCAATTCTGCAGCATTCGTCCTGCAGGGTTTGTTTGAAGACAGGAAGTGGACTGGAGAGAGTCAAAGAATCTGCTGGCTTTAGGGAACCTTCTCTGCTACCTTTTCCGACTACGTGCACCTGAAATGTCGACGGAACCAAGTTTTGTATGCGCTGGATATTACGGTGAAAAGAAGGAGGAAAGAAGGAAGTCTGCTTACTTTCGAGGAGGAATACGCGGTTCCCATACAATTGACCGCTTCGCAGGTGTAAATGCCAAGGGAGGTTGAGTCGTCAGGGTTCGCAGTTAGAGCGAAAACATCGCCGGCCTTGATTTCTTTGTCATCTTTGAACCACCGAAGCACAGGTGTAGGCACGCCGACTACTTTGCACTCTAAGGACACTGTTCCGGCCTCTGTCAGGAGAGCACGAAGTTCTTCGACGAATTCTGGCCGTTTATATGCTTTCGGGACTGTCGATTAAATGTGGCAATTCAATTTTCTTATTATCGCTTTAAACCTGTTTTACAAATACTTTGATCTCACGAGCGTAAAAAGATTTAATGCTCCGTAAGAATAATTCCGAAGATCCTTAAATCGCACGAACATCGTCGATCTAATATGGATTGAAAGAATAGAAATCCTTACCGATCACCGTCAACCGGGATCTGCAGGAGGACCTGCCGTCCCGATTTTCTGCCATGCAGGACCAGAATCCTTCATCCTCGACTGTGACTGGGGCCACGTCGACGCAGTAAAAGTTTCCTTCGTGGACAAAAGAGAATCTCGAACCCGCGTGTACTGGTTCGGCATTTCGGTGCCAAGTGATCTGGAATCCGACAACAACAAGCATTTCAGAGGTTTAAATCGCGACGCAACCACTGACGTCATCGCGGTGTCAAACAGCGATCTTTTGGAGGAAAATCAATGTCGTGGGAGACCGTAGGAATTAATACATTTTCAACCTTTTCCAAAACGTTCATCCGAACGTCTCCGTTACTGTCTAAATAAATGAATTACGAAATGTGATTTTATTTCTTCAATGTGCAGACCAACCGAACTCGATTGGAAATTAAGAGATACCACGATCGATTGCGAAAACATAGTCGAGAAGAAAGGCATGTAGTTTATTTAGTTTTTCGTTGTAGCGATTATTCAAGAGATAGTGTGCTCAATTGTTTGACCACTGGGCAAAGTAACCGAAGCTTGCGTCCAAAGTTCAATCGTGTGACGTTTTTATGGAAACTGACGCAAATCTAGTGTAAGTATACGCTAGTATTTTCAGCCGTTTAAATATTTATGAGTGTAAAGATAATGTTTCATGAAATAGCGAAGCGAATAAAAAAGAATTTCGCAGTATTTGGAAAACAAGCGATAAAACATTGTTGGCGGACAGAAAAATTGTTAAATAAATTTCTACTTTTTCGAAGAGTTACGAATTTTGACTTTCTTCGGCCACAGTTGTACGTTAATTTACATTCGAGAGACGAAGATACTGTGTTCGAACAACGAGGTTTGACGACTAGAACTTTTGTTGAATGTTGTAAGAAAATTTCAAGCGTTGACACGAGGGTTAAACTATGAATAGGCTCGAAATGTAAACAGTGATTCCTCCGGTTCCGGGTAAGACTCGGTCGGTTTTTTCAAAGGGTCCCCTTTGGAGTATTACGCAACCCGGTCGCATAAGCGGAGCATTACCGCGCGGAAAACGAGCATTTGGAGGTTTACGAGCGGGACCACGCAGATTTAGCCGATCGGTAGGCATAGTTCCTGGCATAGTGTACGCGCGCGAGTAATAATAGTCGTAATACGACGCGTAAGATCGCCGGTAACGATCTTCGTTCTCTCGTTCGCGTCTCCTGCCGCAAGCCGCAAGCTCGCTCTCGGGTCATGGACCTCGCCGGGGTCCCTTTTAGTTCACATATCTTGGTTTGCCGGACCGCCGCGCCGCGCCGCGCCGCGCCGCTCCGCTCCGCGTCGGGACAGACAGAACCAACAGAAACCCGTGGCAATAAGTCACCGACTGATTTTGCTTCACCCTTCCGGGTTAATCACCGGATTTGGCACGGATTCCTCGTTCCCCATGCGAGCTCTATCAATCCTAGAACGTCTGGCCCCTGTTCTTCCCCTCTCGACACCGCGTCGATAACACCTGCCTTATGCTACCACTGTTGGATTCCGCGTTTGGAAATCGTTTACAACAGTTTATAATTAAATCGAGAACAGTTTTATATAAGTGTATACACGGTAGTGAGTTTAAGGTACAACGATGTTACCTTTTGCACTGAAATATGCTAGAAGATGCTCTGATTCTGTTTCGACGAGCTGCTATATATATATGTGGTTTTTGAGAGGAAAGTGTGGAAAGGGAGTAGAAAAGGCTTGTTGTGGAAAGGATCACGTGGAAGAGATAAAGTCTAAGGGTCTGTTTGGTCCTGATGATTCAAGGGTAAAATATTTCTGTAATTTATAGACTGCGGATCTTTGTGCAAAATTAAAATGCATTTCTTCTTTTAATAATCTTAATAAGTCCAAACGATATATACATCACTAGATCCTTCTAATTTTTTTATAGTTTTACATTCGCGCAATCCATTTTTTGTTATAAATGAGACGTCGAATATCGAACGCGATAGTATTTCATATCTTTCATCCGATTAAAGATATAAATACTTGTATTCACGGTATGACAGCAGAATAAAAAGTGAATTACTTAAATTTAGCACGATGTGTTCTTTGCAGGCTGCATAGTTGCATCGTGCGCAGTTCGTCGCGCAGTTGCACAGTGCGAACAAGTGGGGCACATCTCACTACACGTTTCTATCACGATATAATTTTTTAATTTCATTTTAATTTCAGCCCAATACTCATCTGCAGCTGTATCTCCTGTGCATTCATACGAGTACATTTTTGACATTCTCGATAAGGATGCCAGAAATTATTTTATTAATAGGATTGCACTTAAAAATAGAAAATGGTGGAGCAGTGTACGTGTACGCACATGGATTTGAAACATGATTGATACTGAAATTTTGAAACATGCTTGCAAGAAAATCAGACTGTATTTTTCAAGAATTGCTGTTTCTTTTTGTGTAATTGCATCTCATGGCAAAAATACAATTTAAATAATTGAAAATCCGTTTGGGCAAACTCTAATTTTTATGAAATAATTTCGATATTCTTTTTTTATGCGTCGTTTATGTTTAATAACTTTAGATAATCTAATCGCATCAATTATTTCGGTTAACATAGATCGGCCAGTGTGGCTTTCTTGGCGTTGTGATTCGTAAACAGAGACGCGCATTGTTTAAACTGTTAAAATTACCTTCGGTGTGGTTGAACTTCGAATTTCCACAAGGAACCTAGTCCTGGTGCCGACCTTGACCGCCAGGTCGGTTAATTTGCGAAGGAAAGTCGGCGGATCACCTTCCTCGGTGATCGAATCCTCAATGTTAAGGTGGATCTTCTTCGAGGATCCTTTGTCCAACCCTTGGCCGACCCTCGTCGCTACCAAAGCATAGTGGCCGGTGTCTTCTTTCTGAGATTGTTTCAAGGTCAATTGGACGACATTGCCTCTCATTTGGATCCGGTATCGATCGGGTGGTATCGGTATATCATTGCGTTTCCTGTAATTAAGGAACAATCGGCTTCAGAAATCTTCTTACGATTTCAATTTATATCTATTGCTTATGTATCGAATTGTGATAAGTACATCAATCGCAAAAATGTGTTATTAATCATCCTTGCAAACTTGTATGAATTGATTGCAAGACATAAGAGCTGCATAGACATACCTTTACTTTTCTTAATAAATTAGAGATTAAATCCTTAAAATGTTTTTACAATATTTTCTACTGGAGGTGTATGATATTTTTCTAGCATTGTTCAACAGTATGTATCATAGCTAAATTAATTTAATTTAATGTATTACTATAAGTATTACATATTTGGCAATGGATCAACAGATGTGTCATCCATAAATAATCGATACCAAAAAGTATCGACGAACACACATCTCAATGGATACGTAATTAAGGAAATAGAAGTTGTTTCCGGTGAATATTTTTAGTATCAATAGTGCTTTCAGCACGTTATGCTTGCCGCTTCAGACACTCATGGTTGTATCAGAATTAGGCGCTTCGCGGATTATACGAGTGACTTGTGATCTTAAAATATTCACAGGCAATCTATAAATAACGTTCGAAACGTATCTATGAAATGTAAAATAACAGAATAATGCATTCGAGTGCGTAGTGTGGTTATTGTGAACCGAATCCGTAATGAATTAGTCTACGCAGATGAAATGTTGAGTAAAATAAAATTGTCTAGAAATATCAAGGAACGACGTGACATTAAAATCAGTATGAGAGATCGAGTGAGTACGCGTTGAAAAATCAGACGTGTTCGGGAAAGTTCAGAGGGAAAAGTGAATAGGAACACTTTCTAATGAAACGAGGACGGTTTTGCAATCAGCAAATGTCACTTTCTGGTTCTTCTCGGGGCGATGGCCGAAGTCCAATCGGACCGATGGTCATCACCGTCGCACCGTCTATTTGCTACTTCTTCTCTGTGGCAGTCTATTGTCTATTGTTGCTGGCTCATTCAATTGTCCGCGAAACGACTATATACAAACGCGTTCTTCATGAGCGAAGCTTTCAATTCTTGTTTAAAACTTTTGCCAATGGTGAGACCAAGACGTCACATTTTTATTGTCGCATATCCGAGTAAACCGAATTTTATTCGGAGTTTTAGAATATAAAAGGCTTAAAACTAATGCCAATTATAACAAATGTTTAACGTTACAGTTCCGATTTTATTAATCGAGAATCTATTAATCGAAATCCAACATGTAATAATAAAATGGCGTTTACTGAGGGAAGTCACACGTGCGTGACAGCGGCCGTCAAAGTGTTAATGGCTTTAATTCGTCGCAGGCGCAGATGTCTTTTCGTTGATATAGTGCAACACCTTGGTACAGCAAATGGATCGAGCTGGTCGGTGACGTAACGTCTATTTTGTCTGGTCGAGAAATAAATTTCTTGTTCCATAGTCTTGATCGATCTTCTTCCCGTTTATCTTGCAAGATTCGCGGAAGTCTTCAACGGAAACAAACACGAATCGACCGATTTCATGGTTTTCTATCTGTGCTCTAATATGGAAGACGTTTTTTATGAAATTTGAAATCATCTCAACAGCAGTATTAGCGATAAAGTAATGGAGGGAAAATTTGGATATATATATAACAAAATAAAGAATAGTGTAGCAGTGAATCATGACTTTAATGGGAGATGGGAACTGATGAGATCAGATGTGTCTGTGTCGTTTTCAGTGTAATTAGAAAGGATCTAGTTTCATCCTATTTCTTAACATGAAAATTTCTTAATTAATTCCATCTATTTTATAGAAAAGATCCACTGCGCTGTGTGCGTCGCGTCGCGTCGCATCGGTGCGTTCACGATGAACTGGTAGGAAGCGCGTGCGATTGCACCGCTGATCTTTCGCTACGGCATTTCTAGATCGTTGCTAGATATCTGAATGATTCGAACGATCGACGGCCTTCGAAAAATCCGATGATACGCGCGTTCACGCAATCCGGCCGGCACCGGACGGCAGATTCTTTCCCTCGGGTCGTCCGTCGCGGTAAAAAGGGTGACGAAAATAGGGCAGTAGAGCAATGCCAAGAGTTTGTGGCGCTCTAGATCATTTGTTTGTCTGAATCAAGTTGGACCCGCGCGGAGCGCTATTATTTAAACGGCCGCTAAATCGTCTAATACGTATTAACAATTCTTTAGAAATCGGAGGGAAAGAATTATTTCGGTAGCACGTGGAGCGGAGTAGGCTTCGAGTCGTTAAAGAAAACACGTCTATAAATACCTAAAACCGTCGCCGAAATGGCGTAATTATCCGAATCGAGATCGAAAGCACATAGTCGATTAGACGGAAACGAAATAATTCGGTCTTTCTGATAAAAGATTGTTCAAATGTTTGGTAATCAAATTCTCGATACGGGATTCTCAAGTGGGAAGTAAAACTGGAAATCGATGGCCAGAAAAGTAAGCTTGTACGAAAAGATTGTATCGTCTCCGATCGATTTCGTTTTTTCGAAAGAATCAAGCCAGCGCACAGTGGGTAATTTGGACAAAATCTGATTCAAAATCAAAGAACTTTTCTTAAATTTCTGCGCGTTTAACGAACTTTCACAATCCCCCTATTTTCCCCATATTCTACAAAGTTTGAGCTTCAACTTAAAAAAAAATTTCATCGCTCTACCTCATTCCTATCGAAAGTTCCTTGATTTTGGATTCGATTTTGCCCAAATTACCCAGTGTGGCGCACCGGCAATCACACAGCACCCGTTACCAACAGTTCAAGGTCGTACCGGTGTCTCGATCCATCGGACAGCGAGCCGGTGATGGCAGGTTTGTTGCCGTTGGCACACTTGCAGCAATCGCTCCCCATGACACCGTCGCGATGGAAAAGGGCCGACCACCCTCTTCGAGTCAAGAGGTAGCACACGCGTTTAACCAATCGGCACCTATCACTCGCGAGTCCATCGAGTCAAGGAACGTTCCGGGATCATTCGCGTGCGAACTGTTCGTAAACGGGGCACCGTACACCAAGGATCGAAGGGGTGAACGGGATCCTGTTCGACGCATCGATACCGAAGTTCGCCGATCAGGTTGTCGGCGCCCGATATTTCAGTTACGATCTTTGCGTCGGACGCGAAACGTTGGCATCCCGGCTGCGTTCTTCACCGTGGCGGCGATATTAGGAGACGACACGTTGACAGGCCCGCAAAAATAAACCCAACAAGCGTCCTCTCGACCCTGGCGAATCTGTTCGATGAGCAGCTCACATTCAATAGCAAAATCATAGGGCCGACAGTCAGTTTCATTCTACTGTCACCCGATGACGACACACTGATTCGACGACACGGGTGCGCGTCACCGATAGAACCAACGATCAAGTAGCTTTCCCCGTTGTGTCCACGGTCTGGGTTCGATCTGGGTTAGGTCAGTCGACGACGACACACTACTCTCGACGGCACAGGGGTGTATCACTGATAGAACCAACGATTTAGCAGCGTTTCAGCGGTAGAGAGAAGTTCGTTTCAGAAGAGATTAGGGTACTCGAGGGGGTTCGTAGCTCGTTTAGAGGGGGTGGCGTCCGATCGTCGAGCGATCCCACGATCCATGGATCCGGATCGTTACGGTCGGACCGAATCCTATCTCCGTGGTCGATCAGGATCGACGTGGATCGACGGGAAGCAGCGGTCTCGAAAGAAGTTGAGATCCGAGCTAATTTTTGGCCGCTCGTCGATCGTCGCGACGCTCCCTCGGAAGACTGATAGCGAAATGCCAGCGCCAGGTCGTCCGCGCCCGATTTTCCACCTCCACACACGCCACCTTCCGCTATAGTTCGAAGAAAACTATAAGCAACCAACGTGAAGCATCCTAGAGCCGGATGCTCAAGGAGCAGCGCCTCTTTCGTCTTTTCGCGAAAATTTCGAGCTCGGTCGAATTTAGCTTTGCACACCGGAGAACACCGAGAACAGAGAAGGGCGCGGGGTTGACGAGGTCGCGGCGAAACGTCAATGCGCCTCGGAATTTTCATAATTCGCTAGGGAAACGCTTCCTGTCGCGACGCGTCGCGTCGTCGATCTCTGACGTACCGTCTGAATGGCCGCGGGACTCGCCCGAGAGCCAGAGAATCCTCGAGAATGACGATGATAGTCGTCGTTCAGTCAAGTTCGCGCAGCTTGGCTCTTGAAATGATTTTGCACAAATCGAGGTTGGACAGAAAAAAGAGGAAGAAAAACATATCTTTACTTGTTTAAATGGTTAAATAATTCACTTTTAATTTTAGGGGATACACGCGTAAGCCTGACGTCGCCAATGTGGCGGCGTGTGTCCTCAAAGGGTTAAAACTTCAAAGTAGAATGGAGAGCATCGCACTGTTGTTTCATTCGAATTGTATTTTACAGACGAAACTAGAATCTGAATAATATTAAATTAAAAATATTAGAACCCGTCATTTTGACGGGTTCCGTAAATCTAGTGTTAAGGACATTTGTAAATCTGGAAGAAATTCGTCGATTCTCTGCAAGATAACGCGTTTTCATAGACGTGTTAGATAGAAGGATGGGCTCGACGGATTCAGGCTGACACTGACTCAGAAGACAAATTGTTTGAAAAAGACAACAATTGCCATCGATCCAACGTGAGACTTTGTCTTATTTAAGCGGCGAGGCTAGATGAGGTCATGTCTTGCGTTCCCGAAATAAGCGTTCAAATGCCTATGCACCGAATCTTTCACCTTCCTAGACCGCATATGAAAACCATCCTGATAATTACAGAAACATCGAGTAAAACCGAAACCAATGCGACCCCTTCGTTTCCCTATTTCTTACCTAACCAAGGAACCAAACGACAACGTAAATCAATTGCACGATTCTTGAATCTATTTAGATTAAAAAGAAACAAAATTATTCTAGTTATTAAATTTGAATATTTCGAGATTCGTCCACGATGAAATCTATTTTCATTAAGCTAATTAGACAACTGTTTACGTAGAAAGATGATTAGTTAGTTTTTTGTGTATCTATTGTTAGCTTCAGACGTGATTCAAACTTCGCTGGCGTGCAAACGCGTGATTTCGAATTTTAACAATTTTCGTTATCTTTCACGTTATCTTTAGTTTGCAGTACACACGAAAACCGGTAACAGGATTATACGAAACGAGAGTATAATTTGGTCCTCCACGAAAATTAAGTGCGCGACAGCTCGAAATAAACTGCGTTTGATCCTTGGCACGTTTCAAGGTTTCCACCGAAATTAGGGCCAATAGTCGAGAATGAACGATAATGTGTAAATGGCAGCGAATAAATAATATACTAGAAACAGAATGGCACGGGGTCGTGAACTTTCGATTCGTTTTTATCTCGATTATCTCGTAGCTTCCTCGATTTTTTTTTCATAGTCTTTTCCCATGTTATAATTATCCTTGTTACATAATTAGGGGTTTGAATTTAATGGCGACACTATTTTTGTTGTACTTGAAACAATTTATCTATAAGTTATTTCTTATTATAACCATTATACGAATAACCAACATTTTCTAAGCTATGATGTTGCAATTTGCAGTCCCAACATATATTTTTATGCCTCGAAAATAAATTAATCTGTGATCACCCAAGCACATACAAATTTATAAGAATCTTAGTGAATTGAAAAAAGAAATTGAATGTCGGTAGCCGGATATTGACATAGAGGTTAAAAACATTGCAAAAAGTTTCAATTGACAGATTTAATATTGAAAGTGTAACATTTCTTGTTCATATATCATGCGACAAAAACGAAAACATGTTAAATCACACCAAAATGAACTCGATTAGTACATTAAAAAAGGTATTTTCATTTCAGACCTAATATAAAGTAACATATAACAAAATAGTCGGTGTCAGTGCTTCGCGAGCCTAGAGTTAAGAAAAATCTGAACCCTGTCCGAGGCCTGAGAGAACTCGCTCTAACAACAAAACGAAGCGTTTCAACGTCCGACTCGTGCGATTAGTTTAGGCGTCACACAAAAGAGAATGTTGCTCACAGCTCGAATCGTAGCTCGTCGAAGACGTCGCTCCACCGTAGTTTCGGTTCGAGGACGACGTCCTGTCCGGTGCATCCCTGAGCCGAAAGGACCTGGTCCGGCTCCAGCCATTGCGGTGGTCCCCTGGCTTTCGTCGAATGATCTGCGGGCGCCGACATTGCATAATGAAATGGGTCATTACCAGCGTGTCACGCGAAAACGCGCAACCGGCAACGCGAACGGCCCCGCACCAGGGCCGCTTATATCATAATTAAGGGAGCCGGCATGGTATTCGGCAGAAAATTCGAATTCTGAAGCAAGTATCAGTGTATAAACACGGTGGTATGCATTTTTAATTGATTACTTACTTATTTAAGAGGTAAAATGTTTAGAAAAAAAGGCACAGCGTAACATAGCGTGACAGTCAAGACCAAATGTCTGCCGGCCCCCTTAATGCTAGCCGGTGAGACGCAGCCCCCGAAAATCAACGCGTCAACCGCGTTAGGACCCGTAGGCGAAAATTGATTAAACTAAGAATTTATTAAGCTAGCGAACTACCTATTTCGACGGTCTCACGTGGCCGCCGATCGAAATCGCCACGCCGCCTCAGGAACGACCGAGTAGGTACCTACATACGTGCATGCAAACGCGCGGCATAAATATAGATACCTGTGCGCGAGGAAAACACGCCGGAGGGAAATCGCTTAAGAAAATAAAACCAGAGACACGTTCCGAACCGTTCGATCGGCCGTTCAAAGAAACCCCGGGTTATCCCGTGCGAATTTCGTGCCAATCGCACTATGGCCCCGCCGCACAGTGGGGAATTTGGACAAAATCGGATTCAAAATCAAGGAACTTTCGGTAGGAATGATGTAAACTGATGAAACTTTGTTTAAATTAAAGCTCAAACTTTGTAGAATATAGGAAAAATAGGGAGTCGTATATCAAGTCTTATTCAAATTTGTGCATTTATCAGAAAAATGAGCAGAAGAGACTGCGAAACAGTAAAAACATTTGGAGAATTCAACCTTTGAACCAACTCTGAACACTCTGAACACTCCGGGAGACGTTTGTTTGTGTACAGTTTATACTAACGTGGATGACACAACGAAGCGAACGAATTATTTGCTGAATTAAGAAGAACATTTTTAAGCCTCAACTTGCTAAAATTATTAATGGAGAAATTGTATTTAAAGGCGCTTCGATTGGGAGCATTTTCGAGGGAAAACTGTCTTAAATAAAAATCAATGATAATCTACGAAAGTAGGAGTTTAATCGTTTTAAAGAGATAATCGCAGTTTAAATATCGACGATTTTTCGCAAATCGAAAATTTAGTGTCGAGATACTGTTTGATTAATTTACTGTACCTAATGACGCTTATACTTCGAAAGAAGTTACTTATATTGATACTGAACTGCTAAATACTGATTTGGGACCACCGTGAATCGGCGCGATCGGAATTTCGCACGCGCACGCGTATGTCGCTCGCCGGCATCCTGATAAATAAGTACATTAAAAACCGATCAGCGAATTGCTTCCCATAGGTCCTCGGATATAGTAAGTATACTGCGGATTTGATGCATTTATGGCGAAACTGAGAACCAGTAAAACCCAAAACTGCGAAGATGTTGGAAGAATGTAATTAATACTTTAACCATTGGTCTAAAACTATTAATAGGATTTTTAATAAATGTTCTATACAGAATGGAAGTTTTACGACGATTTTGCAAAACAAAATCTTTAAGCTTCCGTTTGCATTAAAAGCTTCTAAACTCGTTTGCCTTCTAAATTCTCACACAAACTCATACCTCAATAAAGAGAGTTCGAAAGAAAGTTATTTGTTTCTAAAGGGCAATACTTTTCACAGCCACTGCACTGTCTGTGACGGTGGTCGCGAACATGTTACTCCGTGTATCTCGCGATCGATTTGAAAAGTGTTTACTTCGCATAAAAATCCGCAATCTGGCAATAAAATGGGCAAACTTTTGCCGAATCCACTGCGTGCAGGTGCGTGTGCTCGGTTCGCGATCATGGTCATCGGTGCGCCGTTTGCATGATCTCAAAGTGGCCGGTGACCGGCGTTCAATCGCGTTCCAAGGCAGAGTGAGGTAGATAGATAGATAGATAGATTGAGAGAGCGAGAGAGGGAAAGAGAGTGAGAGAAAGAGAGAGAGAGAGAGAGAGCGAGCGCTTACCTGTTAAGGTCATCTCGTCAGATGATACGAAGATCAACTTCTCCACGCATAGACATTACTCTCCCCGGGGCCGTGCAGATTCGTGCAGATTGGTGCGGATTCGTTTCTTCTTCAGGGGAGGGAGCCTAATCCAACGTGCGTCGCGTTGGTTTTTGCAGCAGACCGCGTTTTCCCCGGTGCCTGTTCCTCTCGACCGGCGATCTTCCTGTTCCGGCGACCTCTTCTACTCCTGACCCGTGGCACAGCACACCCTGCGCCACGAAATCTGACGGCAGGAGGCCCTGCTCCGGTCTAAAATCGTCTCGACACGGCACTCTCGGCTTCGTCGTTTTAACGAAACGCGCACATGCGCCGTGTCCACCGACACGACGTGCGCTCTCCTACGCCTCTTCTCTTCCTCTTTCTCCCTCTTTCTCCCTCTTTCTCCCCGGCTTCGCGCGGCTCCTCGCTGCCACCCTCCTCCCTCTTTCTTTGGCCCGGCTCTATCCCATACCCTGATGTAACTTCGCGCGCCAATGCTTTTTACCTTCGGGCATCGGACGCGTCTCAATCCCGACGCACACATTCGTACAAAATCGGGATTCAGCTGTTCGGAAGCGGCACGAAAAGCTTTTTCGAAAGTTTTACCCTCGGCTGCCGAGATTTCGGTACATTCGAATACAGACTCACAGACGTCCTGATCGAATTCTAATTTTCTGCTAGCCAGTTCGAATTACGATTTGCAACCAGATTTGAAACCAGATTTCAAGTTAGCGTGAAAAAATCTATGGGAATTGATGTATAGCATGTTCAAAAAAATTTGTTCCGCGCGTGGTATTGGAAAAACCAAAGTATTCTTGAATTTCTGCACGTTTAATGAATTTTCTCAAGATTAAAAAACGTTCGTACCACAATCTCCCCATTTTTCCCATATTCTACAAAGTTTGAGGTTTAATTTAAAAAAAAATTTCATCGCGCTACCTCATTCCTATAGAAAGTTCTTTGATTTTGAATCCGATTTTGTCCAAATTGCCCACTGTGCGTCGTACGCGCGATCACGATGTATGCTGTCTTACATCTCTTTTTCTTCTCTCTCTCTCTTTCACTCTCTCTCTCTCTCTCCATCTTTCGCTCCGGATAACGCGGCTCTTCGCTGTTACCCTCTTCCCTCTTTCTTCGGCCCGGGTCTGTCGCATACCTTGATGTAACTTCGCGCGCCAATACTTTTTAACCCTTTGCACTCGAGTGATGACTCTGAAGTACCATTGGAAATTGTTTCAAAATATTTGTTACATTACAAAATTTGCATTTAATAGATTACCAAACATTTTTGTGTTTGTTGACTAATTAAACAAGGCGATACTTAACAATTAACAGTTTTCTAGGGTCTGATTAGCATTGGTTCATCAGGTGTTATAATGTTTTATTTGCCATTTAAGGCACTCATTATACCGGTTCGAAGCAGAGTTGCTGAAGGCAGGTACGAAGAAATAAAACACATGCATAATTTAAATTCAACAGAATTTTGTAAATATTTATTACGAGTAAAGACGGTAAGAATATTCATAATAAATAAGAATAAATAACAATAATTTATAATAGTATGCAACTGACGATATAGTCACTCTCTTGACACGTACACATATATTATGCTATCTTCTTTGGTACTTGTTTGGTATGGTTCCTGAATGAAATTCAAGAATTGGCTGCGAACAATTGGCTCTCGAAGTTATTGCTACTATTGTTGTCTCGCATTAATTGACGTAGCAGTCTATTCATGAAACTTTTTCTACTTTTCTTCTATACAATTGATTCGATAGTTGAAACAACACCATCGTTTAAAATGTCCAAAAATATCCTGAATAATTTAAATTTCCTAAATAGCTCGAAAATTAATGGTGTTCTGTAACCACAATGGACATAATTATTTAGTTATTTTCGGAACCGTTCGTGAAGAATCAAGGTTCATCGATCTATCGCGCAGATAGCAGATTTCCTGAATCCCCAGCTGATCGCGGGGAACCTTTCAATCATAAATAAATAAGAGAACTGTCATTGTTTTTGTTTGGACCACCACCAGCCGCGCGAGACTCGCCCCCGTATCTCGTGCTGAATCCTCCTGTACAAGAGGAGCGCTATGAACGGGATGGCCAGGGTTTCTTTCTTGAAGAGGTAAACGTAGACAGCGGCCATCAGCAGGATCAGATCGGTAACATAGCTGACCGTGAACCTAACGTTCTTCTGGGCTTCTAGCGCCAGCTGTTCATCGTTCATTCGACTCTGGGTGTACCCTTTCTCAACGGCCGAGTCACGCCAGGGAGCTCTGTACTTCTTGCTCCCCAGCGCCTTCTGCAGCCGCTCCATCTTCATTTTAACAGGTGTCTCCGGTCGAATCCTGTCTCGGGAACTAGACCTCGAGTGTGACGGCTTCCTGGACCTACGAGGTTCGTCGTCGACCGATTTTTCCCTGGCTGATCGTCGATCCTCGGACCCCATTCTAGACACGGGTCTTCTATCTTGAGAGGGAGCACGGGGGGCCCTGGTCTTCGAAGACGACCTCGAAGGTGCACCGCCTCTTTCGACAGATACGTTCCTCGACCTGGGTGCTGGGGACTGGTTTCTAGACTCGGGTCGAGTGGATCTGACAGGAGTCTTGGTGTCTCTCGCAGGAGTTGTTCCTCGGGAGCGAGCGCTTCTTCTGGGCTTCTGGTCGTCTTGCTTCGCTGATTTCTCGATCTTCTCCGTCTTCGCCAATGTTCGCTGCTTTTTCGGTTCTCTCGTCTCTTGTTTCTTAAGCGACTCTGCCCGGTTCTTGTTCAACTGGCTCTTATCCTGTTCCTCGGAGAAGGATGATCTTCGAGAACCAGCCAGACTGTCGGCAAACTTCCTCTCCTCGGAAGCTCTGTAGTTGTAACGACTGGAGGAGTGCTCCCGGACGATCTCGGTGTAGTGATTGACAACCGCCATTCGTGCTTCGATGTCCTCTTCGTCGATCTCTTCCTCGGAAGTTGTCGATCGCATCTTCGCTTGAATCCTCCGAGTTTTCGCCGCTTCTCCAGCCGACATCATGCTATCGGTATCGGATTCCGACAGAACGGGCGTCTTCAACATTTCGCTGGCTGGTTGCACGCCGCCGATGTCCTCTTCTTGCGTCATCACCGGGTGAACAGGTTGTTGCACGGGCGGCACTTTCCGAATGGGTTTCTCGGGAGGGATGGGTCTGCCGAAGCTGTTGACAGGGATCGGTTGATCCTCTTTCGGCTTCTTCAGGATCGATTTGGGAACCAAGTTCGTCGGCGACGCGGGGCCCGATAGGGTCGGCGTGGGTGGTGTCACGTCTAAAATTGGTATTTTGTGGGTAGGGATCGACAGAGGCTCGGGTTCCACGTGAGGAACAGGTCTCCCTCGCGGATGGTACGTGTCCTCCTCCTCTAGCACCTGTCTCGCAAGGATTCTGGCCTTGAGCAGCTTCAAGTCTTCGCTGTCCGCGCTGCTGACTTCCTCGGACGACTCCTCGGAAGTCTCGACACTCTCCAACTCCTCATTCTCCAGCTCCTCTTGCTCCGATTTCGTCTCCTGCGGTTGGTTGGCCACCTCTTGGTTGCTGGAAGCTTCCTCGTTGGTCTCAGCTTGCCAGGGCATCGATTTCTCTTGCTCTTCCTCAACGACCAATGGCACGTTGGCCTCGTGCCACCTGCGCAACTGCGTCGCAGCCTCGTCCTCCTTGTCCAACCCCCAACCACCTGTTGGAGCCTCGGAATCACTCGGCAGATTCGGATCAGACCTAGCCTCGACCACGGGCAGCGTACTCGGGGTTATCAGTTTGAACGGTGACTTCAGAGTCTCCGGCTGACCTTCGCTGGATCTCCGACGATTCTTCTTCGCCTGCCAGCTGATCAGGTTCTGCGCGGCTACTCCAGGGTTCGACAGTCTGCGCAGGATAGACGATCGCCGCACCTCCGGATTGTCGATGTCCGCGTCTAGCTTCTCTTCTATCGTTGTGGCCAGTTCGCCCGTTTTCCTTTCGACTTGAGTTTTTCTTTTCGCAACCTCGGAAGCCTCTTCGGCTGCTACTGCACGGTAGAACCGCTCCATCGCTCGTTCGTGAAGCAACTCCGTCGAGCTGACTGCTTCGCGAAGAGTCTCCACCACTTGGTGCTCCACGCTGAACAGCTCTGGCAACGATAGCGACATCGGTGGTGGAATCAGGTCTTCTATGTCCTCCACGTCTTCGGATGCGCTCTGTGTTGCATCTGTAGACATTTTGGACGCGATTTCGTGTACTGATCAATCGTTCTGAAAGTACTTGCCGAAAGTGTTTGCCGAAAGTTTCGAGTTAAATTGTAAATTAGTTAGTAGCAGCATTACTTTACCTAAAGCCTTCGGTATACCGTTGACGTTCCTGTCTTGATCATCGGGGTACAAAACCAACATGAACTCCGAGCTTCCATGCAATACAGATTCGTCATCCTCTCTCGGGGTTAACGGTGAACTTGGTTTTTCGTCCAAAGAGTGGCTCTTCATGAACGGCGGTTCTGGTTCATCGACTATCGCTTGCTGTTTTTTCAGGGTCAAACTCAGTGAAGGGCGAACAGGAGGCGTGGACCTCATGGAACTGTCTTCTTCTTGAATTTTAGGCATCGATAGAGGAGACATACTACGCTCTCTCGATACGGAAACTGATCGCGATCGAGACTCTCTTAGGATTGGTCGTTTGAGGGGCTCGTCCATGATGGGCGGCGACACTGGCACGGTCGTGGAGGTTGGAGTGGTTGCTACACTATCTTTTCCTTGAGTTAGGATCTGTTTGACAATTTCAAGAAAATTGCAGTTTTTCCAATACCACTCGCGGAAAAAAATTTTTTTTCGAACATTTTATACATCATTTCCCATAGATTTTTTCACGCTGATTTCAAATCTGGTTTCAAAATTTGTCTACGACCGAGGATTTTGCAAAAAATAGATTTTTCTGTGAAAGCAATATAATATAATATAATATAGTGGTGGACGACTTGCCTCTGTATTCGGTAGGTCGTTACTAATATTCGAACGATCTACATAAATCTCGGACCGACTATCGTGCTTCGAATTGGAATGATCCCTCGATCTGGCCGGAGGCACCGGCGTCTCTGGCTTGTCCACCGTGTCCAGAGCAAATGTGACTCTGCTGTCCGCTCTGGACGATCTGCTGAGTCTCTGAGCTGATGCGGATCGACTGCTTGGACCAAAGCGTCCTTCGTCATCTTCGTCTCTCGCACGACCTTCCTCCCTTGTCAAACTTCTGGTTCTTTGGGTTGGCACAGCAAAGCTCACCTCTCGTTTCTCGCGTGATCTGATTTCTCGCTGACTTTGCGACTTCCCGCCCATGGAAGGCGACACTATACTGTTTTCCAAGAGAAAAGCATCAACATTAAAATCTTAACGTGACAATTAGACCGCGGATTTTCATGAAAGATAAAGAAACTACTTGTCAGACTAAATATCAATCTTTATCTAATAAATTAATTCGCTTTGATAAGTTTTCTTTGATCAATGCACCCTCTTTTTAAATCTGGAATGAAGATCACATCGCTTTCTTCGCTGGGCTCGCTCATGCCGTAAGGGTTCTCAGCTTTCACTCGAAATTTATACTCCGATCCCTCGATCAGTTCCGATAACGTCGCTTTGGTCTGTCTACTGGTGGTTGCTTTCAACCAAACGTCCCAGCCAACCTAAGGGACAATTATTTATAGTCAATCGTCTATAAGAGGAATGCCATTTCACAAGGATCGATACAGTAACATTTCCGTAACGTACTCTATAATACTCGACGATATATGTTCCTATTTTGCAACCACCGTCGTCCTCCGGTTCGTTCCACGATAATGTCACTGACCTGCCCAAAGTCATAGTGATCGTAGCTTTACCAGGTGCGGCAGGTCGATCTGAAAATATATTTCTACATTAAATAATCACGTTAATGTGTCACACACCGGTTGTTATCAAACAAAAAATTGTTCTACCTCACTTGCAACAAGCAGGTGTTGAATAGAAATTTATTCCCTTTCTCAATAACTTTAGCAGATTGTAGATAATACAACAGTCTTACCTACTCATTTGTGCTATATATATGCAGAAAATCCGCAGTCTAGTAATAATTAACACTAGGTTTACGGAGTACTAAAAAAAATCTCGATATTCGTAAATTAAAAATATTAGAATCCGTCATTTTGACGGGTACTGTAAATCTAGTGTTAACAAATGTAGACTTGTTTAGCGGGATATAAAGCGGATCAGAAATGATATTCTTCGATGAGTTATTTTTACAGCGTGTTGGAACTAGGCTTCCGTTCGAGGGAAGAATATATGCGTTCAACGAATCGCCATATTGGTTGTGCTACTCTATATTAACCTGTGACTGTAACTAGAAATGAAGATATGTTCTCCCCAAGTTTATTTATGGCTTTGACCGTGTACTCTCCCCTGTCAATGCGCTTGGCATCCGGTATCTTTAGAATCGCTTCGTTGTCCATCGTTTCGAAGATGTGCCTGTTGTCATCGGATATCAATTCCCCGTCGTGATACCACATCACGGAGGGTGGAGGTCTTCCAGCCATCGACACTTTCAATCTGATAGTCTCATCCTGTTCGAAAAGGAGACCGTCCTCGTATTGACGTGGAAGTCGTATTTTCGGAGGTGCTGGGCAATTAAAAAATCAATCAAAATCGACAATTGAAAACACTTCCCCTCTACTGCTCGAAAATTTCTGTACGAAAAATTCCACAGTGCAATATACATATTAGGTTGTCCCAAAAATTTCTGTCGCAACGGTTTAATATTGTCAAATAAGACGAGCATTAAACAAACTCGATTAAAAATATTTTTGGTAACTGAAAACGGTTCTTTAATATCAATCTTGAAGACACGAGCAGTAAAAATTAATAGTTTTAACAGAGATATAATATGTTTTGAATAGTATTGCGCATGTTTGAAATCAAAGTGCCTTGAAGTTTCTCCAGGAATTGACAACTAAATAAAAAGGGAAAATTAAGTGGAATGTCCTGCACACCTTCCAGAATTAGTCTAGCTTTGGTGCTAGTATGGCCGGCTCTGTTAGTAGCTGTACATTTGATTTCACCCTCGTCATTCAACGCGGCTTGATGAATTAGGAGAACAGTTCTCCCGCTGTCCGTGATGATTCTAGTTCGTCTGCTGCTGAAAATTTCAAAGCCATCTTTGAACCACGAAATCTTCGGCAGCGGCGAACCAGTAAATCGCGCAACGAATTCAGCCTGAAAATAAAAACAGATTAACAATTTTCCTTTACCGTTGCAAAGTTGAAAAATCATCATTTTTTTTATCATTCCAACCAATTGCAATCTAAAGACATCTTTGTATACTCGTTGTCTAGATTTGGACCAATCTTAAAAATGTTAAGCGATTTTTAAGAGTGTCCACTTAACATTAATCTCAACACGTGTAATCGATTTTAAAACATGTTTCAGTTGAAATGGACGTACCGCATAGTAACCTAATAATCTCAAGGGATAAACACCTGATCATTTTCAAGGACGGTCGTGTCCTTGAGCTCAAGGTCGAAGGATGGTGGAGATGCGGCGGACCTTTGCAAGGTCACAGTCAGCGGATCCGAGATCTCGCTGGGCCGCGAGAGACCCACGGCGTTCTGCGCCCTGACCCTGAATTGGTAGCGCCATCCAGGCTCGAGGCCGCTCAAGGTCAGTTCCGGGAAGGTGCATAACCCTGGCGTGCTGCGTACCCAATGCTGCGATCCGAGTCGTCTGTGTTCGACAAGATATCCAACGATGGCCGAGCCACCGTTACTCGGTGACCTCTCCCAACGAATGGCCACCACCTCCGGCTGGGATTCGTCCGCACCTGGTATTAAAATCGGCTTTCCCGGCGGTGCTGGAAGCCCTGAAACGGGAACCCAATCATGCCTTCTTGCTCCACACGGTGCCTTCGAAAAACACTTTTTCACAAAACGTGAATAGTCTTTTTATTCGCTCGATCATTCAACAAAAACTTCAACGAATAAGAAAACATTATTCCACATAATGTTAGGGTCATGAAAGACTCCATTATACTAGTTAAGAGTTAAGTATTCATTCACTCATTCACTCGTTCACAGCTGTCAAAGTTGGACAATTTATGAGATAGATATAGCTCAGCGTTTTAACGATACTATTTCATCGAGGAAGGAGGAAAGAAACCGACAGAGACTGCAAAGTTTCGATCAAAATTTCGTCTAGTTACAGTAATTTATTAATTAATTTACTATTTTAAACAAGCTGGCCGTATGCCGTCAACCACCTATATCTCACGCAACTGTGTTTTATAGAATTTAACCACAATCTTTCTATCACGATCTTCCCTAATCGTATCTTCCGGAGGTACATCGGCCATTCTTACGTCCCCTTGGAGAGGGGAAGAATGGACGGTGCACTGTGCTGTAATAGATCGATCGTGATGTTTAGGGAGTATGGCATAAATGAGTTCGGTCGTTAATAAGTTCACGGAAAGCTCGCACGTGCCAGAACGATGCTCACATATGCGTAGAACACAGATTCCCGACAGTAGGTCCGCAGGTGGCGCTCCCAAAATAAAATTTGAAGCGTTTGGCAATCTGAGGGCCACTGCTGTGCGGTCCTCAGGGTAGGAAAACTATGCGAGACTCCTAGCCGACATCGGACACCGGCTCGACGCGTCTCCGATACAATTGTACAACATACCTATCGTTATCGCAGACAGTTTGCCCCCATTTTCATACTGACCTGCAACTCCCTACGAACATAACTCCTTGGGACCAACCCCTTGTCACGTCTTCGTCACTGTGATCGTCAGATTTCATCATTAACCCTAGGTTTACGAAACGCTAAAATCACCATTTTACATTACCCGATAAAACTAACAAGAATTCAAACCAAATGACCATCCGTAACTATGATTGTGCCCATTCAAACGTTTAGTCTTTTTCTTTTTGTAATGTGTACCAATTACACTACTAATTATTTTCAAACAAAATTTGTCATTCGTATTCTCCGATTTGTAAGACTCACGTTTCCATTTACTTTTCCCGTGTAGCCCAGCTACCTTTCATCAGGCCCGCCATCGATTATTAAAATAAACGCCCCCGAGGCGCATGAGTTAATTTTGGATACCGGTCGATTCGACGGTAAACAAATACAGGACTTCCAGATAAACTGCCATAGAAGTTCAAGCAGCGTAGCGATTACTCATCATCGATATTCTAAGAAGATCCTAGACTTACGAGAGTTATCGGAGCTACCGATAACTCATATTGATCAACAGAAAATTAATAACCCGGTCGCGCGGCGAGTCTGCGAGCGGAACGAAAGCAGCCTGCTAATTACCCCGGGCGGCGTTCGTTACCGATCACTCAAACGTTGCGCGATCTTGACAGATCAGTCGGCGGAGGGAGCCTAATTTTAGCGATCATCCCACTATCGAAGCAAGCCAATCAAAACCAGCCCAAACACAGCGCACCGCACGTCACTCGCACGGTGAGTCGCCGTTACCGGAAACTCAGTCACGCAGGACGCTTCTTTCCTCGCAGAATGATCCTCGTCGGGCCAATATCACTTTCGAATCGACAGCGACACGTTACCCGAAACGAAAGATAGCTGTCACGAGGTGCTGCGGTCGTGGATCGACTCCCGATCAAAATGGCGACCGGTGGCGTAGATGACATGTCCTCGACCCTCGAGATCGAACCCCGAGGAGGCGCGGTCTTTGACATATTTGGCGGGGGTTCGGGCAAACGGAAACGGGTTCTGAAGCAGTGTCTAACCTGATCCCTCCCAGCGTGGTCTTCTGGAGCCGCTGCCGACAGCCAGACTCTTCGAGTAGTGGTTCTTCGTGGTGGTGTTGCCCATGGTCGTTCCTCCTCTTCCTCTTCCACGTCGAGCCTCGCTCGACTATCACTCCGTTCCTGGCCAGTTTCCCGTCGGTTTCGGGACGTCGGCGAACCGGAAGCCCGTCATCGATCGACAGCGAGGATCAAGATCGGTCGTCGAAGGAGGGAAAGACAGCGGTCCGTCGGAGTAGAGGTAGCGAGAGTGAGAGCGAGGGAGAGAGAGAGAGAGAGAGAGAGAGAGAGAGAGAGAGAGAGAGAGAGAGAGAGAGAGAGAGAGAATTCGGCTCGATATAGCGCGAGGCTCGGTGCAGCACTGCCGGACCTCTTCGTGGCCGACGACCGTAGCGACGCCAGGCCTCTTCAGGCTTCCTCTTCAGGCTATCTTTGTCCCTCCCCCGATTTCTTTGTTTCCCTGCCTCGAGACAGAGCTTCCGCGAGAGTTCCTCGGGATTCTTAAAATTGTCTCACTCGCGCCACGCTGCTGATCGCCGCACGCTGATTGAACACGACCGGATTCATTATTGTTTTGTTATGTAACCAGGCCAGCTGGCGGATCCCGCTCCTAGTGGACTTGGCTGACACCTCCTGGTTCATTCCGAATTACTTCGTCGCGACAATCCTATAAAACATTACAGAAAACCGTGCGCTTCTACTAAAAATTTCATGTGTTTTTGATCGATGTCGTTCGAATTTACAGTCGTTACCGACTGCGATAGTTGGATGTGTTCTAGTTTCACCACCAAGGAAATTATCACAGTTTCGGCCGATATGTTCCTCCAGTTTTCAGAGCGGTTTTTGTAGACATTGTATAACTGCTTTATCTTTAATTGGATAAAATGGTATATACTTTCAGGTTATTCCAATTTTCTATAAGACACCACATGGTAAATTGTCAAACGAGGAGGAACAGATTGAGATTGCTTGTAAAGATCTGCCCCATATAGTCAATAATTTTGTTAGATTTGATGATTTGTATGGCGAAAAGTTGTGGTTTGTGCTACATGTACAGTAGCTTGCGAATTAATGTAAACAAACCAATATTTCGAATGTCTTATTAGTCTCTTAAAGTTGGCAATATAACTATGCAGTGCTAGCGGCCATTTTGTCGTACGTTTGATAAGTCTGTAACAAAACGTGGCCAAAAGTCGAGGAAATAAACAAAATAAGAAGCAAGGATGTCGCCTGTTAAATTTATCACAACAACCACCACGTGGTCGCTACAACGTCCTCAAACTTGAGCTTCCGGTGGCGTGAAGAGGAGAACGCGATCGTGACGTCACTATTCGGTACTCCGGTCTTTGCTAGATTGTTATTCGTTGATCGGTCTTTATTTCCCCGTCACATCGAGAGGAACGCGTAATATATGTATAAACTTGTATTTACCGCGGCACACCTTGCTTTTCACAGTGTTTGGTCACCGCCGGTCACTGACCTTGACTCATGCGCGTGCCGCCAAGTACCTAAGTGCTTTTACGTGCGCCATGGATCACTGAGCCTGTTAAACCCCCCGTGTATTCGTCGGCTAACAAAAATGGGAGAGGGAAGAATTAACTCGTAATCACACACATCGAAATATTGTCACTTTATACAGATGTACCGCCTCTAACACTTCTATAGAGATTGCTTTAAACGGTTGAGAAATGACAGAAACTCAAAAATTTGTTTAATGTATAAATTTGCTTATCATTGAAAAGTTTTTAGAAATTTTTTAATGAACCTCTTCTTGTCACTGTTACAAAGCAATATACGTCACTCGCATTTATTGCTCGGTCGTTCTAGTGTTAAATAGTGTTTGCTGAATAATAAAGTAGTTTTACAAAAAATGACTATTTTTTTAGATATTGTTACAATCGCACAGCTGCAGAAATAGATTCTAAAGGATTTCCTGTACTTTTAAAATTGTTTATTTGCAGGTCGAATAAGATAATACCTGTTTCGCTAAAGTACACAATATAATATGGTTCGTGACACTGAAATAAAAGTACAATTCTAAACAAACTTATTTAATCTGGCGATTGTTTACATATTCTAAGAATTTCCTTCTCCTATCAATTTTGCAAATCCAAAGTTCCCAAGCAGCGCTGACTCGAAAAGTTCTCGACTGGTTCTTTCTTTTCCATTTGCCGCGGAATACAATAACCTTGAGAAATTTTTACGTTCGCGAGTTACAGCCAAAACATGTTCCTTGTGTGCATGTTGTAACTCGTCGAGAGGTCAGTCGCACCTATAAATCATTCAGCAGAAAAACATTCCACGCCGGGACTGTACAAAATATCTCGTCACGCGGACGTCGATGATTTCATCGCTTTCGATTTACTCGTTTTTGCGATAGTTTTGCGGTCTCTTCTCGGTTCCGATACTTTCAAAGAACCGACGAATAGAAGCAATTGTTGCGGAACTTTTAGCGGTTTTAGTATAACAATTGCTATCTACTTTTGTCTTAATTGTTTTTCTCAATAGTGAAAGCGGTATCACGATTCTCCGCAAGGAAATAAATGAAACGATTTATTAAATTGTCCAGCTTTACATAAATTCACGTTATTATACATCACTGCACAACACACAGTCTGGCTTCTAAAACTAGAATTAGATATAAAATTCATATCCAATTAATTTACTTACAATATATTTTCTATATATCAACGCAACTGGAGAAGATATTTATGCGGCTACATTTAGGTGAACCACCTTGTATACGTTTAAGAATCTGTAACGAAAACTTCATGTGTACGCTTGAAGTACGATTTTGAACCGCCAGCTCTTCAGCCAGAAGAAGCGGGGAGAAGTTCTCAGTGATCTAGGACTAATGGCCAGATTGTGTGAGAACGGAAAACTTTCTATTAAATTTTGCCGGTGACTTTGGTTAACATTAACCAGCGTGCGCCGGTGTAAAGGATACAAAAGAGGACGCGTCGCCTGTCGAAAGAGGTCGTGGACGCAGGAGAGGAGAAGGAAGAGCCCCACGAGGAAAAGGACGGGAGAAGGGGAAGACGGTTAATCGGTGCCAGAGTACCGTTGTACCTGAATGGAGCAGCGAGATGGCTTTCGGTTTCCCTGCAGCCTCCATCGCAGCTGCAGTTCTCCGTTCTCCGTTCTCCGTTCGCCGTTCGCCGTTCGCCGTTCGCGTTTTATCACCGACTTCCACGTAGATAGAAGCACGTGACCGTGCGCTCTCGCGCGCTTGTTCGCGCACGTGAAAGCGCGCGACAGTTTTTCTCTCCAACGTACCTATTCGGATCTCGAACCCGCCGGTGCATTTCCGCGTAGGACCACCAGACCGTTCGACCACGTGCACCTGCAACCCGCAACAACTCCAGCAACAGCTGTTGCAACGTTTTCCGGGCCGCGCAATCACCGCTATAGCCGAAACTCCGAATTCCTCCGGCGAGAGATGCCGAGGAACCCTGTTTTATTCGGACCTCTTGGTGGTCTCTGCGAGTGTTTCAGCGGGATTCGTTGACTCGTTCGGTCCCGCCCAGACCAGGACACCAGTCGCGATGAACGCTTCGAATTTGTTGGTCAAGGTTCCCGAGGAGCCTGTGATACGCTGCTCGACTTTCACTGTGTACCATGGGGCCCTTTGACATGCAAATCGCATTTCCACGAACGTTTTCTAAACGAACTGTG
Organism: Halictus ligatus; assembly: GCA_028454255.1. Taxonomy (NCBI): domain Eukaryota; kingdom Metazoa; phylum Arthropoda; class Insecta; order Hymenoptera; family Halictidae; genus Halictus; species Halictus ligatus. The sequence goes on along the minus strand of CM052138.1, from coordinate 17,086,665 downwards.
CGTGAACGTGCGTGCGTCGTGTCTCGTTACGGTTTGTGATTCGGTTATACTACGTTCAGAAAGGAGACACGCGGTTCGAGTGTCGGTGGGAAAAACTTCCGAGGAAACCGAAATAGTTGAGACGAAGGTGAATACACGTATAGCGTTGGAATTGTTGGCTTTGTCATCGAACCTTTGGATTTTCTAAGAAATTTTCAAAGTTCATACATGCGGCAGTACCTCGCACATTGTCGAACGAATCACATCGATTGATTTTCTCCTTTAATGATAAATAGACAGCGGATTTTATGCATTTTATGACAAAAACGAGTACATGTAATTTCAGAAAGTAAAAATATTAGAAGAATTTAAAGATATCTTATTTTCTACTTATTGAGCTTCAAATGAAATGGGTACTGCCAAATTTGTCCCCCATTTTTCAAAGCTGTGATAGATTCATTAAAAAAAAAAATGTTTTGAATGCTTTCACGGACAATTCCGTGTAAAAATATATTTTTGCAAAAGCTTGAATGTGTTGATAAATGATAATTAGCGAATCATTTCATGACTATGGAGCGAAGGGGTGAGAACTACATGCACCGAACGGTACATCGCAATTATCTGGAGAACAAGGAATTTCTCTGCAACGAATGTATTCTTTTTTTGTAACAACAGTAACGCATACCTATCTAACTTCACGCTCCTATCGTTTCGAAGAAAGTGGTAACACAAGACTGAATGTTCTCGTGTTTAAAAATACAATTTCTCTTGGTTTGTAATTACACGGTGTAATAATTTTAATAAAACCCGAAACATGACGGCGTTCTTAAGTTCCCGCAACATCTTGAAAAGAACGCGAGCAGAATAAAAGGGGACAAGATAGCCGGAGCATTATTATACGAAGCGAGAACGTGATTGCCTCGAGAAAGATCCAAGGGACGTACTAAGGTTACAGGATTTTTCGTTAGACGGGATACAAGGCACGCTTGTGCGGTTCTTTTGGTGAACGTGTGTCGTGGTATGCAAACCACCAGGCTGTTTTTATAGTGAACGAACCTGATCGGGCGTAACACAATTCCACGGATCTCGGTAGGATCGTCCCGAGGCATCGATCGTTTACCTGGTCGATCTGCCCGTATTGTTTCACACCGGTTATATACGTGTTACGATGCGACGATGATCCACGGTGATCCGCAAACGCGTCGGGACCGTTGGTGTTAATGTGGTGCGCGTGTGATCCCATGCAGAAATAGCTGAACGGAGAAATTGTTCCGAAAGTGAGAATGATATAATAGATCGGAGCGGATGCAGCCATGCCCGCGAAGAATCCCGAGGCAGTGGACATTCTGGAAGCCCTTGAATCGAATCTCGCATACATTCCAGGCGGACGTGATCGTGAGGGAAGACCTTTGATCGTCGTGAACGTTCCGTCGGAACTCCAACCCAACACGAAACCCAGATTGGAGTCTCTTATCCTCTACTATTTGTCGATTTTTAGGTAATTATCGCAGCCACTGATTGACCTATCATTTTCTGGCACAATGCTACACTACTGGACAAAATGATACAGCACATTAACCCTTGGCACTCGAATGGCGACTGTAAGGCGACACTAAAAATTGCTGTATCGTTATTCAAAATATTTGTTCCATTACAGAATTTGTGTTTGATAGACTACTAAACATTTAAATAATATATGTGGAAATCGGATCAGTTTCGTATGAATAAAATGAAAATATTCTAAGACGGAAGAAAAATTTAGTTTTAGAATGAAAATAGCGTTAATTTATCTTTACGTTGCAACTGAAAGTTTCTACACACTATTTCAGGATACTTTTAGTAACATCAAATTTTACTAAGCCGTTTAGTTTTAGTTCACAAAAACATTTCTTAAAATATCGCAAAGCGAATGGAATTTTGGAATAGATACTTTACGGGTTAACAAGTGAATACCGCATTACGATCCGATTGTTGTTTCGCCACGATGAAAGCGGGTTATAAGGAATGCGTTACATTGTTAGCGAGGAGACGAAGAGGAATGGGTTAGTCCTGGTCGTGGACGCACGAAAGGGTGCATGGCGCGTTGCAAGGTCTTGCATAAGACTGTCGATGGTTCTTCTGGGATCGTATACCGCCACTGTGATCGTTGTGCGACCTGAAGGATTCTGGGACAAAAGAGTGGACAGCTGCACCAGGTCTCACAAGGAAGGAGAGGTTTGTGCCTGAATTAATTGATGGACAAAGCCATTTTTGTTCGTCGTAATTTTATATGATAATAATGTTTTTTCCGTAGATAAACAATATACATACATATTTATTTTTCTCTGTGAAAGGAAAACAAACTTGAGTGATGGAAAGAGAATGAAACTTTTTAATGAGTTTTAGACATTGTACAAATTGTATCTATTTTAATAGAATAAACATGTTCCTTCAATTTTCGTGTAACTTCTTTAGCAAACATTACAACTATATTTTCAGATATGTCGCGAGATAACGAAAAATTATTAGGGCCTCGACCTCTACAAGGTTAATTGGAGGTTTATGCCATTACGTTATGTAAATTAATTTGTCGATTGTAATCGTCATTGTTCTAGCCGACATACCTTATCTTGACGAGGCTTCCTCTTCACATAGATTATGCGCATTTACCGTACGAATTGGGCGGTAACAAATTCTACGATCACACGGAGTGGATACAAAATCGCGTGGTAAATGTTAATTATTACTAAATTTAATGTATATAAACGGAAACGTGTTTGAGAATATGCACATTGTCGCCATTTAGCTTTAGTAACGTAATATAAAAAGTTTCTCGATCAATGACACTGGCATTAGAATATTTCGCAACATTTATTCTGTGATTTTTGACAAAATTAGTTTTTATAAATGTACAAATCTACTGAACATACAAAACAGAATTTGAACTCGATGTTGTCTAGAGGCTAAAAAAATTAGATACAGGGTTAGTTGCGCTTTGCACCAGTGTAAGCTTGTCCATTTTGATCTGTAGTAAATAATAATATTGACTATTTCCGACATCGTAGAAAGTGGAAGACTACATCAAGGACGCCGCGGATCTCGTGTCGAAGATGGCAAACCTGCACCAAAGAATGACCAGCTTGGACGCGTTTCGCATGCTAGAATCGGACGAGGATATAGAATCCTACTGGGATACGAGCACGGAATTAACATCTGTAGCGGGATACATTCTGCAATCAGGTGAACAAGATTTCTTCGCCGGGGAATTCGATGTCCCTCTCGTTTCGCTCTTAGCCGTTATCACTGTCGATTGCGCCCGTAGTCCTGCCCATGTCCCGGTCCGGTCATGCTTATGCAAATTTGCGACATTAGCTGAACTGGAGCTAACACTATAGTTTTTTCAATTCTGCGCTCTATCCCGCATCATGCTCAATAGTTATTTTCTAGTCTAGCGTTATAATCAGCCAGTCGCGCCGGGAGATAGACACTTGCAGCTAGATTGTCCGCAAAAATTGAAAAACCGGCTTAACCGGATGTCGAGCATAAGCGTTCCTTAAGAAACAAGCGCGATCACGTGCTCGCGAGGGTGTAAAAACGGTGAGCAATAAAACTCGCGTGGTATTTCTATGTTTCTTCCTGATTTATACCTTTCCGTTCTCAATCAAAAGTAAATAAAATACCGATTAAGGGGGAAACCTTGTGCGAATCGCCTGTTTTTCAAGAATCTTTTTGAAAAATGTAATCCGTAGATTGATTTAAAATTCGAGGTATCATCTATTAACGTTATAACGTTTTCAAACATTTACGATAACGTCAGTCGAATAAAATAAAATACTGTTATCTTTCAGGCAGAAGCTTGGTAAATTTAATGAGTAGGGCGTCGGCGAAGGATGTTTTGGACACCACGAAACGAATCCACGAGCTTATCGATTCGATCGAATTGAAGAAGGTACTCGCGGCATTCTAAGTCGAACGAAAGCACATCGGTGTTTATGCAAATGTGACACGTCGCTTTTTACTATTTAGGTGGACATCGAAAATTCCTGGTCTGAAATGGAAAGGAACCTGGATACCGCCAGAGTGATCGGCGATCTCGAGAAGGGTGTGTCCCGTGTCACCGATTGGATCCTTGGACCCGCTGACGCAATGCTGAATTCCTGTTGCCAGGTTGGATTCGACGTTTCATCCTCGGAGGAGCTGCGAAGGCGGCACGAGGAATTGGAACTCGAATGCAGGGTACGATTCGACGATTCGCTCATTTTAGAAACTAATTACGGGTCCGCTTAACCCTCCTAGACATTCACAGTAAATTTATACACATGTATGTATCCATTTCTTTTTCTTTCGTAAATTGATTAAAATTAATCTTCGTTTCAGGAAACTTACGGTCGGTACGCAGAATTGCTTCACAAGATCGATAATTTACCAAGCACTCGTCTCTCCGAAGATTTGAAATCTCAGAGAGATTTCATGGACTTCGTGTGTCGAAGCTTCGCAACCAGGCTCGAGAGGCGACGGAACGTGTTAATTACTTCGCAGAGATTCTTCAGACTGGTTTCTGAGGTATGTGCCTAAGAAAAGGGAGAAAAAGAAAAATACGATCAAACCACAGTTTTATTCCAGAGACTCAGTTTCGTTGATATCGTTTACAGTATTTTGACAAAACCAGTGAAGTGTTCGACAGATTGGTGATGGGCAACAGAACTCACGACTTTTCTCAGGCTGCCGCGAATCTGTTAAAGTTGGAGCAGAGCCAAGCAAATCTTGGTAAATTACAAGAACAAACTATTTTTCTATTAGTAATAATTAATACAATACTGAATAGGTACTAATATTTCACCCATCAGCTGGTCTTCACATGACTATTTTCAGAGTCCATTTTCTCGAAAGCAGAGCCTTGTATGACCAAATTTTTTTATTGTATATTTCCGACTTATTTCTTTGCGCAGAGTCGTTCCCTATTCGGTTGTTCTACTTGTTACCGATTACCCTGTATATATTTTGTAAATCGATTGGATCTGTCACGAATTTCTAGAATCTTTGGAATGCGAACTGGTGAAGGAAGGTGAAAAATTATCGGACATACTCTCGATGCCTGTGAAGGATGCCCTGGGCCGAGACGTGCGGGTCGACTACGGCGAAGACATAGTAAACGTCCGAGATATTTTGGATGCAACCAACGCAAGGAAAAATATCTTCAACGACAGCGTCGAACTGCAGAAACTCTCCCTGAAACAAATCGCCTTGATATATACTTACGAAATGGACACGGAACAGGTGATCATGGATTTCTTCAAATTATTCTTCCAACCAGATCCGTTACATAATACCGATGCATCTTTTACAGGCTGTTAAATGGTTGAACGATTTGTACAATGTTCTATTAAATAATCACATGGAGATCGGCTGCAACGCGAACGAAATACAGATGCAGAAAGAAGAGCATCAGTCGTTTCAGGAAACTGCCAAGGTATCGCGTTACACAACCTCAGATTTCGTCTAAGAGTCAGTCACCATAGACGAACGTATCGATACGTTTGTCTAATGTCACTAACGGCGTAGCTCGAATTCGAGTAGCACGAATTTGATGTGTTTGCATTTCCAGGGGACATACGACTACGGCTGTCAATTAGTGAACGGGGCCCGAGTGTTAAGGCTATCCTGCAGACTACCATTGGACAGTAACACAACCCTTTTCTCAAAGTTACGACAGGCTTGGAAGCAGCTTCGTTCTGTCGGTCAAGAACAATTGACCAGGCTGAGGGTTTGCGCTGTTTTTCACCGGAGTGTTGAAGATGTATGCACGATGATTATTATTCTAACACTAGATTTACGAGACACGTCAAAATGAATTATTTAGCAAATTGATTTCTTTGTACATATAATATTAAAAAGATGGACACAAATTTTCATTTTTAGTGCTCCATAAAGCTAGTGTTAAGAAGTTGTTTTCCGTGAAACATTCCTCCGAAATTATTAAGACCACAATTTGCATGTGAACGATCAAAATTTGTACGTATTTCAAATAGAAAGCCATTTGATTCATCCAATATTTAGGGGTGAATTCCAAAATAGATAATTTATTTTGTGCACCTCGATTTGTTCAAGTACTGTTCAAAGCTGCGCGAACTGATCGAGGCAGTGTGCAGCCTCCGTCGATCCTTGAAGACGGAGGATCCAGCAGCGGAGTCTCGAGACAGGGCACAGATTAGGGACATCTTGGGCGATCGAGAGAAGCTTCTGCTGGAAGTCGGCCGAATGGTGCGGTTGGGTCGACTCTTGAGAACAAGGCTGAAGGAACCTCTGTGCCATCAACGGCAAGTACGACAGCGATCATAAGCGTTTCGGAAGAAATTCTTGATGCCATTTCCAAAAATATTGTTACTGTCGGACACAAGTTTCGTTACGGTTCTGAATTCTGTCGGTAGAAAAATTTAAATCACCAATTCTGAGTACAGTGATTTATCTATACATGAAACACGAAATCGTATATTTACGCTGAGAAATTTGAACACGCGTGCTTGCCAGGGGGTGTATCGCTAATTAATTACTTCCGTAGAAGTGTTTCGATCCGTAAACAACTTTGAACATCCGGTGTCGCCGGTTTTCAAAAAAAAAAAAAAGAAAAGAAAACCAGACACTTGGCATCGTTCCTCCTCGCCGTCGAATTTTCTCGATCGACACGTGTGTCCTTGGATTTTTCTCGTCCGATATATCCAGTGCAATCGGGTTAAAGCAATAAAACGCGCGGATAATTCGGTCATCGTCCACGTATCCGCGGATTCGAAGAGGGCCGCCGCGCCGTGCCGCGCCGCACAGTGGGCAATTTGGGCGAAATCCGATTCAAAATCAAGGAACCGTCGATAGGAATGAGGTAGAGTGATGAAATTTTTTTTAAATTAAACCTTAAACTTTGTAGAATATGGGAAAAATAGAGATGTCGTGGCACGAACATTTTTTAACCTTGAGAAAATTCGTTAAACTCAAAATTTGTCTGCGACCTCAGGATTTTGCATACAATAGATTTTTGTGATAAAAACTAATGAAATAATTTTTTCGTTGAAATGATTGGATGGTAATAATCTCCCTATTTTTCCCATATTCTAAAAAGTTTGAGCTTTAATTTAAAAAAATTTCATCGCTCTACCTCATTTCTATCGACAGTTCCTTGACTTTGAATCCGAATTTGTCCAAATTGGCCACTGTGCGCCGCGCCGGATCAGCTCCGGCGAAGTTACTATAATCTCGTCGAAAGAAAGATCGCGGCGACCGGAGCTGGTAATAAGAGATGCGGGGGGAACGAGGCACGTCGACGGCCACCTCCGTTTTTAACGGAGTCGGTGTGTCAGTCCATGGCTGCACGTCGAAGAGTCACCTACACCTTTAAATCGGTGCATGTAAGTCCGTTGTTTCGAGATACCATTAACAATGAGATCCCCCTTTCTCGCCCTATCGATGGAAAAATCTTGGAACCTTTCGATAAGTCGAAAACTCGATCCTAATTCGATCGTCCGAATCTCTAATCGATTGCTCCCAGTAACGTAGCTCTGTGACAATAAATAAATCGAAATCACCTGTCAAAGTCCTCGCCTCGACCAGGCTGTCGGTTCAGTCGTCGATATAATTGTCAAAATGAGCTTTGAGTTATTCGAATTGTTTATTCGCGGAGCGTAGCACTTCGAAACGATGATAGATGCGCACCGCAGTTGAGTTTTGTCGCACACCTACGCGTTGATTAGGTAGATATGGGTCAACCGTGACTTCTCTCCGTTGACGTTTGTATTCGTAGAGGACCAACGTTCCATTTTCACGAAGCACGAGGACGGTCAGGGCCATTAGAACTGTTACGTGCACCTTCTCCATGTCGAATTCGAGTCCGCGAGCTGAGAAATCCACGCGGCTCCGTCAGATTTTAAATCCGGAAAATGTAGTTCGCTGGCTGCGGGCCAATATAAACCAAGTACCGCCGAAACTGCATCGCTGCATTCGTCTTTTTATATTTTTCCGAACCAGCTGTTACATTAATTTCAAGCTCTCATCGGAGAATCACCGTTGTTCCGAGATCAACTTTGTCTTAAATAATGCACGCGTAGATGCTTTCTGGTTTCGAAAGCGATTTGCGAGAAAGCGATTTGTGGTTGGCTTCGATCCATGCTGCGAATACGCAGATAAATGGCCCCCAAATCGAATCCGGGAAACAGTGCTTACGATCGTTTACGTACGCGTATTTTGGAATTGTCGGATTTTCGAGGATACACGCGATTATGTCCGAATAATTACGTAAACGATTAAGTGTTGGCCGGTGCTTGAGTTATTAAAATCAGAGAAAACGGTAACATTCATTACTTCGGTTGTACATGTTTAAATTTAATATCTGTTAGAAATTGTTCATCTCTAAATATATTCCACTAGATTAACAATAACAAAAACAGAGCAATATTCATATTTTTTATTAATATTTAAGAATTGGGAGGTACAGTATAGAGAAAGATTTACAGAGAGCAGAAACATTTAGACATGTACATATATTTCATTATTATTTTCAATTCATTGAAATTATTAAGAGACGAAATCAATGTTTATTTAACACCTCGTTCGTGCAACCGATCCAAACAATTTTAACGTTGCATAAGCGTCTGTACTCTAGTTATTAGCTATCAAAATAGCAATGAAAAAGCTATTTTCGATAGAAAGTGATGATGCGCCATGTCGAAGACCGCGCAGAATTTTATTGTGTGCAGTAAAGATTGAAAATGCCGCTCAATCGTAATGCTCCGCAGATTCGGCGGTACTTGGTCCACCGAAATTAGAACTGCGCCCCACATTGGAACCACCATCTGGTCCACAACACTGCGGCGCGGCGCTGTCACTGTCCATTATATAACAATTTTGAAATTTGACGTTTTCTGAATCCGCCTCGCTACGTTTCATTATCTCGGCGATAACTGAAAAACATCCTTAACGATCAAATTTAACACATCCATCGCCCAACGATTAAGTGGGTGTCTAGTAGAATGACATATGTTACGTTTCACGACAGAAATGAGTTAGCGCAATTGGAATTATTAGAAAGATCAAAAGAACTTGAGACTACCAAAGACAGCTTGTTAAGCTGATTAACCAGAGAAAGACATTTCCACTGGACTCCAGGTTTTATTTTGCATAAAGATCTGGCACATGAATTTTTAAATATTCGTCTGAGTCAGTGTACGGTGTATGGTCGTCCCTGGAGGACGTTAATCTCTCTATTATTTGCAATAGTTCACTGACACGTTTTTGTCATAAACGTATTTAGTCCGGGCTATGGTTATCAATCGGTTAGCTCCGGGGTCCCCTGGCTTCCCTCTGCTCACCCTGTTTTCTCAAACACATTTTACCATCGGGGGGCAAGTCGCTCCCCGAAGACGTGATCGAAACCCTAAACAGACGTCCGTGGGGCTTGCCTGTCAGCGTGGATGTTAGTAATCACGCGGCGGCGTACGTATCGTTCGCAGAGTCCGCGGACCTCTGTCCAGGGAAACTCTATTAATAGTTGGAAGTGAACGACGGAAATTTATTTTTCTAGAATGTCTGAAGCCGAGGATGCCTCGGGCAAAGTCAGTAACTTGACAGCGGTGGAGGCGATCTCGGCAAGGCTGGCGGAAGTAACGCGGCTCGCTGAGAAGCTGGACGCGAGACTCTGCGAGGCGGGCGCCAGGACTCGGCCAGTTCCAATGTCATCTTCAGCCATGTCCTCCACTTCGTCCTTGTTCTCTTTGCCCGCCTCCACCTCGGGCGCATCCTCGTCGATTCAACCGATCTCCGCTGGAATCTCCTCGATCGCTACAACAAGCGCGGCCTCGATTCCGATGATCAGTTCATCCACGCCTGCCCCACAATTTCAACCGAGATCCGTGTCTACGTTCTCGACCACGACCCCGAAGGGACCGTTGACATCCTCGTCTTCGACGGCGCCAACATCATCGGCGAATGGAAGTTGCATCGGAGTTGACAGAGTTTCGTCCCCGGTCCTGCAGACTGCTGCGAAGGTTGCAGAGAAGAGTGCTGCTGCCACTGACAGCGATCGTCTCGATCCTCATTTGAACCGTGGTTTCGATGCTGCTGGGAGTAAGCAAACAGATGACGTTGTAGAGGTAAGATGTGTAATAGCGAAGTACTGTGAACTTGTTCTGAAAGCTAACGTTAATCTTCACCCTTAAGAGCCAAGTCTCCGTAGATTCGCGATAAGGTAGAGTGACTACGTTACCGACAAAATTAGGCGAAAAATGGTTTCACGTGCAACTCAACTTTTCGTCCTCATATCAGAGTATTAAAGGTTCACTGCAAATAATTGAATCACTCACAGTCGATTACTAGATCATATTAGGTCTGGTAGATAGGTTAGGTCTATCACTCTAGACGATAATTATAAATTACTGTTACATTGCAATATATTACATTGTTACAGTAATACTTTTCTGATGAAACGGAGATTCTGCTATTGCTTTATAATATAATTTTACATATCTAGAATATTATTGGTTGCCACGTGTGCGATCGTTAGAACCGTACGCTTTCCGAGTGTTAAGTAACGCGGTGATACGAAACTCTAGATTATTTCTGTTCGCTACAGGATATTATCGACAAGTCTTGCGATGAAAGCGTAGCCGACGATTCGAACGTGGAGTGTTACGTGACTGCTACCGAGTGTTCGACAACTCCAACAGGTCGGTCAAGGAGCGAATCCTTCGTCACGTCCCCAGAATGCGAAGACCTTGCTGCTCCAGCAACCATGACGCCCGTGTGCGATACTCGGTACGATATAGAGACAGAAAATATTACCATGCAACAGGGGTCATGATCGTTAATGATACGTTACCTGAACATCTTGCAAATGCATATTTTTCTAATAAAAACATGTGTGTTTTTGTTACAATAATGTGCAATAATTTTCTCGTTTCTCGAATTCATACAGGCGGAACGTTGAAGACTCGAAAATTACCACTGCTGACGCGACAATGTCATCGTCTGCAATTAGGCAAACTGAGCTTCCAAAGGGCTCTGAATTAGAAAAAACGGCGACGTTGATCGAAGTTTCGAAACCAGAAATTTGTGAGCAGAACGGGGAAAGGAAAGTTGAAAAATTTGTTGCTATGGAAAGGATTGTGGAGGTACGTCAAGAATTAATAATAATATAGTAACATTTCTTCTAACGATTAAATTTTTTCTTGATGATATTGTTTTAATATTTTTTGCCCAGGACAAATCCGGCAAGATCGTGAAGGAAGTCACGGAGACGACAACTTTACGTGTATCTCACGATACACGGTTGGGAGTCGCATCTTACAAAGTGATATCCAACACTGTGCAAGATCATCGCGAAAACGTTGATGTTAAAGAAATCAAAGATCTCGAACGCATCGTGTCACCGGAAGCCCACGAGAAAACGAACGGACATCACCACGAAGCTGAGCTCGGCTCGAAAAGTGAGATTCGTTCATTTTTAATCTACTAGACGTTTGTCATTATAGAGACCACATTTTATAAATTCCTTGGCTATGTTATTAAAAAACAAAAGAGCTAAAAATTTGGGTAGCACATTCTTGTTTATTTTATAACATAATGTAAAATAGTCAGTTTTAGTGCTCCGTAAACCTAGTTAGTTAATGGCACGAATGGCACTATAGATCGAAAACTATATTCGACAGGTGAGTCGTACAGTCGCAGAGACGAATTGTCAACAAAATCGGACGACGGCGAACGTACGATAAAGTACACAAAAATCAGTGGTAGGACCGAAGAACCGAAACCGTTCGTGACGGCAGTGGACACCGCGAAGGAGATGACGCTGTCATTGAAAGAGTACACTAGGCATCACGAAGACAGCGGGATTGAAATGTCACCGACGAAAAGGGAGGACAGTCTGGAGGGACAAGATTTCCTCGAGAAAGCGAGGAAGGTGAGTCCGATAGACGGCGAACCCTCGATCAATGGCAAATGTTGCTGCAGCTGCAATTGCAGCCACGAGGCTGCATGCTTTGATCGTTACTCCGTGCAGCAGAGTTTCGTCGAGCTTTCCAGTGTTAGCGAGAATCGACGTCGTTTGCCGCTGTCTAACGCAAGCTAGCTGCACCTGGAAGCAGTGTCGCCAGATCAGGAGTGGGAGCACGAATCGAGAAGGGGAAATGAGAGTGGGGGAACAAGTCTCGATCTGGCGACACTGCCCAGCAGTATGTGTGATTTATGTGCATCCATGTCTAGTATTAAGGGGGCGGTCTCGCGTGGTTAAAAAATCAATTCCTTTTTACTGTATTCTTTGCAAGTATAGAACCTTAACAATACTTTCCCAAAAATGTAAAATGTACCATCGTTTTGAAAAAAAAATACATGAAAATTGTTTTTTGCAGCGTTCACATGAGACTGCCACCTAAAACTATAGTTTCTTTTCTGTCAATTGTAATAATATTGTGAAAAATTGAAAAGTGTTTTTTAGATGTTGCTATGATATAATTTTACTTTAGTTATGCATCAGAAGCGCGTCTGTAGAAGTAACTGATGATTATAGATGACAGACAATTGTAATTCCGACACGGTATGTTGCTTGCACTGACCACCGTTGAGATTAAAAAATAATCTGACGAAGTTGGTAGATTAGTTTTAGAACGTTATAGTGAAGTAAATAATGGAAATCGTATTATGAGAGAAAATGAAGTTTCATTGAACGTATATCTACCACAAACAAGGATATTTAATGCATGCAAATATCACCACTAGACTGCGAATATTATGCATTTGTGACAAAATTGCATTTGTGGAAATTCTCTCGTGTTAGTTTTGATTAACTGATATTATTATGGGAAGAAACAAAAAATCCTCACATTCGTAATTAATGCAGACAATATTTATTTTGCATACAAATTCGCAGTATAATCATCAGTAGTATCGTGTTGAATACATTCCTAGACAATATATGTACGTATTTCAAGCACAACAATCATAGAGAAGTTAACACCTTAACACCTAACTCGAAAATCAAAAACGACTATTTCTGTTTGGAACGACAGTCCTAATTACCGCTAATTATTGTTGTATTTGTAACATTTCTACCCTACGCATGGCTTTCTCCGTCAATTTTGTAAATAAAGTGTTTGATATATAATAATCTCTCGTGTGTGTTTAGATTGGTAAGATTACATTTGCAGCAAATAGTACAAAATTAATAGCAATTTGCGACGAGACAAAGGGCATTTAATAAAAATCTGTAGGTAAGTAATATTGTAGGTAAGTTTGTCTAGACTTTGACCCTTGCATACGTATGTGGATATCAAACTATGCCGGCCCCCTTAACATAGGCTCGAAACGTGTGTAGAAGCGTTAAAACAGTCACGATTCGGTTTTGAATCCCGCGGGCGACTATTCCCCGTCGATTTCCGTGGACGGTCGCCGCATCTCGGCAGTGCTCGGTTAGGCTCGGCGAGTCGCGTCCGCAGCCGATCGGGTTCGGCGGCATTCGAAACCGGGCGACGGCTCAGTCTCGGGTCGGCTTGCTTCTGCGACCGATCGACCGGTGTTGTGACACGATTGTGACATGTGTCACGCGAGTGTTGCTCCTGCTGCGGTTTACGTTGTGCTTGTCACTGCTTGAACGTGGGTCGACTTAGGTGATTGCCCGAACAAACTGATCGAACTCTGAACTCAGATTTGTATTTCCTCCAAATACAAAACACAGAGTACACGCAAAAACATCTACCGATCGAATTATCCTATTCGTTTTTAGCTTGCACGGTAATCCTAACAGAAACCACAGAGAAATATATCAAGCAATAATCAGACTTACATTTCAGAAGAGAAAAGAAACGTCAACTCGTTCTTCAACGTCTTTCGACGAATTTTTACTCGAATTTACTTATCTATCCGAGATTGAGAAAACAGCCATAGGCGCCGCATAATTCGCGCGTTCCTCGGCCGACCTCGTTTTCCGCCTCGTCCTCGGTTTCTTTTCTCGTTCTGTTCCCCGGCTCGTCCGGTCCCCGCAGCCTTGAAAACCGACGAAAAAATCCACGATCCCGAAATAATCAGTATTTCACACACGACTCCGGTTTCAGCGCGGATTTAGCCCACGTTCGCTTTCCCCGTTGTCTGCTATCGTCGTTCAGACTCGGCCCGAGGAATCGATGTTTCTAATCGTTGAATCCGATAAAAGGAGAAACAAAAAAAGAGTACGAAGAGTATGCGCTCGTGCATCAGGCGGCCGGGTGTCGCTTGTTAATCGGTTCCTACAAGCAGACTCGTCGGCTTCGAGATAACATGTAATTAGCCTGACATAATGCGACCGATAATACCTTACATTGTCTGCGTCGATGCCAACCGGGCGACCTGATAGTTTCGGAGCGGCTCGAGGGTTTTCGATTTTCGGTGGACCGCACAAAAAATCCGCCATTATTTTTCTTTTTATCGTTTCCCCTTCTCTCTCTCTCTCTCTCTTTTTTTCTCTGCCCGTTTCCACGAGATTATCTCCGATCGTGGGTCGCGGTGTGGTGAACCTCCCGTTCGGAGAACGCCACCAGTCAGTCCGGTTTTATCCTCCCATTCGTTCGTCCGTGTCGGTGACGTCACCTTACAAAGATACCTATAAAGCATAAACACACCGGCGCGGCGTCCGAGCAAAAGGTGTATCCAGATCTCTCTTAATCCGAAATAGTCGCTCCATCGGAGGCTGGGTAATTAAGCGAACTAGAGTCGAGAACCCACGCACCCCTTTCAGGGGATGCGTTCTATGCGCTTTTAATTCTGGTTCGATTTCCTGTTTCACCCCTTGGCTGTTCAATATTCAGTCCGACTCGTGATGAAAATTTCAAATAGAAACTATTCGACACGAATATCATACACTTCCATGAAATCCATGGAACGTTGTTCATATTTCGGCATCGAAGTCAATACACATACAGTGGATGAAAAATTTTGGAAGTTTTCGGAAAAGTTTGAACTTACAGAATTTTTCAAAAATATCTTAGAGGAAAGTCAACGCTGCTTTGATAAACTAGAGGCTTCCAGCTTTGAAATGAATTACATTCCTGTGAACGTAGCTCCATAATTACAAAAGTTGAAGTATCGGTAACAAAAGATATTTTATTTTAAAAAATTAAAGAAATTACAATAGTCAAAGCAAGATCATTTGTTCATTTATAAAATATAGGAAACTAATCATGTTCATACTAATTTTAAGAAAATCTGAACTTTTAATTCAAGGCGGGAATGTTTCCCAAAAAATTCTCGGTATGTATTCGAAACCAGTTGAGACTGTTGAACATTTCTCTGAGAAAAGTCACTTTTACCAAAGTCGCTGCAATAGTTTCGCACGCGGAATCCTGATTCGAACAGCTATTTTTACCTCGAGGAACTTCTGCCGTAATTTATTCTGCGGTTGTGCGTTACTCCGGTCAGAATAGGGAAGCATGATCGAGAGTGAGGAGAGCAACGGAATTTTTCGCGGCGGTGGCTAGCAGCGGCAAGGAATTGTCGTCGGTTGTCCACGGAATTCGCGGCGATGGCCGTTTGGCAAATCGCCAAAAATAACGTTAATCAGTGGTGCCGGCGCGGTGGTAACTGGAGAACGTAATTTCTGCTCCTCGATGGGAGAACGAGCATCAATTCTGACCCGGCGAAACGTTTCCGCCTGATGGTTTTCAGGCGTTCCCACCGCGACGGCACGCGGAACGTTGGTCAACGTCGAAATTAATTCACCCATGGATAGACGGGATCTATTAAACCTTCGTTTATTGGCCTCTGTGCGCGGGACTCCTCGAGTTCTTGGACCCGGGCCAATTAAATTCCGTATTTCACGAACATCGAACAGAGTTCCGTGTTTCAAACCAGTTTCAACCACTAAAATGACTAGAAAACTTCTTTGTCATTTCTAATTTTCTAGAAAAGAAAAAAAGATATTTATGCTCTTATATTTCCGTGAATGGTTTTAGTCATTGATAACAGAGACATAGAATTTTATTCCAGTTTATTAGAATTGGTTCCGAAATCTTCATTACGAGTTGAACTCGACATTATACGATTCTGGCTCGCCTAATTGAGATCCACGCAAACAGAAACAAGGATAGGATAATGTTTGATCGGTGGTGAGGGTAAACGCTAAATCGATCAACGCTGGCAGTTCGAACGACTCTGGTTTCCCGCGAAACGGGAGAATTACGAGGATGGTGGACGGGCACGAAGCGATGGAAACGACGGAGAATAGTGATGGACCTCGTGAGAAGGAATCACGATCGGTGGTGGAGAGCAACGAGGACGCCCCGCAACAAACCACCGCTCCGACGACCACCATAAGCACCATAGCCGTGCAGAGCGGTGAAACGCGTCTGGTGATCGCTCTACTTCAAGTAAGGGCCACCGTATCTTACGTTACGATTAGACCAATGCATTAATCTGCCCGTGCTCGGATGCACCATCCCCTTTTAGTAAGTAGGCTCGATAACTCGGGCGAAGCTTCTTTGAAGTGCAGTAATAAAAACAGCAACTTCTCCGTAGAAGTTTCAGCATCATCGATCGATTGTTCCGTTTAAAAAATTGCTAGACCGGATTTTTTTTCGAATTGCACAATTTTCGTATGTACAGCATGAAGAAATATATATAGAAGAGAAATATTCTAGGTCGGGAGAAATGTTTCATTTTAGAGTTAAAATGGCTTCGTGTACGAAGGGTTAAATTTCGTCTATTCAATTTTGTCGTAAGTGTATGAAATCTGCAGTCTAATCGTGACACTCAATTTTCACGTTTCGTCTGGTTCAGTTATGTCTGAACAGCTGGACAGTCGCATACTTTCCTACGCTGGCGTTGAAGTCACCGTGTCTACGAAGCGACATAGCGTGGTCTATAGTACCGTCACGCATTAGCTGATAAACCTATCCCACGGATACTTATCGATTATAGTTACCAAATTGATTCCTTCTTTCTTTCTGTCGGATTACTGCATATGGAAATGTCCGATTTGAACAGTAATATTAAACACTAAACGCATTCTTCTTTTACGTCGGCAGACGTTGAAATAAAATTGATTTAAAAGTAAAATTATATACTTAAATTGAAATTAAAAGTAGGACTTCAAGAATCGGCTTTGATCTTTGTTGATCAAAACGATTTATAACATTTGCAAGGTACGGGATAATTAAAATCCGGCACTTCGTACGCAACAACCTAATTGTACAACAATTTTCAAGGTGATAATTCATCGAATGAAATGCAATTTTTGTACTTTTGCTATACTTACTGTGAAAAATGGCGGATTGTATAGACGGCAGCAATTGACTAGCGTCTGGCGGCATACATCTGTGCCATATAGGCATAATTGTCAAAGGAGCATACCCAACGGACATGATGTACGGTTTAGGAAGCGTTCGGCGACATTTAATCGTTCCGAGATTCGTCAGGTAGGGCGCGGCGCGGCGCGTAGCTGCACGCGCGTTACACGCGACCATAATCTATGGTGTTAGATTATTTTGGGAGCCGGTCGCTCGAGTCCATAGCTATTTTCGAGTCCTCTCGAAACTGTGAGCGTTTTAGGTAACCATCGAGCAAAACGAGGTCTCCGAAACTCCGCGAAGGATAAATTTAACCGCTACGGTTCCTTCCATCGCGAACCCACCATGAACGGGGAACCATCTCGCTTTCGTTATGCCACGAAAATAATTGGTCCGGGCCTGGACGATTCCGTTGTTAACGAGGAACATCAAACACCTAGACTGAAACGGTTTGCCACGGGATGGCGTAATACCCCTTGAACACCGTCTCTCAATGCTGTTCCGTGAACCTATCATAAGATTCCTGATGCAACACTCTCGCAAGTCGCATTTCTTGAAATCAAAATTATAAAGTTTCTAGCTGCTTCCACACTGAATCTCAAAACCAGACATTTCATATATTTTTAATCCTTGGGTTAATATCCAGGCAACCGAGTTTCTGAATCGTTCGCTGATCGATAAAATTTGGAAAAATCTTCCGCGGCAAAAATGTTTACCATTTGCTCGCGGATCGGGGCCGCTAATGCGTGTTATCGCAGCAGCGTAATCGAAAAGACAAGCATCCAGACGGGGCGACAGACAGACAGGCAGACACACGAAGCAGCCTGGTCCCCGCGGATCGATCCAACTGGATCCACCGTGGCATGGATCGGCCGTACGGTCTCGTGTAATCCAACAAACCGGTATTATACGAGACGGCAGGCGTGATCCTTCCTCCTCGCCTCTACCTACATCGTACCTACGACCTTACGACACTGACTCCTGCCTACGAAGGGACCGAACGCAACAGAAAAAAGGAAAATGTAAGGTGGACGGCCGAAAGATGGGACCCCATGCAGTCGGTACAGTCATCTTCAAGCATCGTCGAACTCGTACCCGTTTGAAAAAATTCGTTCCAGCTTCACGCTTCCCTTAAGGGGGCCGGAGAATGGTTTGAAATCCATATACGTATGCAAGGGTTAAAATCTAGATAAACTGCCGCTTCAATATTCTAATAAGCATTTTAGAAGTGGTCAATTGTGTTTCCTAAAAGTCCAATCTACGTCTGTATCCTGGAGTAATTTGTAATATTCGGCAGAAAATTAAAATTCTGAAGCAAGTATGACATTACAAGATGGCTGCCGCTGAGAGATTCTCTTAATTTCGAGAGATTTTTAAGAGGTTTAGTGCGATATAATGGATTTATTTTAAATATATAAATATATTAAAAATGGTACTGCTGAAAAAATAGTTTCTTTTTTAGAAATTTTACCACTTACGAATCGCGTAAGTTTTCCTTATCGTACCGATCGATCGAACCGAGATTGCGACAGGTTGTCCATAAAAGATCAGCTCGAACGCGACCAGAGTAGCCCAGAATCGCAGACAGCCTTTCTCGATTTCGCAAAAAATGAGCCGAGGACTTTGCGTGACTTATGTGTGTCAACGGGTACACGCATGATTTCCGGGTCAGGTCTGGAGAAACGTGGAAGACGCGACTCTTTAACCCGACGGCTGATATGACACGTAACGTGCAGAATCGTTTTTATAAATATTTTTAACCCTGCTGCTTTAACTCTCGGTTCAACCGTTCAAGATAATACTGACACAGGCGACAACTACGATTTCGTATTTTTCGCAAAGAAAGTCAAATTAATTCTGTACACAGGACTACAGTTGTTTTACTTCTTAAGTAAACGTAGTACTTATCTTTGTACTAATCTAATATTTATGAAAACACATTCTATAAATAATCATTGCATAATATTTCCCATCGCATAATTGCTCAATCTTTCCTTCATCGAGTAAGGTAGACTCTATCCATTGTGATCAACGGATTCTTTCCTTTTGGGCATTCAGCCACCCACGCGTGACTGGCAAGAATTATTAGAGGTGTATACCTTCGAAGAGATAACAACAGAATATGGTGGTTATTTATCGATTTTAAATTATACAAGGAAACCATTAACTGCTGAGCACTGACATTTAGATTTTTCTGGATGTGAAACGTTTTAATCGATAGAATATCTTTAAGAAAAATCATATCCTCAGTTTCCCACCTGCTGTATCGTGCACAAATATTTTAGAAACAAGTAAACAACGGATTCCGAGAGTAGACGTTTCAAGCTTTAAAATGAGTCCCTGTTTGTTGTTGTACGGTTCCTTTTTACGAAATTATAACAGTTTAAACATGGACGAAATTATTGACACGCAGAAAAGTGTTCATATAATTTATGGAGCCACAGTATGCATACAGTGGGTGAGTGGGTGTAAAAAGTATTCGTACACCACTTTAGAAAACGAGTGACTTGATTAAAATCAGACGACAAGGCTTCAGTTTTTTTTTTTTTGAGATGTTAGAAGTTTGAACAAGGTAGTGTGGACAAATTACCCACGTTAGGCAAATAGTCGTTGACCGATGAAATGAGAGGTGTAATTGAGACTTGTTTGCAGAAAGCTGTAGGAAATGACTGTACTTATGTAATCACTCTAAAGCAGTGTAGAAGTCTACTATATAATCGAAAATAATAAATCGAGTCTAATGTATAGGCGTGAGATGTTTGCGAACACTTGGTTATCATGGTCCACTATACAGGGAAAATTATAAATTTGCTATCAACTAGTAGCTGGAGGCGTTTATGTAGCCAAACTGTCTTAATTTCTTGACAAAATAACTTTTAAGAAATTAAGACAGTTTAGCTACATAAGCAGTTTTAAAATTTATTTTTCCTACTCATAAATTCTAATCGAATGGGTGTTGCAATAATTAAGCAAGTCTATTTTCGAGTAAACAATCAAAAAGCAATTAAGAATCACGTATTGCTCGCAGATATGTGTAAAGAATGGAGCCTGCTGCCCCTATTGTTAGTGGTGTTTCAATACACCTTTTTTCCCGCGAAGGTGGCACGTCTGAATGGATCGAAAATCGACTGTAAAATCTCGGTATCGCCTATTATGTTTTACCGAGCGAATTCCTCGGCTCGATCACGATAAGAACGTCTCAATTACCTACACGGAACACGCGCGCGTTTCGCTTTCAGCTTGCGATCCATCCGCGTCTTCTCCCGTGTCGATGACGCTCTTCGCCATTTTGTAATCTAGCGATTTGTTTCGTAGGAGAACAATCTCTGAGGACAATCTCAGGATCTTTCTCTGTTTGCGGCGTGATCTAGCAAAGGACAGAGGTGATCGACGCCTCCTTCGCCGTCGCACGATCTTATCACGGGAATACGCGATAACAGCGATATAACTGGTTTGATAGATTACATCACGGCATATTACCGGTTACAGTTACATCACAGCATTATCGGTTACACGCGGCGCGGCGCGGCGCGGCGCGTCTCGGCATAGTCATTTGCATCGCCGGCGAATCGTTTCCTCGGGGTCCTTCGACCGAAATAATGACTCATTGTTCCACAGCGAGCACCACGCTCGGCTATTTGCAAATTAACCGTCCCCGCCGTCCCGTTAATTAGCGCCGGTGAAATTTACAAATTATCGGCTAATTTCGTACTAAAACAACCAATTAGTCGTCACTGTCTGCTGCATTCTTTGAGCGTCGCGGACGCCGCGTTCTGATCCCTCATTCGGTGTCTGGACGAGCCTACTTTCGAACGGGGGATGATTTTATAAATATTAAACACGGTCATAACACCGACAAGATCGACCAATTTTACCCGGACACGCAATGTTATTTAACTTTTTGAAACCCTAATAAAGTAATAAGATTCAGTTGAATCTGTGGGTGCCGAGCATAGAGAATTTCTAGACTGCGGATCTTTACGCAAAACGAAAATTGTTTGCATCGGTTACAATAAAGGGGAGTCACATGGAAATTGATTTCCTCTCCAAATAATTTCAATAGGTTGTGAATAATGTACCTGTAACATTATACCATTGTGCTGTTGGTTCTGCTTAGTCTTTCACCTATTTACTTTTACCGCAAATGCATAGAATCCGCAGTCTACTAATTACTGTACGAAAACTAGGATCGTCGTGTACGCGACGTGGAGTGTCGCGTGCGCGACACTTTTGGTAAAAAACAATGGGGAGGACGTTTCAACAAATTCTCGTTGCCTCGCAGAACCGTGCCCGCAGGCTCGTCCCAATTTCAGTGCACCGAATATGGCGGTGCAGCAGCATGTACCGGTTGCGCTCATCGTTCTCGAGACGAGACACGCGCGCCGATACACGCGGGCTGCACGCGCGACTTCGCGTGCAATCGCTGCGCTCGTTGCAATTTCTGCAGTGTTCACTTTCACTCCGGTCTGCCCCGGAATCTGATTTCATTGTCATCGGTTCTTGTAGATATATGTTTTCGTATATGGCCGACGTTCCCCCGACGCCGAAAGATTATGGGGTTCAAGGTTTAACTCTTTGGGGCACGGTGGGATTAAAGGTGTCCCACCTTTTTCATGTATTTATACATATTTATACATAGGTTTATATTTCGTCTTGCAACATGGGTTTATTTTTCATCTGAAATTCTGTGCCGCAAAGAGTTGAAGAGGCCATCGAATGGCCTATTGCAACTCCAATTTAGTTTCGAGACACTTTCGACCTCCTTATCTGCAGCACACTCTGCGCAAAGGTGTAAAGGGTAACAGTTCGTGTAGAAATACAGTAAGCCGTTCTAGGAGCAAACACGAACTCTTCAACGGACCACCGCAATTTCTCTTAAAGGCGTTGGCATGCGAGCGGACACGACGAGCCGCCAGATCCAGATACCGTGCGCGCAGACACCATCGCAAAACGAGTTTTAATATCGCCGCTCGAATCGCGCGAAAACCCGGCCGAAAAAAGATCTGCGGTGAACACACGCCGGGAAACACCTCACGCCATAACAAAGCTTATTTCCCACTAATCTCATCAGTAACAAAAAATAAAAAAAAACAATAATCGGCAAAGTTCGGATTCCCATAACTTATTTATCAACCGCGGTCGAGCGTAATATAAGGTAAAATAAATAATAAAATGTATAATTTGATAAATAAAATGGTAAAGAAAATTCATTATTCAACACTTTTGGAAATGTGTCAGATATCTTATAGTTTTGTCGCGTCTATAAGATATGGCAGACTAAGGGACCCAATTACAGATTACTGATTTTTTTTCATTATTAAAGCGCTTGAGAATATTTCCAATATGAAATATCGGATATTTCGTATGAAACGAACAAAATATTAAAAAGGCAATCGAGGGGTGTCGCTTCGATCAGACATCCACGCTGAAGTAATTGATTCTGCCCGCTAAATAATCGTAATTGCAAGCTACATGTCAAGTGTCACGGGGAACGCGTCCCCAGCTTCATCATCCAGCGCAATCATCATTCAACAAGGCCGACCTTTCTCCCTGGTCCGCTTCGCGCACAGAGAAATGAAAAATCGGATGTGCCAAGAAGAAGATAAATCACCGCAGTCGCGCGAAATAAGACGAGCAATCGTTATCGAGCAACACAGCGATAGCATAGTGATCGCAAGAAGAGTTTCGACGATGGTAAAACGATGTCCCAGTTTGCGATCGCGATCGATACTGCGGAGCGATCGGCAATGATCCGTGAAATCTACCATCGATCATTTTAGAATCGTGTCTTTCTTGTTCGGAAATTCTGTCGCACGTGTTCAGATTCTTCGTCGAGCAGGTAAAGTCTAATCTGGAAATAAGCGAAAATAAAATTTAGATTTCGAGCTATTGTTATTGTAATATGCGTTCATAAAAACGAATTTATTAAACAATTCTTCTCAAGTGGGTCCTTGCACTCTTAATAATTGTAAATTTAGAAATGTCGAGTCCGCCATTTCGACGGGTCTCGTAAATCTATTGTTAACAATGCCTTTGGTCGGAAGACTATTAATAAGCATACAACTCGATAACTGGTTTCAAAAATTCTTTGCCAGAGATAGAAGAGTCTCGAAGATGAAGAGCCTCTCGGATGTCTTTCTGCAACTGATAATGATGAGCCAAGGGCTATTATCGAAGCAGATCCTCGAAACGCGTCTCGAGAGGTCGCGCGAGACATAAGAGATGAGCGCGCAACGGTCGTTCAACGTTGAGCTGAAATTGGCAAATAAACCGAAACGTGATAAAAAAACCGCAATTATTTTTCCACCAAGCTGACACGCGTAGTTTTGTTCGTCGCTGTAAGTCGCTCGGGGGTCGTTCGAAAAAGTCGGCGAAACGAAAGCGATGTCGGATTTCCGGAGCAGCCGGGTACACTTCTAAATCTATATACGAGCTCGTAGGTAAATTCGGGAAGAGAAAGACGGGAGATGGTGAACTCCTTCTGGAACGGGAAAGAGGGAAGCGTAGAAACTAGAAGAGATCGGGGCCCTGGGTTCGTCGACCCGGCCAGTTGGATCACAGAAAGACGAGATATGCTGCCATTTTCATCTTTGGCAACCTGCCAAAGTTTCGTCTGGACCGATCTCGTCTCCTCTCTTGCCGCTGCCATCCGTCAGCGACAATACCGTGGATCCAAAAAGTATTTCAACACTCGTATTCTCGAGAAATTCTCGATATTAGAATATTTCATAAAAAAAAAGAAAAACAAAAAAGGTACCACAATATGCCTGGACTCGTTTCAAAGCTTGAAACGTCATCATATTTTGCTTCTAGACATTTTACTCAACACGTGCATACGGATTGTAACTTGAAGTGACACTATCTGACAGAACTTTCCGGTAGACTAAAATTGTTAATTACACTATACTGTCATACTATCCATTTTAGTATTTTATAATATATAATTTCTTGCAAAAAAAACGGGCAAAGAGCAAAACAACAATATAATTGCAAGAATTGTGCGCCGCATCATCGCCGTTTGTCTTTCGGTTTTCACAGAAATCGTTATATCGGCGTTCGATGGCGAATTAAAAAAGTAGTAATAGGCATATGCGGTCAATATAATGATAGTTCTCCTCGGAATGGTTAATAAGCAGGAGGAGCAGCGTCGTAAATTCTTTGTACACTCTCTCACATTTCATAGCAATTAATATATCAGAATTTATATTACGCTCGAGTTCGTTATCATATCGGGTATTAATTATAGCAATTCTCGCGTGACATCCAATCGACGGGAGTGCATGAACGCGTTCACCACGAGGGATAGCCTCTCGCCGCCGAGATCGTCCAAGCTTGTGAAATCTTAATTTTAACTCTTCGGGCACTTAGAATGGACAGTTTAGAATTGGATTTATTGGAGGAGGCTCTTTCCCTTCTTCTAATTGGTTATTTAACCCGGTGACAGCGATGGTGAGATAATTGGACGCAGAACAGATGATACATTAGTACAGACCAACTCTAATATACCTACTCCTGTACGAAATTTTTTAATAAATGTTTGTGCAAGAGTCTTAGCTTATCAGCGCTTTTTAAAATTGTTACGTTATGGCGTTAGTCTTCGTCGCTGTGATCTCACTTGACAACCCCCATTACTAATTCCCATGTCGACACGTTAGGGTTGAAAATTGATACAGAGTATTCTCTTTGTATAAGCCAAAGAAAAATGGCCTGTTGCAAACTCCTTTCGACCTCCTTATCCGGCTACACCCTTTCCATCAATGTAAGATTGTTGAACGGTGCTGCTAATTATAAATTTAAAACAGAAAACCGCAATTTGTAAGTCAATATAGCGGAAGAAGTTAGAAAACGAGAGGAAGATCAAACGGTCCGGCTGACTAATCAAGATGAATGGTATTCATTAATTCAAGAGCCCGTTATCATTATTTCCACGAAGGCGTGACCTCGAGAGACGTACCGTTCTCGAAATTTGATCCAAAAGATCAAGGCGACCGTGCCGTTTGAATCTGAATGATCAAAAGACCGAAAGCGTGGGCGGAGTGGATAGAATTCTTCTTGCGATCGCGCGTAAACGAAGGATTTAGAATGGCACGTCGACGATTCGCTGCAAATAAACTGGCGTGTGCAAAAAGGGATGTGATGTCACCATCGAAGCGGTACCAATATCGCATGCGCGCATTAAAATTTCGCGCCTGGTCGCCATTCGTTACGATATTTCCACGCTACCACCTGCTCCTATCGGCAGGCCGTTTCTTTGTAATGCAAACAATGCAACCTTTTACAACGATTCCAAGAATATACGATCGTGTGTACAGCGGTGTGCGAAAGTATAATTTGATGAAAACTATACGAGAAGAGTCAATGTTGTAACCGAGGCAAAAGGTGGCCATACAAAATATTAAAGTTTTTATGTGATTATTCGGTGTATATTAAATTTGTTCTTTATCATACAACGAAAAATTACAAAACGTTAATGTATCGATAACAGTTTATTTAGACAGATTGTCTCCAGAGTGTTTCCGCACGCGAACTCCAATGATTTCTAATTAGACGCAACGTTGATCCGACAAACGATCAGTAATTGTGACACTTTCGCGTCTATCGCGATTCAAGGTGATTGAGAGTTTTAATCTGGCGACATTGACAATCGATTTCAATCGCTGCTCGTATTTATTGGCAGCCTGCTGAGCGTTGTTAACCGATGAAAAAAGGAACGCCCGGTTCCTTTAAGGCTTCGATATCGTGAGCGATGATGCCGTCATTAAAAATAGAAATTGGAAACTGAACGCGGACGTTCTGCGTGCAACAGGTCTCGTTAGAAATATAACTTTTCCGATAGCGCCGTGTTTCGTTATGTTTGTCGTTCCGATCCTTCGCAACGCAATAGTAATTCGTCAAAGAATAGTTATTAAACTATTGCAAGCTGAGAAGTCCACGATAAATGCTCCTAGAAGTAAAACGATCGTCCGGCTACGCGCAAGGTTACTAGCAGCTTATTACGCCGAGTATAATTATCCGGTAGCCATCGATAATGAAGCTTTATACCGGTTTTCGTGCAACTCATGCCACTGTTCATCGATCATTTCCCGATCGAGCGATTCGTTCGTTAACCCGTTGACGTGTTTACACGTCTGCGAATGTCGGTAGCTATTTTCAGGATCAGAAACGCGGAAATTAACGATCGCCAAACTTTCACAGACATAATCGATCCTTCCGTGCGTGATATTTTGGCGTCGTTTCGATAAACAAGTCCGCCGACTCGGATGGTTTCTCGATCTTCGCTTACGTTAGCGTCAACGCTGAGCGATTTGAAATAGACTGGCGGAACAACGAGCAAGATTGTTCCATGTGTTTCGAAATTTCTCTTAGCTTCTTTTATCAGACAAGCCTCTGGTTTCGCGCAATAGATACGTTCCCGAAGAGTAACTGTTAAACAAATTCCTGCAAACACATGTGTTGCACCCATGGAGAAACAGAAGATTGTTCCCGGGTCTAAGCAAACAACAAAAATCGTATAGTAGAGTGTAGCGTAAAATAGTACAGAACAGTATATAATAGTATAGTGTAGTTTTAGAAAACATTTTAATTTGATAAAATATGTCAGTTAGAAAGTTGCTCGTGTTACAATTCTGTGGTTGGTTACGTTATGTGAACCATATCTCAAAAAAATGTGTGTGACAATAAGAATTAGCAGGGAACTCGATACGCATGACTGCGCTTTTGCCGTGAATTAATAGAACCCTGTCGAAGGAAACGCTACTGAAAAAGATTAGGTCCAAGATGTATCAGCTTGCCCTAAATAGATTGTAGAAGAAGGTTTACAGATTCCAGCGTCATGTTTCGCCGATGCTGTTCGAGATACGAATAAAATTCTCATTTCGATGTTCCGACTGGGCTTAATGATCACTCCGTTTTTAGATCAATGCGTACGATTCCATAAAAGGTATCAAGGAGTCATTTTCTACTGCGCGTCGGTCTACGATCATTGCGTTCTACAAGTCGGCGACGGAAAATTGCCGGTAAATATTAGGTTATACCATATGCAGTCGCCGCTTCCAGTAGGTCGCAAGAAAAACGATACACGTACATCTTCGAGACAGTGGACTCGATTTAATCAGAATCTACACTATAAATCCGAACCTTGGAACTAAAATGGTAATGGCGATCCATTATAAATTTTTTCTTCTATTAGACAGTAACCCATGAAATGTTCGATCTTAACTGTAATTTCAGTCAAATAAAAATGTGTGTACTGTGGACCCACAGAAATTTCTACACTAAATTTCCTAATTCTCGAGAAATTGTCGATATCTGAACTATGATAGTTTTGTTAGATAGAAAAGTGACCAGCAAAGCCATCAAATTTTATCAAATTTTATATATGTATGTGCATTTCTTATAGCATCCTTTCTCGACCCGATCAATTCTTCGAAATGTGTATAATGTAATTTCTGTATTTTTGTTTGTCCTCAGAGCGGGGAATGGCTCAGGTTGAAAGTGCTGGAAGTTCAGCCGGAATTAACGAAGCTCGGCGCCTCGGTCGAAGAAGCTACCGAACTTTCGAGCGCACACGACGAAGTTCTACTTCGATTACAGGTAACGACGCAAACTGTCATACTAATTTCTTTAACGTCTGCCAAACTGGCGATCGAACGATCTATTTGAAATATTTGTTTTTTTCTAACAAGAGCAAACAGAGCCCGGTGGAGGAACTGCTTCGGCAGGCTGATCAGCTGATTTCGAACCAAAGGCCAAGAGCGGAAGTATACGCCGCGATGGCGGAAACTTTAGGGCAAGCTTGGCACGATGTGAACGAGCTCCTGGAGCGCCGGAAACAGATTCTCGATTGCAACGTATTGTTTCAGTGGTACGCGCCATAACAAGCTTGAAATACATCTACACCACTTCGTGCTAAGCGTGAAACGCGCGAAATTAGATGAGCCATGAAAAAGATTCAAAGTTCCTAAGTAACTCAACGAAATTTACAAATTTCGAATTGTAATAATACTGATAAGTGTGTATCTTCTTCCAGCCGCGCGGAAGAGTGTCGAAAAAGCATGAGAGCTCTCGAGATGACATGCAACGACACCTTGCTGCCGATCGAGATCGAGGCAGTGAAGAACTTCCTGTCGAAGATCCACGATCTTCGAAAGAACATGTTGGAGGCACTGATGGGCGCCCTGCAAGAGGGCAAGAGTTTGTTAGACAGGCTTAAAGAGATCGCGAACGAGGGCACATTGGACTCTAGACCGGAGAGGATTAAACTGGAAGCTGATCACGGTGAGCGGCTGCTACTTAATTAATCTTGCCGGCTGGAAAAACGGATAATTATAATCTATATCGGTATCTTGATCTCGACCGTTCCCTTTCGCTTTTATTTGATCGATGACATAATTGATGCGTGTGCCTTTCGCGCGCCGACACCTTGCACCAATGATACGCGAACCAACGAGTAACAGAGACAACACGGAATAACAGGCTTCTATAATTGCAATCGAACACTCAGACGATGATGATGAATCTCGTTCTCTGATTCGTGGAAACTAGTTTGCTGGAAGGATATCAGGAAATCAGTATAGATTAATGCTTTATGTAATCGAAACGGATTGCTCGAATGACTTCTGTCTTCTATAGTTTCTCGTTCAGTTTCTCGTCTGCTACATCTTGAAAACAAAAATGTTGGACTAAACTGAACAACGGGTTGTGAAACTATAGGCTCCTACCTTTGAAACTACTCGAAATTTATTGTCATGCGATCGTTTTTTAAACGGAATTGTCACGGTTTAAACATAGTTGGAGAATTTAGACAAGATCAAAGGTCGACAATTTTGTTAATTTTGTGGAGTATCGTGGGATGAACATGCTCGTGCAAGATTATTCTCTGACGATGCGTTTCTCTCTGATTTGTTGCGCAGCCGTGATACAAGTCGAAAGATGGCTGGAAGAGCTCCACGACAGAAGACAATTGATTGAAACGTCATTTCGTAGTCGAAAGACTCAATTGGAGCAATGCCTGGCTCTAGCTCTGCTGGCCACCGACCTACGTGATCTCGAAGAGATCTTGAACGACAGAATCGCTGCTCTCTCGAGCAGCTGCGACCAACTCGGCGATTCCGCGTCGAGCGCGGAATTGCTTCTGTTCGAATTGAAAAAGTTACAAGCCGAAGCGAAGGTATTAAACGCTTAAAAATTCTACAAAACTAATCAAACTAATAAAATGATACAATTCAATGCAATCTACGTCTACGAACATATTATTACTATTGCAGGAATTTCAAGATAGGTCGATTAAGATAACGAAGTCGACCGAACGATTAGTGTCGTCGGGACACTTTGCCGGCGAACAAGCGACAGAACAAGCTTACGCCATCCTCGGTGCCGCGGCTGATTATGTGAACGACTTGGATCAGTATGAATCGCTGTTGAACAGGGCTATAACGTTCTTCGATTCCGCGAGATCCGTAAGTATTTGCAGTAGAAACGATTGTCATTGTTTAAAACCACGTAAGCACGGTAATACGAAATTTGTGAAACAATGCGCAGGCCATTACGAAGCTGGATCAACTTGAGATTCAGCTGGTGACAACGGAGCACCCACCATATTCGGCGCGATTAGCTCGCTTCCATGCCCAGACAGTGGCCACTATAGAAGATGTCACCTCGAAGCCTTTGACGGAAGGATACGCCCTCCTTGATATCACGGGAAGGGGAGCGCCTGGTCCCGAGGTCAGTTTTGATAATTCCTGCTCTCCGTGTCCCGTCAATTATAAGACTAATCGGCGGTGGAATATCATTGTCTCACTTGTCTCTTCCTTTGGTTAGGGTGTGAAACGCATGGTGGAAGAACTGGAGAATCGAAAGATTCGATTGATGGAGCGTTGCACCGCCCACGAGAAGGAGAACCTCGAAATATCGAGGATGATCAACGCGTTCCTGGACAAACACGACGAACTACGGAAGTGGCTGATGAGTATCCCGGAGGCTTTCCTTCAGGGCCATCAGGACATGGGCAGCGACGTGCCAATGGCGGAAGATTTCTGTCGATTGCATCGCCAGTTGCTGAAAGACGTCGAGCAAAGGACCGAGGAGGTTCAGCGTCTCGAGCACGAGATACATCCGGTGGCAGATCGGCTGGACGAGACGCAGAGATTGGAGTTGAAGTCGAAGGCCGCGGAGCTTTCGAGCCTCTGGGCCAGAACGAGAAACCTGCTGGCCGAAAGAATCGAATTGGGAAACGTCTACTTGCAATTCCACTTGGACGTTCAGGAGCTGACGAACCGAATCAAATCGATCGAATTCGAGCTGACCAGACCCGTTGACGTTCTAGATGCGGTGAAAGTTGAAAGGCTCGAGAAAGAATGGGACGACGTCCAACTCCTCTATTCGAGACTAGCCGGAAATGGAAAAGCGTTCTTAGAAGCTGCTGTCAAGGTCAGCTTGTTCAGATTCCTCCAGAACAATCTTTTTCTCGTATCAATCTCGTATCAATCTCGTTACAGTTAAAATAAATTTCCTTTTAGGTCGACGACCCCTATCTGGACATACACAGAGCTTGTCTATGCGTGCAAACGATCTTAGACAAGTTTGCCAACAAACAATTGGAGTTAAAGACAGTCAAAAGCGAAATTTTAATCGAGAAACGTATCGAGTACGAGCGAACGTTTGAAGAGAGTACAAAAGTAAGACCGATACTTAACAAAATATCTTATATTCAAAAATATACTTACTTAGATGCGCTAGTTAGGTGAAACCTAATCCTTTCCAGTTGTAACATCAGTTAGCCTGTATAATTGTTTAATTTTCTATATGTTCAGGTATTGGAGACGGTTAACGAATGCATCACACGACTATACCCGATAATATGGACTTATTCTTCGAGTATATCGGCGATTTATCAAAATCTACAAGAAATCAAGAAAATCGTTCCCGTGGAATTGAACAAATCTCTGAATGAATTGAATTCTAGAATTAAGAACATGACGTTTCTGGGCTTGAAAGGTAAAGTAATCAATGCTAAAATTAGTAGTTTGTATACTGATTAAAAATGCTACGACAGGTGTAAGCCAAATTGCTACAGACCAGATTGCAGAAATCGAACAGATGCAGGCGAATTTCCGTGCAACGGCTAGAAACTACGAAACCCTTTTGGATTCGATGATAACCGCATGCCAGAGCATGGAAGAGGTAAGATATCCTACTATTATTTTAATTATTCAATTGTGTTTAGACGCAATGCAATGCGAGACCCCCGAAAGTGTTCGTATTCGACTTGCTTCAACACAAAATTGTTGTGTCAAATTTTGTTCCAGTTCAAACGAGACGTCGATCAGATAGAAGCCCAGGCCGAACGGGCGATGTCCCTGAAGAATCTGATCGACGTGGAAACCATTTCAAGCGAGTTGACCACGAGAAGAAGATACATGAACGATAGATTAGGCCAGATAAAGGGCAAGATGCAGGAGCTGTTCGCTCGAATCCGGCAGCAGGAGCCACCGCTGGCTCAGGTCCACGATACTGAAAAATTGGAACGCGCCATGCGGTCGCTGGTACACGATTTCGCGAATTGCGAACGTAAAATCGATCAAATCGAGGAGCATCGACGAACCTGCATCTTTGCCGATGATCTAGAAAGGATCCACAGCGAACTCCGAGATCTGAACGAACATCTGAAAAATGTGGAAGCTAGGATTGGGGAGAATCTTCAAGCAGCCAAAGCTGCTGCTTCCACCTTCGTGCAATTCGAGAAAACAGTCTCGGTAAGAATTTATGCAACCGTCGATTTTTATACATCGATTTTACATTTGCGGATTTTTGTAAAATTGTCGATGTTTCATCAGCCATGCCTCGGCGACATATATAGGGAAATCACTGTATATTTTCGTGATTTAAGGAACGTATAAATTGTTCGTAGATTCTGGAGGAAAGAATTGAGACCTTCGTGAGAACAACGGAGGAATCGATAACGCGTCTAACGCCAGAAATTTCGAACGACATCTCTTCGTTGAGAGAACGATGGAGGAACTTCAAGGCGAGAGTCGAAGAAACAAAAAAACGGATGAATTTGAGCGAAGAGTATTTCGTTCTTTTGGAAGAAGCCAGGGAATGGAATAGAGCTGGCAGTAAATTGTTAATGGTGATCGCGAGGAAAGCGACTGCGGTGAAAATACCGAGCGACGTGATGGAACTTCTTCAAGAAATGGATAACTACCTGAAACATGGGGAGGAGATGCAGGAACGAAGGATCGAGAGACTGAAAAACCTGTCGACTCTTATTTTTGGTTAGCAAACTCAACAAAATGGATTATATTCGAAAACATTGCTATACTATTTTTTAATTCTTTAAACGTTTTTACCGTTCTACCCTTGATCTACATTTCTGTCATAACTATATAAAATCCATAGTTTAATGTCACTCTAAAATATCTTTTTGGATCAGGAACAGACAGGTTGCCTCAATTCAGCCACGTGATACTCGAGAATCGTCAAATGCTGGACTCGTTCTCCGTCGTTTCCTCCGAGCTGAAGACACTGATGAGGAACTTGGAGAACGCGGAGGACATCCGGGAAAAGTTGCGAATAGAGAAACTGGAAACCGACGAGAAGTTGCAAGCTGCGAAAATCGAAATGGCGGCCGCAGCAGCGGCTAGAGAGGAAGCCGAGAACGCGAGGAGAGTCGCGGAGAAGCTTGCTGCTGAAACCTTGCAGAAAGCGACCGCGGAAGCGAACAAGCTCAAGGAAGAAAGGGAGGCGCAAACGATCTCGACCGCGCCGTTGTGCTCCGTGTCGGCGCAAACCGAACAAATTGAGATCACCGATGAGAGCTTCGTCCAGAAAACAGTCACGTCTGCCATCACCACTAAGGAAATCCACATCTTACAGAAGGTGATATTTCGAGCTTTCCCAGGTGGCCTTGATCCGCCCCGGCGTGCGTGCTGTGTGCGGTTTATTAGATGTCAGGTTCATAAATAATTTTCAATTTTTAGACGGAAATCGAGAAAACAGTTCCAGCATTCTCACGCGAAGCAAGCCCAGCGACGAAAACTATATCCGAGGAATCACAGGAGAGATCTCACGAAACAGTGCTAGTGGAAAGCGTACCTCCATTAGCTCCAGAGTTCACGATTCCCCTGAACGACGCAACTGTTCAAGAAGGTGAAAAATTCACCTTCCAATGCAACCTGGTTGGCCATCCCTCGCCGGAAGTGGTTTGGTACAAAGACGGAATCTCCATTTTGAATAACCCTGATTATTTGACAACTTACGTTCACGGTTTGTGCACGTTGACGATCGAAGAAACTTTTGCCGAAGATTCCGCCAAGTATACTTGCAGATCGTTCAATATTGCTGGCTCTGCTGAAACTTCTGCCACGTTAACTGTCAAAGGTGAGTCCCCTTAATCGTAAATTTCTTATTATTTAGTATTCTTGTAGAATCCACTGTGTTTGTTTAAACAGACCGGTCTGTTATCTGTTCTTTGTGTTAGAAAATAAAAACGTCCGGGGTTCTGTACTGAAGCTGTTTCCCTATTCTTGAAGAAAGAATACATTAGACGCAATGATTTGCACCGGTTGTTTGTATAATTTCTAGAAACAGCACCGGAAGAGCATCCGAGCCCTCCAATTTTTGTAAAGGAATTGGTAGCATCGGTAGTGACCGAAGGCTCCTCACACCGATTGGATTGCATTGTTGAAGGCAACCCTCTGCCAACAGTACAGTGGTATAAAAATGACACGAACATCGACAATTCTCCAGATTATATTATTACTTACAATAACGGCGAAGCTGTGTTAAAGTTTGACGAAGTATTTCTCGAGGATAAGGCTACTTACACGTGCAAAGCAGCGAACCGGTTGGGCCATGCTTCCACATCGGCTTTCCTCGATGTACAAAGTGAGGATTTTCTTTTTATTTCTTTATGTAAAAATAGACCACAACTATCGAAGTTTATTGACAAATGTGTAACGTTCTATATTTATTATATTATATTATATATACTATTCGAAATATTATACATGGCATGTAACACATAATTATAAATACAAAATATAGAATATAATATAATTTATATTCTTAATGTATCTTGTTCATTAGATATTGGATACTTGCAATCAATTAACGTAATATGAAATTTTATAAATTTATATTTGTTAGTGCTTTTTTCAAATGGAATATTTTGGTTGCATGGCGGATGTAAAAATTACGAGCCACCTTAATTATTATTAATGTTTTTGCTGCATTAATGGCTTACAATATGAGAAATCATGAATAAATTGTGGCAGTTTGATCGATAACTCTTTTAACATTTTGTGATTGTTTTCACTTTAAGTCACTGGCAATCTAGAAATTCTTTCTTCCGTGGATGGAGTCACTTTTTGAATTTGATTAATCTTACTACCTTTTCTTAACTGCGTTTAGGCGAGTTTCCTAAAGCATTACACAATTACACGCTTATCGCAATTCTTTATTTTACATAAAAATTGTTTTATTTTACAGTAGCCTAGTAAAACTGTTTAGTGTATATTTTTTTAAAAACAATTAGATGCTCAGCGACTTATCAATGGCTGTGTGAACTTCAATATTATTGTTTTCTGATATTCAGATATTAACACGGTATGTCATGTTAACAATTCCAGGTGCAGGAAGCAACATGGAGAAACCACATTTCCTGATACCTTTATCAAATGCAATGGGCAGGGCTGGTCAGAGAGTGAAAATTGAATGCAAAGCAACAGGAAATCCATTACCAACGTTGACTTGGTATCATGATGGAAGACCGGTCGAAGAAACCATTAATATAAAGGTACAAATTAAATTGTCTTATTACTTAATCTCAATATTCGTAAAATTTCTCTGTCAACGCTCTAAAAGTCGAAAAGATAAAAAGAAATGTAATACGGATGTTTGTCGGATTTTTTCGAAAAATCGACCACAGTGCAGCGTTTCCTCGTGTCTCCTTTCGCTTCGACGATTCCTTCCGTGAGCCTGTCGCGAGCATCCTCCGATATTTTTAGCGACTTGCACGCGTCGAATTCGAAATAGAGCAACGCGATCGGCGAAGGGAAAAGGAAGTACTGGAATCGAGTGCTCAGGGTGTCGCGGTTCGTTCGCTTCAGATACAAACGGACGCTGGCCAGACCAGCCTGATCATCTCGGAGGCGTTCGCGAAGGATGCCGGATGCTACATGGTCACCGCTAAGAACGAAGCCGGCGAAGCGACGGTGTCCTGCAACGTCTCGGTGAAAGGACGACTTCCGCAAGAGACCAGCGATTCGGAGCTCGCCTGCAGTGACATGGAGCCCGTGGTCCCCAAGATACAGATGCCCTTGAAGGACCTCCAGGTCCAGGAAGGAAAGTCCGTCCGACTGGACTGCGTCATTGTCGGGCAACCTGAACCGGAAGTAAGTATATAGTGATTCCGGGTGAGACAGTCCTATCGGCGAAACTGACCCTATTCAATTGTTGATACTAAAGTTAATAACGATGGAATATAGGATACTTCGTTCGCTTGGCGCGCGTCCAACTATAATATTGGGTGAAGTAAAAAGTTCTGAGCGTTTTCTCTCTTTATTTCAACGACGAAATTAACAAAGTTCTGTCCGTTTTTGAATTGAAAGAAAATAACTTGGTGTGACACTATCGGACAGAACTTTCCGGTGGACCTAATATTTTCTATAATTTTAAGTATTAGCACTGTTTTCGGCGGAAGTAATTACCTACGAGTTGCTAAATCTGTTGTCACAGGTGATCTGGTACCACGACGATCAACCGGTGAAGGAGTCCGCCGACTTCCAGCTGTTGTTCCAGGGCGACAAGTGCTCCTTGGTGATCCACGAAGCTTTCCTGGACGACGCTGGTGTCTACAAAGTAGTCGCCATTAACTCTGGCGGCGAAGCATCTAGTCAGTGCACATTAACAGTGACGCGTGAGTACCTGAAATTCATTGATTCGAACATCATGTCGACGAGGCGTTACAAAACACAGCATATTTCATATTGTCCTCGCGATATCATCGATATCGAAGCATTCGAGTTATTTTATAAGTGTACGATTTCTTTTCTTCTTCGAAAAAATTACTTGTTTCATGAGAAAACATTTTTGTTTAGCGGTTCCTATACCGGACGAGTTGGACAAAACGCAACCGGAAGTCGAAGAAACGCTAATTGCCGGTTCACCGCCAAAGTTTGTGAAGCTGCCGACGGATTCGTTGGTGGCCGAAGGCGAGAACGCCATTTTTGACTGTGCAGTGGTTGGCGAGCCGAAACCGGAACTCAGATGGTTCTCGGACAGCGGCGAAATCACTGGAAATAACAGAATTTTGGTAGTTAGCTACGAATATTCGACATACCTGCAGACAATCGTTGTCCCTTACTTTAATAATTAGATGGAAAAATAATGGAGTTCGCCAAGTTTTTGACATTTTACTTACCGGCAATTTCCGAATTTTTCAATCCAAAGATCAACAGAATTTAAACGACTCACATTTGGATTTTACACGATGTTTAGATCGAGCAAAAAGAAGATGGGACCGGCATGCTACGATTTTTGTCCGTGATTCCTGAAGATCGTGGAAACTACATCGTGAAAGCTGTGAACATCCACGGAAAAGCGAAGGCTTTCGCTAGGTTGGTCGTCAGATCGCTGGGCGATTTTCGAAGGAAAGAGGAATTCGTACAAATGGAGGAGAAACTGATCCCACCGACGTTCAAGGAGAGATTCGAGGACAGAAGCGTGCCGGAAGGGATCTCCACGAAATTCGAGTGCATTGTTGTCGGAAAGCCATCGCCGAAGGTAAGCCATCAACGGTAAAAACCACTCCAGTCTCACACTTGACTAAAACCTTGCCAATTAATTAGTAACCATTATTACTACCGTTCTAAGCAATGATAATTTGAAAACTGCCCGCGAACACACTTGTTTGACTAACAGTCACATAGAAAACACTGATAAATACATTGAATTCGAGCAACAGACTACTAAATAAAATGCAGACCTCATGTGTTTATCGCGAAAACGAGTGAAGGTGAAATAGTAGAAAGATTAAACGAATTTAAGAACGATGAATGTATTATTTCCAATTTCTTCAAATTAGTAAAAGGGAGAAGGAATTTCTGTTTAACTTTTGATGAAGGTCTGCAACCAACCGATCAAATTAAATACCATTTAATTTTACCTCTTACGATTTCAGTCCACTTGGTTGGTAATCAAACTTTTATAATAACCTAGAAACATTCCATCCAAGTTTCAATATTCTACTAATACTTAATCTAACAAAAAGATCGACGTTCAATGTGACCACCATGAAGATGGTCTATTCCCAACTTGATTATTTTTATCATTCCATTATAAACTAATGTGTGTTACGGCAATCAATCTCGATTGTTTGATAAAAGTACAGATAATAATAATCTCCCTATTTTTCTCACATTCTACACAGTTCAGCTCTAATTTAAAAAAATTTCATCGCTCTACCTCATTCCTGTCGAAAGTTCCTTGATTTTGAATCCGATTTCGTCCAAATTGCCCACTGTTTTGCCGCGTGCCGCACAGTAAATCTTCGGTCCCTTCCGTGGGTAAATGCAATTGCCGAAACAGCAGGCTTTCTCGAATCGTGGCGCCGGATCAAGAGTCGTTTTTCGAAAGTGTCGGGACGCGTGAAAGATGGAGCGCAAAGTTGGCCAGCCTGTCAGGAGGTGGCCGACTAAGAGTAATTTCGTGGCTGCGGGTTATATTTAAACAGGAACAATGTACCTGATGTGGAAATTCGCGGTTGCAGACGCTCTGCGAGGAACGTCGCGGAATTTTCTGTGACACTCGCGGATCAGGTACTGGTACCTCCTCATGTGTGCGTTTTCCGTCGCTTAATTCCGATAATTTCTGCACCAAACTCGATCCATAAACCCGCCTTTTGTGCAATAATCGTGAACTAATTCATCTTTCCTCGCGACCTGTAATCGACATTCTGTGATAGGTGTAATTAACAAATAAGTAGAAAATTAAATTGTGAAAAACTAGCTCGCTCGTTTCCACTGTTCAGTTTCACGAAGCAATTTCAAGTGTCGAATCAGTTTTTTTCTTTTTGAAGTTTCGACAAGCATAAAATTGTGGAATTTCAAAATACGTTTGTAGAGATCTGGTGCAACTTTTATTAAATCTTTTTACGGTAATAGTAATCTAAAAAAGAAAAGAACTAAAAATAGGTCTGCGCGAGGTCTGGGCAATTTCTGTCTTAATGTCCGCTAGAACGAATTTTTTCGTGAAAACATCTTTATGGTAATCGTAAAATGCAAAACTAAAAATAGATCGTTTCGACGCGTTCAATAATCTTAGTGATCACAAAGTGTTTATGAACGCTTAATAATTTCAGGAAGGAATGTGTATGTCCAAGTTTTTGTTGATCTTACACCATGACTTTGTGACTTTTGTTAATTTTAGACACGCCAAATTGATTAACCACCTTTTCTGTTTTCTTCTCATTTCACTGCCAGAGAGTTTAATTGATGCTCCAAATTTTACATTTAGAATAATTTTTCTGAATAATTAGGCTGAATATTGCCGAACGATAAACGTTGAAAGAACTTTAAAAATTAACTATTAAATGTATTATTTCATCAGTTTAATCTACGTTTCGAGTTCGAAAATACGTATGACATACGTATGAGATACGTAAGAATTTGAGTAGACATAATCACAGTTTGCATTGAATTCTTGCTACTAAATTGTATCAAATCGACGCAAGGAACGGTCGTAGGTTAAAAATACGAGCAGTTCAATGGAGTGTTTGTTTTTCAGATTCAATGGCTGTTTAACGATCGACCCGTCCATGGCAAGGATTTCTTGGTGTCGGTCAGCGGGGATCGACAGGTGCTGACGATTCCGGAGACCGGAAGCACGCATGCCGGCACTATT
This sequence comes from Halictus ligatus, assembly GCA_028454255.1. Taxonomy (NCBI): domain Eukaryota; kingdom Metazoa; phylum Arthropoda; class Insecta; order Hymenoptera; family Halictidae; genus Halictus; species Halictus ligatus. Next base: position 17,047,516 of record CM052138.1, on the reverse strand, counting down.
TCCTGCGTGGCGGAGAACGCTGCTGGCAAAGCGATCTGCGCTGCTCGTCTAGAAATTGGTAAGTCTCGAATTACACCGAATCTCAATAAATATATCAACTTCTATTTTTACACGATGGGTCCGATACACCTGGGAAAACATTTGAGTAACGCTCTACATGATTTTTAAAAATGATTCCATCGCAAGAAGTGTTTTATTGCTTCGAGAGAACCGTTTACCCTTACATTGCGAAATGTAATTCTCTATTTTTACATGATGGATGCATACGTTCCCGAAGAGAGTACGCCTACAAAAATTTAAAAAATCTTAAAAAATCAGCAAACATAATACAATAAGTACCATAACACAATGTGCAAATTCATACTAGAATTTTGTCCCTAGACCGCGGAACTTTAAGAATATTTAAGAAACCATTTAAAATAGAAATAAATTCCTATTCGGTTCCTATGTCTCACCATTAATGCAAACAATTCTTATTTTGCATAAAGATCCGCAATCCAGTTATCACTTTTAAGGGCTTACACATTTTATTTCATAAAGATTGTACACGCGATGGATATGTATTTAAATATTACTGATGTATGAACAGATAAATTTACATGCACATGAATTTTTGAAAAATTTTGTTACCATCGATCGGAATTCGGGATTCCAGGTTGTCTATTCGCGTTGCAATCGTTAAAATTCCAAGCGCTCCACCGTTCTGGCTATAGGAATCATATTTCGAGGCTGTCGGTATCATCCTGTCGATCTTTGGATTCGGGAACCGGCCGATTTTTATTGCCGTGCAGTGTTGCGTTGAAATTCGTTTACGCGTTGCCAGAATATCGTCGTATCGTCCGCAACGGTGCCATGAGTTATTAATAAACGTGCATACACCGAAGTCGCATGGCAGCTTCATTCACGATGGAGCCGACGACGCATGGTCGTCGGCGAGCAACACTGTCATTTCGGTGAACGAAGAGAAAGACGGGGCACGATATTTCGTACATATGCGCAAAGAGGACGACATTGCGACACGCCGCGCCGACTGCGCTCTGAAATTCGACACCGGTCTCCATGTTCTTCGCGAGAAAAAAAAGAAAAGCGTTTGATTAGCGATCGTCAGTATGCATTGCGGACTTTAAGCATTCGCGACAAATACGGTAGAAAGATTAACACGTGTTCGTTTCCAGCATTTGTTCGTTGTTCAAATGTTTTGTTAACACTAGATTTACGGGACCCGTCAAAATGACACTATTCGTTCTATTCTTCTAACTATTCGTTCATTAGCTGCCTGGAAGAATCAAGAAAACGAAAGGGTTAACGATCTATTGTTTGTTGGGATTTCTTGAAGCTTAGCGCCCGTCTAAAAGGTTCGGATTCTATTTCTATCTTTCTTGGCAGAACGTTTGTTACACATCGAGCGAACGATCGCACATTTTCGAGTATAAGTTAATCGATGACTCTACTGCCCGAAAAATATCGAATCGAACACGAAAATAAAAGAGAAATATATTTGTTATCTTCGAACGTTTCTCAAAATTTTAGTATTCTTACGATGACGCTGTCGTTGCGCTTGGTCCGTTCGTTTGTCTCGCAGATTTAGTTTCGGTTTTCAAAATGATATTTAGCGATCCATTACCGCGAACCCGGTGTTGTGTGAACGGGAGGGTCTTATTTTTAACCGGGGCGACTAAACAAACTCTTTTCAATTCTTTCACCGGCAAAAAGTCACACTTTGAGTCACGACTAATATTAGATTGGTGCACAGGCCGCGGCAATTAAATCTGACGTTTCTAACGCCCACCTGTACGCCCCTATACATGTGTATCCGCGCACCGCGCAAAAACATCTATCCGGCAATAGTGTAGTGCACTATGCATTGGCGGGAAGTAATTTCTAACCTCCGCTTTTGCGCACACCGGGTCTACACAGACCCATAATACTACAACTACTCTACATCGTATTACAATGGATGATTAAATTATATTAACCCTTTGCACTCCTATGTCGAGTGTGTCTCGACATTAGTTTTTATCTGAGTAGCTCCATTGTCGAGTCCCACTCCATATTATTTCATGTCGAAATAAATAGAGCGTTGGGAGCTGCTAGTTACGAAATTGAAATAATATTGAAGCTGTTGGTGAGGTGATAAAAACGAAAAAGTTTAGCTTAAAACGATATATTCATCAAACATGACCTCGGAGGCGACCGGGACCTGCGAATCCTGTCGGTCCCCATCCTTCAGGATAGGTCAGTTCCGCGTTTCCCGTGTTCTAGCAAGCTTGACCGACTGTTCCGACTGTTCCGTGTGTATCGCGGTGTTGAGAGAAGCTCGGCTCGCTTGCTCTTTCTCTCTTTCGGCCGATGCACACACTCGGAAACCACGTTATTTTTGTCGGCACGAATACCCGGCACGTAGCCTAGTCCAGAGTCGCTAACCCAGGGAATTTAACCGCGTCTTCTTCGGGGAGCCTCGCTCCTACCGAGTCGTATCTCGCCGAGCCGAGTCGGAAACGAATAATCATCGAGCGACCCTTAAATCATCCTTGCCTCCTGGCATCGTCGTCGGGACATCGAGATCAACGGAGTCGACCTCCTCTTCCCCTTTCGAGGTAACCTAATCGGTCGTACACACTTCTCTCCAGCCGGTACCGACGGTTTTTCTACGTTTCGATTGGAATTTGTTCGATTTTTATTTTCTCAACTCCGAGGATGCAATACAGCTAGCGATTATTGAAAGTGTAAAATGTTATTCGACATTTTCGTTCTCGCATTCCAGGTTTGAACCTAGTGTACGGTTTTTTTGGAAGTATTTTTGTTCAGAATATTTTTGCTTTCCTTTTTTTCTGTTTGTTTATTGGAAAGTGATAGTGTTCGGGGATGTGTTAGCTCGTGATCTGTTTGTCAGACGTGGAAATAGTACGTGAGATTGGTAACGGTAATGTCACGGAAAGATGCAGGTGGTTTGTTAATATTTCTTCGATGCTAGATTAGGTTCGTTACGATTTCATTGTTGTCTGTGTTGCACTCAGATTCGTTAATTTCAATCGACAGTAATTAGTACAAAGTCTGTTCGAAAATAAAGAATCATTCAAGCATTTTATTTAGTTATTCTATTATGTATTATGCTTTCTTTTAGAATTGGAAAATATACAAAAGTTCGTGATTTTAAAAAGATAGTATCATATGAAGTATCATTTTATGGATAAAAAGGAAATCAAACGGTACACCAGATTGATTCTCTACTAATTACCCGCAATTAGATTCGCTATTATTGTACGCTTAGGTGCTAGTAAGAAAAATGGTTAAAAAATTCAGTTTATTCGCAATGTACGAAGAGGCCACTAAATTTCGCGCTAGGCGACCGCAATCTCGGCTAGATCGCGTTCGACTTATAAATTGCGCCCCAGTGCTCGATTTCCGTTGCGGTTAGGCGAACGACACTATTTCTGTCGTCGATTATAGGCAAACCATTTCGTTAGCCAGTCGAAAGGTCCCCTCGATCTCTTTCGACACTTCAACACCAACCTAATGTTATATGTGGAAATCGGATCAGTTTCGTATGAATAAAATAAAAAGAGTGCAAAGGGTTAATCCAATGTAACAAACTCGTCCGAAATGATGAAAGTAGCTGAACGAAGTTAATAAGATTTTCTTGTACGTAGACCTTGGTTGTTAGATAGCCTATTAATAAGCTTCCGGTGGGCGAAGTGTTCGCTTTTACGATCCGTCGTGTCCCATAAAGCCTGAAGGAGGATCTCGTAAGCAGTTTCCTGGAAAAACTGTTCTCGGTTTCGCGCTCGCGGATACTTCGCTGAACGGGCATCCGTTGTATCGCAAATTCGGGACAGGTTGCTGCAAGTTTCGCGGTCTAGATATGCCCGGATGAATCCCCGTCCAGAGCATTTGAATGTCGGCCAAAGAATGCGACTTCTTTCGATTATTATAAAGTAGGGGATTCGTATAAGCGTTCTCTACGGATGAATTACTGGGGTATTTTTAGAAATACTCGTAATACCGTCTTTCTTCGCGGCGATCGCAAAACGTACGATTTACGGAACCCGTCAAAATGACGGGTTCTAATATTCTTAATTCACGAATATTGAGATTTTAAATTTCTCTAGGTATTCATGTTATTTTTATAAGGAAATCTAAAATTGTGATTTTTACTGCTCCGCAAACCTAGTGTTATAACATTGTCCAACACGCAGATTTTTGAAATAACAATTTTGTGCTCCGAAACGTAACTGTATGAAGCATATTAAAATGTGCATAACATATTAATAGATAATAGGAATTATCTGGTGGTGGTACACCGAATGATTTTGCAGTCTAGTAAACAGAAGTATGCGGAATAACTTGTTCGCTAATTGCAATGTTTAATATTTCGTCAGAGAAAATATGAAGAAATAACTGGAAAATCGACATAAGTGGACTGCGGGTTTTATGCGTTTATGACAGAAACGAGTACATGGAATTTAATATAGCAAAGGATTAAAAGAATTACAAAATACGTAGCATTTTTATCTTGTTGGAGCGGTTCAAGCGACAATTTTATTTGGCTCCTGTTTCTCATAACTGACTCAGACAATTTTTCATAAAAATCTGCTGCCATAACTATACGTATGAATATTCGCGTACAATAAACTGTTCGTCCACCCGTAGTTTAGAGCCGAACAGTCGCAGAATCTCGAAGACGATTACACCATCCGCGCGAATTCTAATTCCGGATTCGCCGATCCTATTCTAGCGTGACATCGATTAAACGGGCCATCTATTAATCAATCCGTGATTCGAACAGATAAATCGATCCGGAGTCAGCCTTAAATTTTCCCAATTCAGGAAGATAGTGACAATCTGCAAAGATTGCAATCTGCAAGGTGGATCTGTAATTAGTGGACAGATAGATTCTTACTATTTAAATATTAAATACAGCAATCCTGTAAGAATTAAATTTCAACGTAAACATTAAATATAACTTTTCGCAAGAACGATATTTAATCGTCAAGGTTCTCTCCACATTTTTCGACGGCCGTTTTATTCGAAGCTTGGACCAACAAACGAGGAACGACCGGAATTCAAACTCAAACACACCGCCTACTTCAACGAAGGAAAACAAATATAGTCGTTCAATGCATTTCAGATTTCTTACTCTAATCTGTATCTGTAGGTGTAGAGAATTGAATTCTTCAAAAATATATTATGAAATCAAACAATATATTGTAAAAAGTAGAACGTGGAAAGTCGAATTGAACTTTTAAGAGCGTACGAAGACTTTTTTGACTGACTGTATACTCGGTAAATGAATACTAAAAACAAGTTACACAAGAGAGACAAAAAGAATTTTCCCGGCTATCAGCCAGCAAAGAGTCATCGATCTATTGATAACCCGATTAATCACCGTTATTAGGTGGCTGGCCGAGGGAGGAGGCGAAAAAGGAGTTCGAGGGAGAAGAAGTCGAGAGGGTGCTCGAGCTAGTCGAAACTGTGCCCAGCGAAGAAATGCACGCGGCGAGCAGCAGCGACAAACACTTCTCCGCGGAGAAGATGTCCGAGATGGGTGGTGGAAACCAAACGCTGACCAAGATGTCGCAGACCATCACCGAATCATCGACCACCCATACGACCACGAAGAAAGAGTTCATCTCGTCGACGATGTCCTCGACCTTGTCGAAGACAGGACAAGAACCGACCAGCGTTTGCGTTAAAACCACGGTCCACAGCAGCGAGCAGTCGTCCTCGGAGAATGGGGCAGCTCCGGTCGTACAGGTACCTGTGATTTTCAAATTAATGACAAAGTAGGGATAAAGTAAAGATAAAGCCCCACACAGACGAAAAGTTCGGTACTCGATCGGACGAAGATTCTGCGATAATGAATATAATTAAATGTAAAAATGAAGTCTAAGTTATTTCTAATTTATTCGTACAGTCTTACAAAGTCGAAGAACATGAGAAGATCATACAAGACCAGCCAGGTGAGATTCGACAGGAGAAGACGGTGGTCGTGTCTCAGGATGAGGAAGGAATCAAACGTGACATGAAAACGGCACAGGTACCAAAACCAACTAGAAAATCGACCGCACCGAGGTTCGTAACTCCGATCACGGGAATGATCGTTGATCAAGGAACGGACATTGTTCTCGAAGGAATCATCGACGGTGAGATCATGCAAATATTACGTGACGTTAATTGTACTGTTAATAATTAATTGTTTTCCATCTCAATTTTATAATATCGACAAATTTTGAGAACTTGATTTGCAATGTTTTTGCTCAAGAATTACCCAATTGAAATAGATTTCGACAGTTAATCGTTTTGGAGCTCATTTGTTAAAGCTCAGCCAGACACTGCTTGTCAGCGCGATTGCCAAAACTGTCAGTCGCTAAGAGTAGAGGTATTTAAAAAAAGAAACAATCCTGTCACCGTGTAAATTAATTGTCTAGAGTTGGCGTGGCGGATCATTGGTGACCCGCTATGCGAGTCTCGAAGGTTAATAATTGTGACACTAGAAATTTTATTAGTTCAGAGCTTCAGTGCCTAAATTTCGGTATAGAATATAATCCGAAAGACTGGAATAGACGATGGTTTATCTAAATATATGAAATAAATGAAAGTCGAATATCATTCTGTGTATATGAAATTTTTCTTGTTAAAGAATTGCAAAAAATCGTACACCGGTTTTGAAATACTCGCTCAGAGAAAATCACGAAAGGTGTTTGACTCTTATTTTTGGCAAGCGCCTTCTTTCTCTCTAGTTTTATTACACCTGTATGATATACCACCTACTAAACTCCCGTCATTATGTTTTACCGCCGGGTTTAATGACTTGCTAATCTATATTTAAGTAGTTTAATTCTGCAGACATTGCAGATTATTTTCTGATATTTCGTAGGAAGATTTGACAAGGAATGACGATATTGTTTGCTTATGAATGCTCAAATTATAATTCTATCTTTCTAAAGAACGTTGCAGAACAGCCACGAGAATGTGTAATATTTCTGACCATTTTCGCATGTTTTACATAGGCTACCCTCAACCTTCGATCTCGTGGTCGAAGAATGGACAAGAGCTGAAGTCGAAAGATGGCATGATGACGAGTTACGCGCACAATCATATCCGACTGGAATTGAAGAACGTTAATGTCAAGGACGCAGGACGATACACCTGTACAGCGAACAACGAAGTTGGTTCGGCCAGCAGTACAGCTGATTTAGTTGTTAAAAGTATGAGAAAAGTATCCATTGTTTCTCGTTCGTTACATTAAATATATCCGACATTTAAAACGGCTGTCATGCATTGCCTTATAAAAATGAGAATATTGAATTTATTTATACTTTGGATGATCTTGATTACAACGTATTAGTCACATTAGTCGATCGGATATACCTGAATTTAATATTTTATGAAGCTGAAAAATAACAAAAGATGATTTTTTGAAATAATTTCAGAAACGATATTCCCACCTGTATTTGGTAGAAGACTTCAGGCTCAAGTGGTGAAACGTGGCGATCGTGTCAACATGGAGGTTGAAATTACGGGAACACCGGAACCCACCGTTTGCTGGTTCAAAGATGACATACCAATCAAGGAACGTCCGCCTGAGTTGAGAATTAAGCAACAAGGAAATTGCTACATGTTGATTATCGATAAAGGTAGGCTTTTCAGTGATGTAAATAGCAGAATTTAGTGATTAGTGGAGACCCGAAGAATCAATCGAAACTAAGCAGTGAAAGTTCTATACTATTTTCGTTCTATGTTCATTGAATTTCGGGAACAAATTTCACTATATTCTCAAGTGAACTCGGTGGCTATAATTACTCAAGGTTAAACAAGGTCACAGACAGAGAGAACGTAGAAGACTTAAAAGTATGAGAACAGCGTATTCGTCGTAAAAATAATTGTTAAACATCAGCGAACTGGTTGAACATCGAAATTGAAATGACTTGATGGAATTAATAATTTCAATTTGCATTGTTTACTCAGCTGAGATGCATCATTGCGGGAAATATATGGTACGGGCAACCAACGCTGGTGGAGAGGCGCAAAGTATAGCCGATTTTGCTGTTTTCGAACCAACACCCGACACGATGGTAGAAGTTCATAAAACTGTTATCTATGATGTACAGGACAAGAAACAACTTCAGGTAATCATGTGTTTCTCGTAATACTACAATACTAGAATATTTTGTAAATGGACTGTAGCTCGTTTATAATTTTTGTAAGCTAAAGATAATACAATAAGATTCTTATGTTACAAGAATACATAGAATCCGCAGTCTATTTGCAACAATTAGTAGTGTAATTATAATAATTTGTAGGCATAATTGCCTACAACGAACACACATTTAAAAAGAAATATTTCCGGCCAGTTTAAATTCTTTTGTATCGCATTTAGTCCGACTCAAAGAAGAGCGAAGCATTTTCCACGAAACAGACAAGCGAGCACATACCGATCACAACGATCCAACCGTCTCCCATAATCAAGCCACCGCCAAGCGTGACGTCCTCGTCGATGTCGCAAACGATGCGCACAGTAGAGAAAATCGATAAGCCAGAAATGTCTCGATCGGAGACGATCTCGTCCACGGTCGAGTCCCATCAGATGGAAACGAAATCCGAGCAAAAGTACCACATGAAATTGGAGCACAAGACGCCGTCCGTGGTGGAGCCGAAAAGGGAAACGGAATCAGTGCTGAAACAAATGATCCGCGAGGAGAAGACCGCGGGACCGAAGGCCACGGTGATCGAGGAGAGAACGACGATCGAGAACGAGAACATAGAGACGTCGACGATAGCTAAGAAAGACGCTCTGAGTTTCTTCGAGTCGATGACGAAAGAGTCGACGACGGAGACAGCGCCGAAGGGTCCGAAAGAGATGATCAAGCTGGTGGACGACACAGACGGCCATGACGTGAAGGTCGGCAAGCTGACCAAGAACTACGAGAAGACCACGAGCTTCCAGGAGGTGAAGAAGCCGGAGCCGAAACCCGCCGAGTTCCAGACCACGAAGAAAGCAGTCCACGAGATCTTTACCAAATTGGAGCAAGGAGGAGGATCGTCCAGAGGCGTGGACAACAAGCTGTTCGACTTCCCGTACGAAAGCTACAAGCCAGCACCGGTGGAGACCAAGAAAACGGTCCTGCCAGAGACGTTCAGCTCGTTTCAAAGCTCCCTTATGACCTCCAAGACGGAGAGCAAGTCGGAGAGCTCCGAGGTGTTGATGGGCAGCTTCAACCTTCAACCGGAACCGCCGCCAGAGATCGGCTACATGCCGAAGCCGGAGGAGATGAAAAAAAAACGCCCTGACGTGTCGGTCAAAGCTAAACAGCTCCAGGAGTCGTTCGAGAAGACCCTGTCCCCCATAGACGCCCCCATCGGCGGCGTGAAAATCTTCCCGACAGCCTCCCCGAAGATCAGCGAACCCCCTAAACCCGCGCCAACGTTCTCGATGCCACCGCCGCCGTTCGAACTCGAGAAGAAGGAGATAGTCGAAGAGCTATGCGTGAAGAAAGACGTGCACGAGAAGAAGGACTTCGTGCCGAGTTTGAGGCCCACGTCTCCGAGCAGACCTTGGTCCTCTTCGTCGGACGTCGAGACAAGGTCGCACGTGTCCACCGACCTGTCCGAGTACAGGTGTCACTCGGCTGCTTCGAGCCATCAGGAGACCCTCAGGTCCTCCTCGCCTAAACCATCGGCGGACGCGCTGGCGATGGAGAAGTCCTGGGCAAAAAAGTGTGCAGACTCCTCTAGAAAGTCCTGGCCACCGCAGGAGGACGCGGCTCCCAAGTTCAAACACGAGTGGCAGGTGCCCACGGAGGACTACAAGACCTCGACCAAGGAATTCAGGCGAGAAGTCGAGGAGATGCCCGAGGGCGGGATCAAGAAGATCAGCACGGAATCCTCGAGCAGTCTGGAGAGACGCTCCTGGAGCTCGAAACAGGAGGCGACGGAGAAGCTGGTGAAGAGGGCCCCGTCGCCGCCGAAGGTCCAGCCGATCATCTACAACGCCGAGACGATCAAGGTGGACCACATGGTGAACAAGATCGAGGAGAAGTCCTTGTACGAGAAGTACTCGAGCGAGTCCGACACGAAGAAGTCGGAGGTGTCCGAGAAGATCGAGCAGTTCAGCTCGAAGAAGTGGTCGACCGCGGACGACCTGAAGGCTCCCGGTTTGGTCAGAAGCGTCGAACCACCGAAGAGACCAATGCCGCCGGTCTACCATCCACCGGAGCCGATCCCGACCACCGGTCAGATAATCCTCGAGCCTGGTCCACCCCCGGAGATAGGGTACATACCTGCGCCGATAGTCACGGAGAAGAAGGTCGAGAAGATAGAGAAGACTTTCGAAACGTCTCGGGAGTATCAGCCACCTAGGCCAGCTCCGTCGGCTCTTAGGACCGTCTCCCCAGCACCTAAACGAGAAGAACCTCCCGCACTACCGCCCAAAGACGTTCGCATGACTCCTCCGCCGATACCAGCCAAGCAACCAGCTCCCGCGACACCTTTGGAACCGTTTCCGTTCAAACCTGCGCCGCAGGTGACGAAAGCGCCGAAAGTGGCTCCTCCTCCAGCTCCCAGCAAGTTCGTCAAAGGTTCCTTCACCCAGGAGAGCGACTACGAGTCAGACATGGACGGTCACATGAAGGCGAAGTGGAGGCCCTACGAGAGCGACACCGAGGAGCCACGTTACAGAAGAGTTCAGCCCCCGGTGCTGAAGCAGCCGACCAGACCACGATCCACCGAGCCTGAACCTCTGCCCCCTTCGAAATTCGAGGTACCGCCGACAACGACAACGCTGTCCTCGTCGATGATCAGCAAGGAGCAGGAAATCAGCAAGCGACAGACCACCGTGAAGAAGCAGGAGTTCAAACAGCAGCAACCGCAAAAGTTCCAAGTGGTTCAGCCATCTCCGATAGAGCTGAAGCCTGGCTCCCCTCCGATCTACGTTCAACCGGCCATGAAGAGTCCCACGCCTAAAAGTCCCACTGTCAAGAAACCCGAGTCCCCGAAGTTCAAGACGAAGACGTTCCAGCAAGAGAGCGGGTACATGGCCGACACCGACGAACCTCTGCAACAGAGGAGCTCTGTCGCGTCGATGCAGAAGACTTTTGGGAAACACGAGTCCTCTTCAACAAGCTCCCACACGGAGATGAGATCCTCTTACTCGGAAAGTCGGTCGGAGTTCTTCGAGAGCAAGAGCTACGACAGCCGTCAGCAACAGCAGAGAATGCAGTCGTTCGCTGCTGCGCCAGTTGCACCGGTTGCTAAGCCTGCACAGCAACCCGGCGCACATCAGCAACACAGCTGCTTCTTGGAGAAGAGCTACAGCTCCTCCGGCAGTTCTCCGTCGAGATTCATGTCCACGAAGGTTCGGCAGCGTGTGTGACTTTCGGCTTTCGCTGTGTGCTCGCATAACTAACCCTCAGAGTGACTTATACGCGATAATTCTGTGTTGCTGACTTCTAGGTTGATCTCTAGTATACGTTTTCACGCATGGTTCCTGTGAATCGTGTCTGTTTTTTTTTTTTTTAGCAGGATGCGGCTGATAGTGAACCGTTTACATTAACATATGATAGATAGAATTAATCCATGTTCCGTTTTCGATGCGAATACAGTGAATTCTCGATATATGTCAGTAATGCTGGTCTTGCCAGCGTCTTGTATCGTGTAGGAGACACACTCGGCGTCCGAGGCCGCTCGGTATACCCTGCGGTAATTCCGCGACATTTATCATCAAAGTCTTGGCAACGTATATTGAGAAATCATTGTAATTTGTTTAGTTTGTCAAAGAATTTGTAGAATACAAACCAGAATTTGAGATAGTTGATGATATGTTCCCCATAACAATTTGTTATGAAGATATTTTTAGTGATAGCAATCACTTGTGATAGCAATGATTGGTGGCCTACGAATTAAAGATTCTGTGTCACCGGATCATTACAGTAAATCGTGAAATTATTTCAACAAAGTGTGTGATCTTTTTGCAGGAAACTGTTTACTCCACGGACCAGTCGCAGAAGAAATTCGAGACATCGAAAAAAATGTTCCCGCCCTCCCCGAGTCCTTCGAAATTCGTGAAGAATGAATTTCGTGAGAGTGACTATGAGAGAGATTATGACGGCAGAATACCACCCCTTTGGAAGCCGCGAGGCTACGAAAGCGACGATCAAACTTTCAGACCTGTGAAACCTAATCTCGCTGGTCCAGGTATTTACGAATCTCAATAAATTAGATATAATTGAATTACACTAATTAATAGTTTACGGTGCATAGAGAAACAAATTATATTATCGAATTTACCCAAATCAAATAGAGAATACGTGTTTTCTGTGGGGCATAATGTAAATTATAAGAATACTGAAAAAGTCACATTTGCTGGGACTGCGAATATACACCACATTAATTCCACATACAACAAAAGAAGTTCTGTTAACGAAAATGTTAAAATCACTTTCGTGCCAATAAATGAAGTTCTGCTGTAGAAATCTTACGGTCGACGGGTCTCACAAACAATCTATCTTTCGAAGATCGTCGGTAGAACACAACGGTACAGGCTGTGTCAATGGGTCTCACTCTTTTTCGACTTTTTTCCAGCTTACAACAAGTAGTCCTCCTGGCAAGCTTTCTTCCCCTCTCGTTGTTTACCTCGCAAGACAAGTTCTCCTCTCTTCCCGCTTCTTCGCTTGCTTCTCTCTATTCTTCTCGGCCACTCGAAGTACGTACTGCAATCTCCCCGCTTGTTCTTCACCCTCCACCAGCTCGTGGCTAACCTGCCTTCTTCTTCTACATGTATCGCCCACTCTCTTCTCGGTCACTGTATCACGCTGGTTTCACCTTCGTTCTCAAAAAAAAAAAAGAAACAGTACACAAAACCATGAAAAAAGAAACGCACACACACACAAAAATCGAGAAACCCTTCGAAAATCGCGGGTCCCGCGATCGTCCATCGTCGAGGTCAAAGAATACCACGTCGGCCATTGAGATTCGAGATCCCGGCAACGTCGTGTGAAACCGGTTGCTCGAGCACCAGGTGCAACCTCTGTCCGCTTTCTTCGTCTTCTCTCGTCCGAGGTGAACCGGGGACTATTTTCTCCCGATAGGAAAGCCGAAGGAGTCGTTGCTGATCGAAGAGATCTCGACGCGCGAACAGAGATCGAAGGAGCTGTCGAGAAAGGAGGAAAAGCGCGCGACCACCCCGAAGACGGTCCTCTTGCCTGGTTCTCCTCCGGAGCTGGCGTACGCTCCACCGCCGCCGCAACCGCCACCGCCACCGCAACCTCAACCTCAACCTCAACCTCAACCTCAGTACTACGAAGCCAGATCCGGGATGCCGTTCCATAATGCCATCGGCACGGAGACGAAGAAGACGGTGAGGATGGACGAGTCGACGGAGAACAGCAGGAGGATCGTCACGATGGAGCAGACCAGCAGAGTGATCAAGTTCGGCGACGGTCAGAAAACCGCTCCGGATTTCGGCGGCTTCGAGGCTCAGAAACAGAGGTCGCAGTACAAGGTGCCGGTCCCGAAGAAGTTCGTGCAGGGTCAGTTGAGGGAGTCCGACTACGAGAGCGACATCGACACGAGGATCAAGCCGAAATGGGCCCCGCCGGACAGCGACACCGAGGAGCCGAGATACAGGAAGGTCCAGCCGCCTTCGATCAAGTCGCCCAGGTCCTCTAGCGCACCTGTCAGACAGGAACACGTGGTGTCGCCGATGGAGTTCGACAGGGGTCCGCCTGTCCTCAAGAAACAGACCTCGATGACCCAGCTCAGGGACGAAAGTCGCAGAAAGACCGAGTCCGAGACCAGAATCAAGAGGGACTTCGACTCGAAGCAGGAGGAGTTGAAGCCTGGATCGCCGCCAGAGTTCGGATTCATTTCGAGGACCGACGTGAAGAAGGCTGCCAATCGTAAGAATCTCGTCAATGTCTCTCTGTTGCGCATGCTTAGTTGTCGGCGACAGCTTTCGCTACTTGTCGGAGGGATTTGAGGAGGATTCGGGACCGTTTTACCACGTGGACGGACCCAGGGGATCTGTTCTTTATTTGATCTAGTTCCACGAGGTTTTCAGGGTCTTTACACTCTGCTGGAGAAAATTGTCACGCGTCCTGAAAATTATCTTAGTTTTCGGAGTGTTGCATAATTTTCTCCACCGGTATGCATTATTTCACAAGCTCAACAGACACGAGCAACGAGCTCTCACTGTTTGGGACGGGGCAAATGGCGAGAGAGAAGAAATTTTTTCTCTACGTTAATTTCCCCCGAGCAAGCTCCGAATTTGTTTAAATTCAACGGAGCCAGAGAACAGTGCCCTACGGGGCAATCTGCTCCCATTTCTGAATTATTGTAATCGAGCTCGAAGAAATTTGCTCGAATGCAGTTTTCGAGGGACGCTTCGGGCACGTTTCGATAAAGATCAATATCGGGAAACGTCTATTATCGGTTATATTTTTGAGACGTAGATATATCGGTCTTTCTGTTACTGTTCCATTCTTCGACGCATTTTCACTTTAACGGTCGCCAACATTTGCATCGTCTTTTCACGATTAACTTTCTTTGTGTCTCTTTCTCTTTCTCTCTCTGTCTCTCTCTCTCTCTCTTTCTCTCTCATTCTTTTCCTTCGCTTGCTCGAATACGCTGGCAAGATCGCTCTCTTCTCCCGTAACACGAAAAATCTGAAACATCCGCAGACGTCGCGTCGCGTCACATGAGCGACATGACCAGCAGCTTCAAGTCGAAAACCGAGAAATTCGTCAGCGACATCCAGTCGGATCTGAAGCAGGGCAAACCGATCCTGAAACATCCGGCCGACAGCCGATCCGCCGATGCCGACGAGCCGAGAACGTACAGAGAGGAGAAACGAGTCTCGGAACACGGTAATCGATTTAACAACAGTACATCTCGAAGCTTGCATACGGGACCTAAGTAGACATTGTTCTGCAAATGTTGCTAAAGTCTGTGATACAATTTTCAGGAATTATTTCCATAATTATGGTACGCCTAACGAGTCTACCACAGACGCGACTTTGTTGAATCATTTATGACAATAAAAACCACGGAAAACCTGAATAATCTGATTTTCCCTTTACAAGTGCAGAAATTCGAAGAACGTTTCCGTGAGAAATTTTTGAAATAAATTTCTTTATATCAAAACTATGAAAATTTACAAAATTATAACGTTCGATGTACTATGAATTGGAAAAGATTTGGGAAAACTGTTTTTAGCAACATTTAGAAGCCTTTGACTTTTACCAGTATTTATATAATTTTATTAGAATAAGTTTCTGTCGAGCTGCATACTCTTTAGAATTGTAATATATATTCAAATCTTCTGCAAGAAAAACAATATTTCTTTAAAAAAAAAAGAGGTCGGTAGACTCTATATGCAAGCTTCATGTCTATATTCAAGAATATCAATCTCAAAACACATACACAATTGACTACCACGCGATTCATGAATCATAAAAGCTATATCTCTGAAAACATGTCGATTAAATCGGTCGAAGCTGCAATCGGGTTTCACGACAACGAAAAAACTAGAATAATGAAACGAAGAGTATTAAATGGGAATATAAAGCGAGAACGAATGCTATGTCGGACGTAATAAACATCTGCGCGACCAACCGCAGGGACGAAGCAAATCGACCCGGACACCGGGCTGATATACTTCAA
The DNA here is from genome assembly GCA_028454255.1 of Halictus ligatus. Lineage (NCBI taxonomy): Eukaryota > Metazoa > Arthropoda > Insecta > Hymenoptera > Halictidae > Halictus > Halictus ligatus. Next base: position 17,031,859 of record CM052138.1, on the reverse strand, counting down.
GTACGACTTCGGGTACGAGTTCGGCATCGTGTTGCCCGGCGAGGGCAAGAAAACGGTGAGCAGCTCGAACAGGACGATACAAGGTCAGAGACGCGGCAGCGACATCGAGGTGCCGATCGTCCACGAGTTCACCGGCAGAAAGGAGAACGGTTTCGCGAAGAGGACCGGTGCAACGTCCTCCTCGAACCGATCTGGGAAACCGGCGAGCAAGTTCGGCACCTCGAAGACCGTGAAATGGGAGCCGACGTCGGAGAGCGAGTTCTCCGAAGCCGAGGACGTCAGAAACGCGAGGAAAAGGCACACGACCGACGGGGGGAGCACGATGACACCACCCAGCCTCGTGATACCTTGCTCACCGTCGCCGTCCAGATGGGATCACACGACGCCCAGTCCGCTTTCCCTCAGTCCAAGCTTACCGAGCCTTTCCCCCAGATACAGTAGCGCCACTGGACCACCCAGCAACGTCGACTCAGCAGGTACTCACCTGCTTTTGCCTGTCAAAAATCAAAAATCTCTAGAACTTCGATGTGACATCCATCCGATCTCTTGAGGTTCTCGAGTTTTTAGAAGCGGGAGATTTTCAATTTCAACATCTGAAACGAATTGCAGAGCATGTGTTTGGGTGCTTGACATCTCTCAGATTTTTCTCGAAATTTCTATAAACCATTAACTAGGGAAAATAGGTGAAAAATTGGATACGTTTGGATCGGTAGACTTACCACGTCTCTAACACGTAATTGTAAGCAAAGGGGTTAACTTCTCTTGATCATGGGGATGAAATTTAACACAGAATGGTTTTTCTTGATACTTTACCAGATGACCCATGGGCCACATATGCAATTCGACTCAAGGACACTCTTAACCTGTACCCTTTCCACAGTGTTTATGACGATTTATTGTATACTCTTGGTTGTTCTTTGAACCTGTGCTTCCTATGGCTTCGAACTCTGCGATGCATTTGCACCCTCCGGTTCGTTTTGCCGTAATTTGATAAACAATGCTTTTCGTCCAGTTTTTCCTGCAGCAACCTTATTTTCTCGAATTTGGATTTTCCGTCCTTCCGTTATGATTCCACAGGCTTATTGCGGATCTTTCTCTCCTGAATTTGTCGCTACCACTGCACTTCTGTTCTGATTAATATGTTAAAAATCTGCACTCTCTTATCGTGAGAAACGAACACTTCTATTCTGCCAAGCGTAAAACGTAGAAAAATGTTGAAACGGACTCGAGTTAAATCGAGATGATTATTCTAGGATCACCGTGGCCGACGACTAATGGAGTGACCTCGAGCAAAGAAGTGATTCAACCTTATCTCGAAATACTACCGAAGAAGGCTCCCCTTTTCATCACGGTAACGTATCTTCGCGGTTGTCATTTCATTTACACCGAGTTCTCTTCTCACGCGATAAAATAAATTCCCCTAGAAAAATATATTGAGTGTATAAATATACATTTTCATTTTATAATATCGTCGATCAAATGCTGTCCGAATTTCTAATTTCGTAAATTTTTACCACAGCCACTGAGAGACATCGCCGTTGTCAGCGGACAAACAGCAAGATTTGAGTGCATCGTTCAAGCTGAACCTCAGCCTAATATTCTTTGGTCCAAGGACGGTAGAATCGTCGAGAATTCTTCGAGCTATGAAATCCACTATAGAAACGGCGTTTGTCGTCTGACTATAGTGCGAGCCTATCCGGGTATGTATTAAAATCTAACAAAATGACTACAATTAAAAGTAAAGACGCATTTATCGTCATTACCAACCTGTAATTAACTGTTTCAGAGGACGCTGGCATTTACGCGTGCACCGCAACGAACAGCTTAGGTTCGACAGTGACTTCGGCGACGTTGCAGGTGCCAGGTAACAGACGATCAATATACGCGCCTCTTTAATAATGGTCGAGGAGGGATATAAAAACGAAAGCAAACCAAAACGCGATCTAATACGAAGGTGGTGGAACATTGGGCCTCTAACTTCGATCGGCTGTAATCACGATTCACAACGCTCCATTACAATGAAAAGTAAAATGAACGCATCCGAACATCAAACCGATACCATCCACGCAAATCTCGGCGCAAATCAAAATCGCACCAACGAGTATCGAACTCCCCACCCCCCACCCCTCCTCCGTCTGAGACACAACGAATTAGACTCGAATGTAATAAACTCAACGGGGGAGAAAGAGCCTATCAGTTTTTCTTTTTTTCGAAGCAGAAACTGTCCGCTTAGAGTCGCGCGACTTTTCGCCGCGTTTTGAAAACGATTTTGCGACAGGGTGCGAGGAGAACTAGTCATTCGTAACCGAACAGTGAGAAGTCGAAGAAACCGAACGAACGAAAACGGAATTTGCTGGTGTTCTATAGGGTTTTTCAATAAGTTAAACAAAAACACAGAATAATTGAAATATCACGCTGAAATTGATTAGAGTTGTAGTACACATTTTATTGCACAGTTATTGCTACCAAAAATCGGAGTTAATGCTCGTAACGTTGCGACTATCGATTCGGAATTTCGGTAGTAACATTTGACGATTGTCCAACCGTTGTTCGTTTGTAAACTTCACCATATAAAATACAAAAATGTAAACCTTCACAGACTATTTTACATTGAGGAATCATAAAAAAGTTTTGGGTTATGTACGATATTTTAAAAGAAAAATGTTATGTTTCTATTGAAAAACCCTTTACTTGAATCTGATCGGCCCGTAGTGAGCTTTCCTCGAATGCATTTTCTTTTTCTGTCGTTGTTGCCGTGGAACGATTTGGAAACGCTTTTAAGTAGATCGTTTTCTTTTTTTTTCTCTGGTCTCTTTCTACGCTCCCTGCGTCTTGATTCTCTTCTCCCTTCGGCCTTTCCTCCCTTCGTCTCTCAGCCTCCATCTTTCTCGGGTATCCTCCTTTCTACTCTCTTGTTCAGCACGCAGTGTACGCATACCATAAGTATAGTCTTTCCTTGAGTTTTCTTTCTTTCCTTCTTTCTCTTTTTTTTTCTCGCCCGTCCCGTCATAGCATAGAATCGCGATAATTTGTCTATTCTCTTTCTTTTCGAGGGAACCTCGTAGACAAACCATAATGTCGACCATACACGACTGTAAACGAGACCAAACATGGCGGCGATGCTGTCGTAGCTCAAACTCGATTAACCGCGTTTCGTTCGCGGGTAAAATGGTCGCCAGGAACATTAAGTTACCGTGATTCTGTTCGAAACAATATGCTAGTCAAACTTCGTCAGGCTTCACGCGAGAGCAAGAGAATTGTTTATTTATAAGCGAGAATCGAATAAAAATGGTTGCAGGAGGAGCGGCTTCATTCGCGAGAGTAGAGATATCCTTCTTTTCTGATATCGGCTCGTTTTTTGATTGGTTTAATTTTCGGCTATGAATATTTGTTGTCTACATTGTCATTCGTCGAACTAACGAATTATTATTGAGATATATACTCTGTAAATAAACGTGTGCTTCCTCTGCAATACAAAAAATCATGGGTACTACGGTGTGACGAATTATTTTCTGCGCCCTTCGATCCCGTCCCGACTGTCTCTCTGTCTTCTTCTCTCTCTCTCTCTTTTCTATTCTGTTGGCTGATTGTTCTCTGCTGATAGTACAATTTTCACTTGCTGGAGTAAAGCAACGCTGGTTATGGTGCAGAATGGTAGGTTTTTTTGCTGTTTTAGCGGGTATATATATGCATGGTAGATAGTCTAACACGAAATGATTAACACGAGACTATTAACACGATCAGTGCGTAATTTTTAATCTACTAAAATTATCGAAGAAAGCAAAAAAATTCTTGAGTAACTTCTATTTCCTGGAAGAAATGGAGAATACTTTGTATTTGGCATAAAGATGCGATCTATTTATCGTCTTCATTGAAAACGCGTAACTGTAGATCTTATTCTAGAGAGGGTTAGGTTAGTTAGGCTCACTAAGTCACCCTTTGTCGTTGCTAGACAACCAGAACACTTGGTTTCCGGTCACCGTCAGACAAGAAGAATCTCTCTCCTTTATTAGTAGATATCTAGATTAGACAGTATTTGTAGGCTGCCAGTATGCTTAGGTACCCGTGACTATCCAATAGCTCTTTTCTCGGTAAAAGACACATTAATTAGTATTCAATTAAAGACTAAAAATTCACTAGTATAGGATTGTCCGAACCATTAAGTTTAGATAATTCTCTGATGCCAAAGATTTTCCATTTTTACTGATCCGTTGATTACCAAACTAACAATTTAAGTAACTCAAGCAAGCTAAGTGTTTTATTTAATACTAGGTTTACGGGACCCGTCTAAATGACACATTCTTCTTACTTTTATAAAGTAATGTATACAGAGCCGCAGTCTAATAATCACCGTGAGGTTCAGTATTTCTAAGCATTTGCTTTGTGACGCAACGAAATATGAAACTTGTCAGAAGAATTCGAATGAAACGAGGGATAAAGTGTCGCGAATAAACGTTGCGAGACGTTCAGCGGTGCAATAATATATCGAAAGCATTGTTCCGCCTTGCTCTTGTTGTGTGATTAGTCATAAGTATTTCAGGCACTCGCTTATTTCGGGAAGGAAAAAGAAATATATAGAGCACAACATCGCTACTAACATTCGAGGTTACTAACACATTTACGTCCCTCACTGTGCAGGCCCCGTGGGGTTGTTAATTGAGCTTCTGGATTAATCATCCGCATTATATATGTATATTTGGAGATGCGAAATTTAATATACCGGTCCTGTTGGCGAATGATGCAACGATGAGTCAGTTCTTTCACGCTTTAAATTTGATTGTTAACTATTTAAACTATTAAAAGTTGTTGCTACAATGAAATCATTTCGAATGACGTGAAACGATGTAAAAATGTTGTCTTCGAAAGAAATTCTGCTAAAATAAAATATATTCAGCTAATAGAGTTCGGTAGATCGATTACAAAATTGAATAAGTAGAGAAAAAGAAAATATGCGTAGCCAGCCATACATCGAAACGAAAATTACGTAATTTTATGAAGGGGATTGCGAGCAATCGCATAAATTTGTTAGATTATTATTAACGACGACAATTGGGTTCCGTGTAATTTTATACGGCACGTTAAACGGTTCACGGCGAGTCCAATGAACGTACACGTAAACGGGGATTAATATTTTTGGAAGGATCAAATACTCGAATGTTCCCATGCACGATGAACGGCTCTCGGATGATGCGGTATGAAAATAGACGGTAAGGTAATCCCGGAATGCGATGGAAAATATGAGTCGGCGATCCAAGAATAAACGAGAGAAAAACAAGCCGCCACGATTGTTAAAGATCTCTTTACGATTTCTCTCCGCTTTTTTTTCTCTAGAAAAATGCGTCATACTCGTTCGGATTATCGAATCCCAGTTTCGCTTTAAATCGACGCACTGATTATGTTGCTCGATACACGATTCTGTTCTAATATTACAACTAGACTACTCTATGCAGTTGTGGCAAAAATGCAATATGCAAGAGGGTTCACAGAAATGAAATGGGTATTTTATACCCGCTTGAATATTCGCTTTTAGATTTCGTCCTTGCATTGCAGAATGGAATAATTCCATGCGGCTTTGTGTATTCCACCTTAATCTTATTTTCTGATTCATGAACGAAAAAATATTTGTTTTGTACTGCATAATATGCTGTGGGTCTTGTAAGGTCAAATAAATTATTTTCATCTAGCGAGATTTGTCGTACTCACTGTGTTTGCCAACAGCTTTGAAATGTGTTAGTTTCTTCAGCTTTTTCTTCGAGTCAATACTTACGTGACCGTTTACGAATGAGATTTAGTGGTTTCACACAGACCCCACCGGTACTTGTGTGTGTGTAATAAGAAGCGATTGCGAATCTCCGGGAGGTCTGGTATGCGAGAGTCGCCGAAAATAGTCGCGAATCGACTAAATTTTACGACGATGCCCGTTGATTAAACCGGAGATGTCAGCCACTGCTTTCGTTTGTGAGATCAAGATAGTCTTTGATACAAATGTCGGTTGAATGAACCTACCGAATGTAACGGGCTAGGAAAACTACTTTTCATTTTTCGTTTGTGAACTGTCCCAAAGGCAAAGTCGTTTGGCACGTTTCCTATTGCAAGGACGTTGACACTCGGTGAAGCTTGAAAAATCTTTTCGATTTTTCCATGGAAGTTAGTCTTAATTCCAACTAACTCTTTTTTTTTTTGTTATCGAACCTCGGTACTCGGAAGACACGAAACATCGCTGCCTGTAAAGAAAAAAGAAAATGTAAACGAATTTTGGGAAACCATTTGCGTATGTTCAGTTTAGGAACCTAAAATCCAGACCAACAAACTGTATTTATTTTCCCGAGTAAAGCTTGAGTTTTAGGTTAGGTTTTCGGGGTGGTAGGTTTTACAAAGACTGCCCCTTTCGTCACACTATACATCATATAATTGTATACATAATCGACGAACTTAGAATCATGTTCTCAAAGTGAGTTTATCTATCTTGTCTTATACGATCCCTTCCAATTGAATAATATGTTTAGAAAAGTCAAACAAGGTCAATGAGTGGACAAGGTTGCTGAATATTACTGAAATGGCGCATTTTTGCTGTTTTGCAATCTAGCCGAAATATTTAATATTCTTCCATTTGCTTTGATGTCAGCGATTTAATAATTACGATTCAAAGCGATCCAAATTGATGTAAAATTTTACGGAAAATTTAGTTTCATTTCATAAGAAATTTTACGATAAACGCATCAAGGTCTGCGCTCTAATTAGGTTTGTGAGGCAATGAATGCTTGAAGTATTTCTGGATAATTGAATGAAAATATTGACAGATTCTGACGTCAGGCTGATATTAATTTTAGGAGTACCTTCGCCATTTTACGGTACCTACCGCGACCAAAATGTTGGCGAAAGGACGATCGAGAGTCCCCCAAAATACGTGGCACTGAGGGACCTCTTTCTACCTCAGGAGAACGATATCAAACACCTGACTACCATAAATCGTCAACAACAGTATGATTCGTCCATGGATATTAGCATGTCCTCGGATCGCAGGTAATTAACCCGCTCAAAACGAGCGTTTCATACGACTCGACGAATACTGAATCGCAGATCTATTTATTCGGTTGGTGCTAACGAAATAGTTGAATTTAGGATCAAGTTATCCTAAATTAACACTTTGCTCACCGGTAATTTATGTATCGGATCAACAGTTGATAATTTCTCAATGTTCAAAGGCAACAGCAATTTCATTGATAATTCAACAGATTTTTGGAATTAATATAATACATAGAGTAAGTCACCCAATCACTCTGGGGGTATCAATTACTGTAAATACACAGCTGAACTCGAAGGTTGCACGACATTTAAATACTTTGGTATCCGCGTAATTAATTGATAAACAGCAGCGACAATAAACAGCTGTAATCGTGAAATCCGTAACAACTTGAGTTCTATTAATTGAGTCGCAAGAGAGTCACCGGTGAGTGATCGAGGCTGTTGTTTCTTTTAGTTACGCAGGTGGCAGCTATTTGGAGAGACAAAATGTGACGGAAGAATGCGACGAGATAACAAGTCGAAATCCGATATCACGCCGGCTCGAGTATTCCGATTTCGAGGCGAACGGTTTATTTCACGATGCCGGTGATTTTTGCTGCGCAAGCGAATATTCCGCGTGCACTCCATCGAAAGTGAAGCGACAAGACAACAGCGGTGAGTGGTTTTCTACCATATATTTGCCCAGATTTAGAGAAATTTAGATAACAAACGTTTATCGAGCTGTCCGTGAAGCGACTGTTCGGTCACCAACACCGACACCGTCTGCCAAAACATTGAAATTACTCATTCTCAATAGAACTTTATCGCATTGTGTACCACTATCGCGCAGAAATATTTGTTCAGTACACTCTGAGTGTTTATACGAATTCGTATTTTTATAGACATGTTTCATGCAAGAGATGTTCAATAAAAGTTTCGTTTTCAACAGTGAAAATAAGTAGAAGATTTTGCGAGTGAAATGTAACTGAAATTATGTCGGAATCTACTGGAGTTTGTACCTCAACGATTTTTAAATGTTTATAAGCTATAAGTGGACCTATAAAAATCCAGTGTTTATTGGTTACAAGAATTCACAAATTTTGGGTATACATTGAATATTTGTTATCTATTTTTCCGTGACTACTGCTTTAGAGTTAAACATCAGTGACTGAAAAAATCAGAATATATTTTAGCTATTAGTTGTGCCTTTAGTTCCCAAGATATTTGGAAAAATGGGAATTTCACTCCCAACTTTTAGGGCCATTTTCACCCTCTAGATCTGGATCATTGCAGATAAAACAGAAATACGTGACGAATACTTTTGAAAAAACTATATCCTATGTGTTACACTCGGGTAACACAGTAATCAGTCTCTGTAAACAATTGTTTGTACGGAAGTCTACAGAGTTAGAAAGTAACCCTTTTGAACCTTCATGGTGGGGCGTAAATCTTCGAGATGACAGATCAGTATGAACAGAGGATGATTGCTAACAAGCGTCCCAGTTCAACCACGCGGAGCAGAAAACATGATGTAATGGAACCCCCGCGGTCTGACTATTCTCGCCTGTATAAATAAACCGATTTTTCTGTTTCGGGTGTTATTTCGAGAACAGAGGCTCTCATTATTGAAAACTAACTTCGGAAGAAGTTTTCGCGGGCACGTGAGGCAACGGCTTGGCGTTCACCCGGTTAACGAGTATCAAACTACGCTGGCATCGTTCACCTGTCGCGTTGATTAATCTGCATCCTCCGCTCGATGCCGAAGACGAGAGATCGTCTCGGTCGGCGAGGCTCGGTAACCCACATTCAGGGTCCTTCGGCCGATTACTCGTGGCCGTAGCGGCTTCGCGAAAATAGCACTCGACGGGTGAACAGCGAGCATACGCGTGCATACCGTGCGTGTATCGTGCCGGGTATCCGCCGGCAATCTCGCGAATCTACACACGGGAAGCCTGAGCGCGAAAAGACGCGCGCGCGCGCGCGCGCAGGCTTCTTCAGGAACGGGCTTGAAGCGGACGTTGAATCATAGACGACGCACCCCTTTCCGCCACCTCTCGCCGAGTATCTTCTCGGCCCTCGAAATAGACGCGTCGCTATGCGCTACCTTGGCGGACCACGGTGATTCACTGGTGACCCATCTTTCAAGATCCACCGAGACCGCGATCGCGGTATCGATCCGCGATCACGGATCCTTCGGAGGAACCTGATCAATACGCATCAGCTACGCACTTGCTAAATCTTTTCGAATTCTGCAGCCCAATTAACCATTCCGCGATTTGAAAAAAAATTTTCATCACTCTACCTCATTCCTATCGAAAGTTCCTTGATTTCGAATCCGATTTTGTCCAAATTACCCACCGTGGGACGTATGCAGGGTGTGTTCAGCAACCGAACCGAATTACAACTCGGTTGTTATTGATGATTAGACTGTGGATCTTTGTGCAAAATAAAAATCGTTTGCGTTGATTGCGAGACATAGGAGCCAAGCAGAAATTTATTCCTGTTACGATATTTCCTGAAAATTGAGAAGATTACATACGAAATGTTTGTCTCAACCGGACGGTCGTGATTTATCGTTTACGTCATGAAAAAGGCGAAGCGTAAAATATGTGTATGTAGTATGTGTCATGATATTTTTATAAATTTTTTATTTTGTTACTGTGGTAACGAAGCACACGTATCTCGATGTTTCACGGCGAATGTGCAAAATCTATGATTATGTGTGAATGATTCACTGAACGTGGTGTAGAAACTTCTCTAAAAATAATAGGGCCCCAGACATTGTTTTGCAGGTGTTTGTTACACAAGCAGTAAAAAATGGGGTTTGCACCACCGCTTCGGATATTTCGGCCGATAGAGTAACGTTTTAAAATAATCTTGTTTCCAACAATCGAGCAACAGGAACGAGCGATTTAATCGGAACACCGTTTACATGAGTCACTTTGGCACCTCAAATTTTCAAGAGTTATTCGCAAGCGAATCTTTGCGAGTTTTCTTCCGCCGGTGCAAACATATATGTATTTTCTAGTAGTTTCTCTTGTTTATATGCTAAACAGATTACATCAAAATCTGAAAACGAAACAGACTGTCAGAACCAAATTTAGAATAGCGAACTATATTGATGTTGTTTAATTTTGGTTCTATTGTTAGGACTTCTGTATCGACTTCCCCTGTAACTCCCGTATAAATATATTTCCGTTGAACATATATATTTCTAATAGAATTTAAGGAAATATTGTTTAACAAGACTCTACGCTTCCTGCCATAGAAAATGAATGTATCTACACGGGAATCTATCGTGTGACTGTAGTAGTGGTAGAAACTTCCCCTTTCCCCATGAAGGCATACGAGAAGGATAAAAGGTTGGTTTTAAGGTAGCTAATAAATTCGAATAACATGTGTTCCGCGGCACCTGCCAGTGACAATGTGGTCAAGTTTTTGGCATGCCATCAGACGCGGTTCGCTTGAACGCAAAGTATACGAATCTGCACGTTCTGAAACTAAAAATAATCCTGGATGGAATGCAGCGGGTCGGGTCGTCCTCGGTTCAGGACCGTGAAGGTTTAAAGGGAACTTGCGGAGAATTCTTTCCTCGGCTGCTTGTAAACTCGGTCTCGCGCGGAAAGCGCGATACGCGCGTAACAAACGAACAGAAGCGGATTCTGGCGTCGGTGTTGCGAAAGATCGCGAGCAAACGGCAATCTTTCCGCGCGCGGCCGTATACGCGTGTGCCTCTCTCACCTCGTAACGTGAAACCGAAGCCATTGTACACTGCGTGTATACGATTCTCGCCGGGCGTAATGTCTGAATTACACGGCTGGATCTGACCCATAACTTACGCATAACTTCTTCCTCTCGGATTCAAACGGAGGCCGCGCACTCGTTCGAACATGAAGACAATCAATTTGTCGAATATTCTAATATTAAATTAATTAAACACGACTCTTATTGTAATCTATACTTTAGGAAAATTCATTTTAGTTTTCATTTTATTTTACAAAGTGTTGAACAATGGAAAATGTTCCTCCACAATTATTTTATATCTGCAAAAAGAACATTGTCTAGTCCAGCTCCTAGATCCATCCTGCATACTGTAACTATAACTCCTTCACAGAAAAATAAAGTCAATTATTCTTCCACTGAAGCTGTTAAAGCATTATAAAATTTTGTCCGCTAGTCTACTTTGTTCAATTGGAGAACCAATGTTGAAGACCATGTATCTTAAATTTGCATAGATAGTTTACTTATTTCAAGCTTTCAAAGTTCGACGACCCTGTACGATAATAGTTGCTAATTAATATTTATCTGTGGTACATTCTCAAACTTAAGAATGTCTATTACTATTTATTATTTGTTCGATATTGCTTTCTTAGTACAATTATGCAATTTTCAGCGGATGACTTTAGAATCTCACCACGTTTCTACTCACCATTTCGATAGAGATGGATTTTAAATATAATTTTAATTGAATCAGTGCATTTTCGAAGTAGATTTTTGTATTAATTTTGAACAGCAGTACCGGGCGATCCAGTGCCAAGAAAATCACTCGGTTCTCGGTGAACAAGGTCCAAGCAGATCTTGAAGGTGAAAGTAATCAAAGTTTCTGACAATCGGCACGATCTTCGTTCGGCCAGAAATTAGAACGCGACAATGAGACCATTTATCGTCAAACGAGCCACGTACGTGCCAGACACGCCATTAGCTTCTGAACGTTTACAGTCCTACAGAAGCAGAAAATTGACAGCAATAAATCCCGGTCCCATTAAAAGCTCAACCTCTTTCTATAGCGCCAGAGGAACCAATTTAATCGTAACCGTTGCGTCCAACGTTTTGCGCGGGTTGCGATGGGCGCAAAAATCATGTCCAACCGTTAGCGTTTCGTGTCTCGACGAATCGGAGCGAAACAGCTGGGAGTCGCGAGCTGCGACGCGCGAGCCTCGTTGCACCAAATGCGCGTGAGGTTCCTGCACAATGGCTGTAACACGATGCAATTTTAATAACAGTTCACCTATTCGTCATTTTATACCGGTGTCGGAATCGTATCCGATGATCCATGTCAGATTACACGGACTGCTTCGTTCGTAGACTGCCGATCTCTCTGTGCACAATAAAAATTGTTTGCGTCTATTACAAGATACCGGAGCCAAATCAAAATTTCATTTGCTTAAGTTTTAAAGGTTAAATTGCACCACCAGTTTACCAATTTATCCGTTGATATGCGATTCCTTTTTTCTTAAAGAAATTATAAAAGTTTAAGTATCGGCAATTTGTTAAAAATCGAAAGTGCTGAAATACTTTATGGAGCCACTGTATGTTACGATGACCTGTCCACAGTTGTCTGCCTTGTGCTACTTCCTAAACTGATAACGAACATTCGCGATACGTGCCCCGGTGTAGTGTTGCTTGTATGGAAATTTGTACGCGATACTGTAAAAAACTAACGAATCGCATTAACTTTTTATTTTCAGAATTTAAGAACATCTTAAATTCTTCCAATCTGTCCACTACTGTAAATTGCCTCTCTCATATTCGTCGTAAGTGCATAAATTCATGTAACCAAAGTGTAATGTTAATGCAAGTCGATTATTTTTCACCGTATTTCCGTTTCTAATATTGCTAATGTATAAATGACTGGGTGTAAAAAAAATACTACATTTTTTCATTTACTTAAGAGAAACCTCAAGTTTCCTGCACTGCAGCTGCCCTCCCTATACGTGTACGAAGTTCGATTAAAATTTGGCAAAATTGCAACTTCGAATCGGACAATGTCCCCTGTCAGGCAAAGAAAGGAAGAGAGATAGATTTGTACGCATAAACAGCATGAAAAATAGTGTAGGTAATTTCATGCCCGCGGAGCGAGCAGGCAGTTCCGTTAGCGACTGCGTTCAGCTGTAAACAGTGGCTGCACCGAGATCGTCAACAGATGCGTACTGTTTTGTCTACTCGCGTGGTGGTTCCATTGCACCTTGGTGCAGCGTTCTGAAGGATCGTGGAACATGCGTACGATTTTAGAAGGCCGCCTAGTGTCGGGGCTCGACGGTGCGTGCCTCGAAAGACTGACTGAAAACCGTGGGTTTGCCCGACGCTAGGCGACGCGAGGCGACGCGACGCGACGACTAAACTTGGCCGAGCCCACGCACGAATGTGTCGGCTAGGTGATTTGTACGGGCAAACTCGAAAAAACGGGGCGAGGGGAGGGAGGGGGCGAATGAGAATGAGCGCCGGAAAGAGGGAGCCGATTTCCAAGCTGTCGCGAGCTGGAAAGAGCCGGACGAAAATTCTCGGAGAGATCGCTCGAGCGAAACAGATGATGTGAGAGTGTACGTGCAGGACGCCGAACGACTGAGATACTCGATGGCGAAGACAGAGAGAGCGCAGAAATATTTAAATGGAGTCTCTCCCATAACTAGACTGAGGAGCTGCCTGCACTTTCGGTGTATTTTTAGGTCACAAAGAAGATACAGCTTTGCCTGATTATCTGTAAATTCTCTTACCATCGTCGGGTCATCCTCTGTGCAACACGAGTTTCGTTTCACATTTTCGATAAATGGAAAATTACACTTGTCAACAAGTACACAAGTCAACTTGTAGTGTCACTTGGTGTGACACTATCGGACAGAACTTTCCGGTAGACCTAATAATACCAATTGAAACCCTTCGAGTAACCAAAAACGTAACCGTGCATATGAAAATGCAATACATGCTGAGAGACGGGGGGAAAAAAAGATGTTCAACGGTTTATGAAATCAATATTGCCCCAGTTTCGTCGACGAAATTCTCAAATGACGCGTGTCCCGCTGAAAACTCCTCTCGGCGACGCGAAGGAAGAAGAACACGCATTGCTGGAGGGAGATACAAGACGAAAATTAAGCAATCTGGAGAAACGAAACGAAGAAAGAAGGCTGCGCCTTAAAGTGCATTGCGAGTGAATTCGAATCTGACTTTATGATTCCGGACATTTCACGAGAAAGAGAACAATATTTACAAGTACAGCGAATTCTCGATATTTGTCAACAATACGGGTCTTGTCAGAGTCGCGTACCGTCCAGGAGACATACCCGAGTTATGTTTACACTCCTCGGCGTCCGAGGACCCTCGTTGGGTGTACCCAGCGGTAGTGGGGATAATTTGTTTATTATCCAGGCCTTGGCGACATATATAGAGAAGTCACTGTACGTACAGGGTTGCCGAGATAAATCCAGGAGTGGGATGCGGGCAGTCCCACAAATAAGATGTAGGCAAGGAAAATATAAGCAAAGAAATTGTTGACAAGATTACTCGCCATATAAGCCACCAGTCGATAAACCAAATTTTGTTACGATTAGAGAAAAAAATTTCTCGTGAGAACGTTTTCATAGTTTCAGTAATCACCAGTCATTCCGACTGGTTCGGTAGTTGTAGTGTTAATGATTTTTTTCCCCGTAACTTTCTATTAACGTTTTTGATCGTAGAAAATTGTAAAATAACTGTTGTTTTTGATCCCTGGTTGCGGGAGATACTGCATCGAACTTGATGCTCGCTCGGTAGTGCTCGCTCGGGAGAACGAGCAACGAAGAAGGAGAAAATGGCGGAGAAAGGGGATGCGAGGGGCGGGAGGCAGGGTGCGAGAAGTGCGTAGATGCGTGGGTGGGTGTCAGTGAGCGCGAGAACACTGCGTGAGCCGCGCGCCGACTTGCGGCTCCGCTCGGGCCACGAGTTCTCCTCCTTTCACCTAATTCATCGGTCGCTTCGAGTAGTCATTCAGTGGTTCACTTGCCGGACAATAAGAAAACATTTAGTCTTCGGTCGGATGCGAAATTCCCTGGTGACTATAGCCTTCACTATCTAGAATTTGATAATCACGACTTTATCGTGCCACGCGAGCCTAAGAATCGTTGACAGTCGTCACTGGTTTTACAATAAGTTGAACCTACTCTGTGGTTCTTCCGAAATCATTTTAACCCTTAGCACTCGAATCGTAAGGCGCCACTAAAAATTGCTTTATCATTATTCAAAATAGTTTTTACATTATTAGTTTTTTGTTTTGGTGTTAAAATAGCTTCGAATGCAAAGGGTTAATAGTACTCACGATTTCTTGAACTATTTAAGTGATGAATTCGGATGAACCTCGTATTTCCTTATTGAAATATTGTAAACCAAATTTGAAAAATGTAATTAAAACGCTAAGGGAAATTTGTCCTTTAAGAAAAGAGGCCTGTGGCAATAAAACAGACATTGAGCGTTTTATATTATGTGATAAGTACAGTAAAACTATTGCCAGAATACAAAAAAATCCCCATACATTCGTATGACCTTGTTCTCGAGCTGCAGCTGTTTTTGTGTTACACCAGTTTTTCACCTGTCTTCACAGAAATTGCGCGATGCGACCACTTCTTGATCACTTCTTGATGTCACCATGAATTGTCTGACTCGTTCACTTTTTCTATCGCATTTGTTTACCATTGCTTGCAAACTAGTTTGACCTCGTGACCCCGAGTTCTACTAGAAAAACGGCAAACTGATCCACAACTTTCTAAAAATTCCAGATAAACTTCGAACTAATTCAAATTTATAGCATTACATGTCCTCCTTTAATAATTAATGGACTCTGGATTTTCTACATTTTTTACCAGAACGAGTTGGTATAATTTAAAGCAGTAGAAACATAAAAACAATAGAAAGTTCTATTTATTTTCAAGAATTATTTTTAAAAAATCGAAAATGAAATAATTCAATTCTACAAACTATTTTAATTTATAATTTGTCTATCATATTTACTCTAAATGTTATTAGACTATAAAATAGAGTCATTAGACTATAAAATAAATTGTACGTCATGGAACAATATTTTGCGATCTTGTTGTGACGTAACCTCTTTAAGAATTTCATTCATAACGCGGCAAGTCAACAAGGTAGAAAACTACCTTAGATTTTGTAATATGCACGCGTTGCTCGTTGCCCATGAGAAAGTGTAACTTGACAATTCAATGGACAATTGAAGTAATAAGCGGAGGATTCTCTTGTCGAGTAACAACTACAAATCTACCTTGCGTTGTGGAACCAGTTCGTCGTGATTCCTCTGTGACCTTCCCGAGAGAAAAGGTAGAGAATTTTCGAATCCTGTTCCACTGTGCGAAGTAAATTTCTTAATTCGGATCGGTCACGAGGACAATGTCTCATTGCGTGTCAACACTCTGTATACAGGTTTTCTGATTGAGAGACCGAACAGCATGAAAGTTGTCGCGGACGGTGAATAAATTTCAAACAGGATTCATTGTACACCCAGAATGTGTATCAATGATCAGGACAGAGACATTTCACGCGTGGGTAGTCGCCTAATTTCGTTTCACCGGTAATTTTGATGAATCAATTTTCCTTCGTGCGTTCAGCTGGAAATTATCTTGTAGTTATTATCAATTTACAGTACAACGTGCTCGTCAGATTTGATGAAAACACACAATAAGTATGTTTCATATGACTATAAAATTTCCATTTCCATCTCGCTCTGATTCGTTGCACTTCAGGTAGAAAAATCGATAATAAACAATGTAAGAATGCGTAATCAAAGTATGTATCGATCACAACGAGATCACTCGAAATTCTCCACGGACGTAACAACCTTGCAATTTCACTTGTTCCAATTTTTAACGTCCCACTAATCTTCGTAAAAAGAACTCCATAGCCATTACTCTTCCTTTACTTGCAAGAATGTAAAAGAGGATATTAATCATCTCCGATTAAACCCGTCTTTACCTGGTTCATTCCAAATTGGGCTGTACCACTTTCTAGAAGAACGGAATGAATCGAAAGAGCACGAGGCGCGTAGTAATCATAATACCGGATTAAATAAGTGAACCGCGTCAATTTCACTTTATTAGGTCGCTGAACTAGGTAAACACCAAATTTCTCAGTTGACCACCGAAATTCCAAGAAAACTTTCCAATACCCTTCGTCTCGCTACTTCCTGACAGCACAACTCAACAGGGTAATTTTACAATGGTGTGTGCCAGAGGTTTCCAAAGTTTCATCCTAGGGTCAAATTGTAAATTCCAAAATATTTGGCGCACCAAATAAACGGTTGAATTGTCAATCAGTATTAATCTCTTCTTTTCAATAAAAAGAGAAAAGTATACATTTTGGAAATTTACGTTGATAAGGTCTTCAGGAACGATAGACATAAAACATTTCACAGTACTCATTAATTTAGAAAATTTGGTTATAACATCTACGGAAATAGAAATGAGTAGATTAATTTTTGGAACCAGCGACCGTCGCTTTAGTTGCAGCCTGTAGGCGCCGGAAAAAATACTCACCGTGGAAAAATATATACACCGCGAGCATTCAGTACCCGAAATAAACGCAGAAAGCGGTAGAAAATCCGGGAACGTAATCCAAACGGCGGCGTGAGTAACAATTCTTGTGGGTGACGCGTTCGAGAAATCTTAATGGTGCTTTTAAATAGGAGGGTGAATAGTAAATTGCACCGAGCTGTGATATTTGACATTTCGTTTGAAGATTTCCATTTAGATACTTTTTAAATCCTATTTATCACCACCGGGATAAGTGATACTGTTACGAATCGAATTGTATGCACTGAAAGATATTTTTACGAATAAAATCAGCTCAATGAGGAATTAAGTGAAAGTTCTATGAAACATTATAATATCGAAGGATGTTACGTTTATCTTATGCAAGCTAGGTTAAAATTATGTTACAAGTTAATAAAAATCGCAGGTACCCGGAACCATGTTAGTTTTACCCCGACCATTGTTCGTCTACAAATACAGTCTTTACTCGATATATGTCCCAGATATCTGGCCGATAAAAATCCCAGAACTATCCACAAAGTTTGAGGTTTAATTTAAAAAAAATGTCATCGCTCTAGCTCATTTCTATCGAAAGTTCTGTGATTTTGAATCCGATTTTGTCGAAATTGCCCAGTGTGCGGCGTCGAGTGTGTGAGAAAATCACGGAACAGCCCCTTGTCTCGGACTCGGTTCGCTCGGCGTCGGCGTCGAGACGCTGGGCGTCCCCACCCTCGATCGAGAACCCCCACCGTTCAGCCGGCACGTCCTCGTGGAAGGCCGTGTTCGTTTTCCGAGGCGGCATCGGCCGGCAATTCGCATTCGACCGACGTCTTGGTTTAAAGAGTCTCGGGGACAAGACTTTTGATGATGACTTGACTTCTGCCGACTGGAGTGAGCCGCGGCCATAAGGCAGCACAGACGAAACTCGAAGAGGATATTAAATAACGAGAAGAAAGAGAAAAAGATATCAAAGCTCGCCTACGATCGGCGACCTACCAGAGAAATAGAAATCGAGGAGGATTATACAGTTAGAATATATTTTTGTTTTTTGTTTCCTTCGTTCTCTTTCGAAACCGGGTGGTAGAGAATCGCGAGTGACGCAAGAGGATACCGCCGAATTATATCGTTCGTTTCCTCGGTTTCTCCTTTTGATTTTTGTTGTTGTTGAGTGCCCAGTGAGTGCACCGCACCGGAAGTTTGTACGCCTCGGCAGAAAGAAACAGACGGAAGAAAAGGCATTCGAGGGGGCCGGTTCGTGTTCCCCGGAAGAACGTCGACGACGAACATTTTAATCGAGCCAGACGACTTGGATTGCTCCACTGATCCAAGATGAAGCGACAAATGTCTCAGCCGCAACAACAACAACAACAGCAGCAGCAGCAGCAGCAAACGATCACACAGCAGCAGCAGCAGCAGCAAACGATCACGCAACAGCAACAGCAGCAATACATTCAACAGAGAACCGAACGACAGGTCACCCGGCAGCAAATCACCAGTCAGCAGAGAGGTCAGTTCGGCTTGTTGACGATGACAAATCGGTTTCACGCTTCCCCTAACAATCCCCGAACGTTTCGATCCAAGTTCCATTTTCAGCTCGAACAAATCGGATCGTGTAAATCGTGTAAATCAATCGATCTACAGTACTCTCCAGAAACGAAAGAAGCTTCGGATTTGTTCTAAAGGCGATTTCTAAAGCTCCGTGATCCATGATTCGGCCGATCGATAGATTATCGTGCGATTTCGTTGAATCGATCGCGGAGCGAAACCCGAAGGCAGAAAATAAACGGTAGAAAATCCCTCCGGATTTCGTAGCGGAGAATATCCCCTTGACGAATATTCTATTTTCGAGCGAGAGCACCGCCCCTGCGTGAGCTCTAAAGATAGAGTTCTCCACGACGTGCGACGCCAACGTTTCGAAAATTCCTGCACGCGCCGTAAACGTTCTCGTAAGGGTCGCCCTCCCCGAAGAGGGCAAAAGCCAAGACGCGGCTAACACGCAGCTGTCAAAATCGCAGCCAAACCCGAACGCTCCTCTATTCTCTTTCTCTGTCGACGTTCTGCGCGCTGCTGCGCACCCTCTCTCTCTCTTTCTCTTTCCATGCGCAGCCGACACGGGATATCTGTCATTGGCCCGCGGATTGCGTCCCCGGCTGCACTCGTTCCGAGGGGGAAAAATGCGGCTTCTAAATCTGGCCAGACACACTTTCCACGGGGCCCCTCTCTTAGTTAGTTAGCCGATCGTTGCCCGAAAGGCAACCAGCTCGGCCGGCTAATTAGCAAAAGTGTCGGCGATCCCCGACAATGACAACTGGTCGCATCTGCCCGCGGGGCACGATGCTCGATTTTTCGAAAAACTACGACGAAAATCGGTATCACTTTTTTTGTTTTTATTCAGCTATGAAACCCCACATGGGATTACATCTAACATTACATTACATCGGTGGCTAGGATTGAGACAATACAATGAACATTTTCTAATACAGTATTAACACTAAAGGTATAAACAGTGAGACTAAGAAATGAATGTATGAAAAATAGGGTACAAAAAGAGGGTCCGCACAAAAAGGAATCTATTGTACAGAGTGGAAAGAAACCCTTGTTGCAAAGTTTTCGAATCAGAGCATCTCTATTATTATCATAGATCGGACATTGCCATAACACAGAGGTTCAAGCACAGAGGTGGTCCGCGAAGTGAAATGTTGCTGCTCTTGACATTTTCGGGACGCTGAGTGAATGAAGTTCTATGATCATTATCGTTCCAATGTTTCGAGTCGCCATTGTTTTATGCTTGAATGAAGATTTTCGGTACTAGCTGTGGTTCTATTAAAAGCGTCCAGTGTTTGAAAATCTTCCTTTTTCGAAAATAATTCTAATCCGGTGCCAACATTCGTTTTAACAGAAACGAGATGAGTAGATCAATAGAAATACGAAATATGTTACGAGTAAGTTTTGCAGGTGTGAATGAAATAGGAATTACATAGGAAGTTTCCTATTACATAGGAAAGTTTACAGGCTGACGAAGGCTGCGTACATTATTGCTCAAATGTTTACACCCAGCTGCAATGTTAAAGTAAACGATGCTTTTCCCAACATACAATGTTCATATACAATTTACTTCGTTCGAAATATACATTAAATGTCTATTATAGAATCATCCAAAAACCATTTATTTCCTTTGCTAAACTCTTGTGCTGAATTTTTGAAGAAATTAAAATTTCAAACTTTTCAACTTTAATACCAAACGTACCACTTCCGGTCAGGCGACCGGTTTCATATTTCTCATTTCACAATTATAGACATTTCGAATAAAATACTTCCACTGACAATAGGTGAATAAATTTCTTCATTCGATCGCATCGTATTATAAAAATTGCAAGAGTCTAAAGAAACTCAATCTTGTCATTTTTAATATTGGATAAACCAAGGAAATGTCAACCGCTTTCCACTTTGACAATTATTCACGCGAAAACAGCGTATAGGCGGACGCGGAACTGGGTAAAAAAAATGGCAAAATGTTAGCAGTGCGGTTAAACAGTGTTGGAAAGTGTTAGAACATGCGGATCGTTATTCTCGGTGCAGAAAATTGATGTTAGCGAGTCTCACAGCAAAATAGCAGTTTACGCGAATTCCGGCGAATATGAAGTTGGAGTTGTTCCAACGGGGAGGAAAACGCGGATGAAAATACCATTTAGTTATATTGTGTTTATGATTCTGGAGCTTGTTGCGCGATCCCATGCAAAAATCGGAATCGTGCCAGAATCCCATCCGAAAACGGGGAAAAAGAAGACGGTTCTGTTTTCGGGCGCGTAATCGAAAAAAAATGAGCTAGGGCGGGAAAGTTGGGTCTTGAACCCCATGAATCATTTGGCCAAAATAAGGCACGGGCTAGTTTGTCACTGTCCGAATATTCTTGTTCGTTTAATCATCCTGATCGAAATGTTTAGCACTCATTTTTCTTGGATACGCCCACTTTGACCTTCCCTGCTTTTGTTGACGTCAGATTTTTAGATAGTTATGAGATATTATATTCGACACAGGATCTTATGCAAATCAAATCCATGCATTGTACACATTAGAATGAATTATGATGTTTTATCTTTAGTCGTGTTTACTAATCTTGAAATAAACACTCTGTAGTGATGTTCAGAGAAATAGATATAAAATTGACAGAATAGATATATTAACAATGTAAATGTATATTCAACAACTTCTTTATTGCAACGTGTGCGAATTCTAAATACACGAAACTTGAAATCTATTAATTATACATAGAATATAAACGAATATTCGAAGCTTCTGTTTATCCGATCTGCGTAACAGCATGATCGATCCAGATTTCGAACGCTAAAGAAATTCGAACGCATCAGTGTGACGAGTTCAAGAAATTGTTTGGAATCCGCAGAAGCAAGTATCAGAGTTACGCAACCGGAATGAACGGGTCATCAATTTGTTTTCGACAACGGTTTTGGCAGGTCCCTCCGCGCGTTAAGTCGTTCGTTTGTTTCTCGGCGAGTGTTCGGTAATTTTTGGAGCGTCTAAATTTTATCGGAAGGCCGATAAATTTTGGTCGCTCGTTATGGCTCCGACGAATCAGACTCGCCGCGAGAACGAACCAAAAATATCGGCCACGTACTCATACTTGATTCACGATTACAAGTCCCTTGAGACTGTACCGTAGAGAATTTCGAAAGCTTCACAAGCGCAATTGCTTCGTGGCGAATTGTCAAATTTGATTACGGGGGAACGCAGTCACTAGTGTTCATGGATTATTTTCATTCGTTTAGACTCAACTGATGTGTCCTTAAAGCCTGAAGACGTCACGAACACGTTATGGCATTCATGTTATGATTGCAATTATTGTAACCACAAATTTTTTGATAGCGTTGACACTATCTCCCGAAATCCGAAAAAACGTTTAAATATTTGCACCTTTAATTGCTGATACGGAGAGAAGAGAACGCGTAGGTGTCATCGATGACTACTTCTTGATTCGGTTGATTGATACAAACGATGACACGTGACTACGCAAATTTATTCTTTGATGAATAATATTCGATGAGTATTTTCTTTCTTGATTTATTAAAATTCTTAACCAGACAAACACGTTTCGTTTTGGGACAATTGACTTAGGAAATCTTTAATTTATGATAAATGCAGTCAGATAAAAGTTTCTTTAGAAGATTGAAGAGTTTCGGAGATTCTGATGTGTCGGTCAGGGGTTGAGAACGTTATTATAAGTTCGTGTGTCGGTTATTTTTGCACATTTTTATATTCGGCCATCTTTTATCGTGACTTTAACGCACGATTATCTCTTTGGTCACTGTTTCTAGCCGACTCGAAGTTTAACGCGTCCGTTGCCAGAGCTGTTAAATGTCAGTGAAAATCAGAGTATCGGCCAGAGAGTGAATTCGGAATACAAATGACGCGTAGGATTCAAGAAACAACTGACAACGCAGCTTTCGTCAGCTGTGACAAGCGTCGGCTATTTCACGCGACGCGACGATGCGGCACGCTACTAAATCATCATTATTAATAAAGGAAAACCGGCAAGGCGTCTTGCATTTCGTGGAATTAAAAATATTGCTGGACGTCATCGCCCTGATCATTAATTATACGAGCCCGAGAATGTGTTGACAAATTGGAGAAAGGAGGATGTACCGTGGAAAGTGGAATGTACATCTTTCAACTAAGGAATAATTATTTTAAATTTATCTTATTTTTATCTCTACACTGGGATAAATTTTGAAAAAGGGTGGGTAAGGGACTGATTTACTGTGGGCTACCAATTACTGTGTCGACATGAATTATACTTATTTCTAAAGCATAATGAATATTATAAAAGAGATATTCGATTTTTGTCATCAGAATTAGTAGAATCAGTAAACAGAGATGTATGTTAATTATACGTTAAGTATAATTGATATAGGCACAGTAATTGGGACTTTTACGTATACGGCCTATTTCGTTTTGAACGAAAAATGAATTTACATTATCTGTAGAATAAATGTAATATGATGTTCAGTTGCTTGAAAAAAACGGGTTCATATTTACTACCAGTCTGTTTATCTAATTAATGATAGAATGATTTCCATTCTATCGTTCGGGCAGCGCATTGTCATTCTAAATTTAGCAGGTATAACTGTGCTTAATCACCTCCGAAAAACTTATAAATAGAACAAACCTTGAAAGTAACAGCCTATTACCTCACATCCGCAGACGTGCTGTAATCAAAAGAGAGATTCGAACTGCTTCACGAATACTTTTACGTTATCACACGAGTGCCTGAACGCGGAAGTATGTATTTCGATCTCTCAATGAAACTGGTCGATCAGAATGGTCGTGAGTAAGGTTCCCTGAAAAGAAATGGCAGAAACTACTAGATGAATGAACATTTGCGAATAACAAGCCGAGAAGTAAGAACATATATTGTCGCTGATTGGACCAGCTTTTTGATCATGCAAAATCAAATGAGTACTACGCATAAACTATGCATTTATATGAAAAATAAAGTGGTTAGGTTGACATATCTATTTAATATCTATTTGAAAATACAATATTCGAAGAGTTTCTAATCTTTTCCGTCGTTTACGAACAAGGCGACCGAAAAATCAAGCAATCGAGTTTTCGAACTTTTTCGAAAAGGATAGGCTTGTTAAGTCTGACGGGCAAGTCCCGTTGACACCTTCGGTCGAACCTATTCTAAGCTAAGGTGATGCCGAAGAGGAAAGTGCCCTGTCGTCGAGCTAGTTTTCAAGAACCGTAGCCGAACGAGCCGATTAAAACGCAACGGTGCAATTTATCCGATTTCGCCCACCTTTGGCAGCGGTTTCGGCCTACTTATTTCTTCTGTCGTAGGTACACAGCGGTCGGTTAATCGGTCAACGGGTGGCTTTTAATCGCCGTAGATTACGCTTCGACTCCCTAAGTCTGAAAACAGCTGATTGCGACAGGAGCAACCTGTCTGGTCGGCCTGTAAACAATAACCGACGACGGTCTATCGCTCGAGAGACGCAGAGAGAGAGAGAGAGAGAGAGAGAGAGAGAGAGAGAGAGAGAGAGAGAGAGAGAGGCGAACGGGGTGACAGCTAACCACAGCTGGATACATTTCAAATCAAAAGTATCGGAAATAGTAATCGATGTACAGTTATTTCAATAAGAGAATATTCCAAGATTTAGTTTCTCTCCCAGTCTTGCGTACAAGAATATTTGAAAGTTAATTGTTATCGATTCGAATAATATTTTTAATCCTTCAAGTAACACTCAAACACATTCAATTAATATTTTAACACGTTGACTGCCACGTTACCCATATGTGGGTGACGGAATTATTTGCCCAGGTTTTAAAATTAATTTTTACGTTAATTTATTCATTGCACCAAAAAATTCTAGAAAGTTGGAGGACTACTCAGTATCATACATTTCATTTTTTTCAATTTTTATTTCATTGAATAACTTACTTTGATTTTGTGGAATTTTTGGGGTTTCTAGTTTGACAGTCAAAGTGTTAATCCTAGGATGACATTCTGAGATGGCTCGTTATTTCTCAGTTTTACGTGCAAGGATGATTGACAAGGGTAAGGATAGCAGCAGGGCTCTCTCTTCGAGAACCGAAGGGAAATTCACGGTCCCGATACCCGAACGTTCTAGCTAACAGAGTGTTTGCAATAAACATCCGCCAAATATTGTCGGTCGGGGCTAGAAAGAGAAAAAGACCGGGCGCGAGTAGCGGTGGGCAGAAGGGAAACAGCGTTAGGAGCTGTTTTATTTTGGTCAGTGACTAGCTTTGCGTAACGTCCCTGGCGATTGGTCGAGCGGTGCATGTAGTCCGGCCGGAGTAGACGCGACGCGTCGCGGCGCTGGGCGCCGCGCAAAGATAGTTGCTCCTAAAATGGCCCACGGTAACGCGATCCCCATCTGGATGCAAAAATAGGATCCCGTGGTTATCCGACCACATTACATCCTTCTCCCTGACATCGGCCGCCCCCGTCGCCGTCGCCGTCGTCCGAGCGAAAATGGTACCGCTCTCTTTTCCGCTCCGACGCTATATTTCATTCTTTTTATTGCGCCAGGTAGACGACGACGTGTCTCTACGGCTGACCTTCCGCCTCGCAAGGTTGTGGACAAGCACCTTGTGCCTCTTCGGGTCGATGTCATCGACAACCGTCACAGAGTCGGTAATTTGGACAAAATCGGATTCATAATCAAGGAACTCTCGATAGGAATGAGTTAGAGCGATGAAAATTTTTTAAAATTTAAGCAGAAACTTTGTAGGACCAGAATATACGAAAGTTCCTTGATTTTGTCCAAATTACCCACTGTGCGTCATAGACAATCGCTCTTCCCAAACGCCTTCTTCTCTTCTTGAGCAAAATAACTGTCTTGAGCAATCGAAACACTTTTTCTTTATCGATAACAGGAGGAGGATCCAAATTTTTCGACACGAATAACTGTTGTTTTTAACCGAAAAGTATAGAAATCAATATTTTTTAAATCATTTTATATGATTAAAAAATACTGATCCGTTTAGAATACTCTCCCAAAGTTTTATTTGGAAGTTTATGAAACTCTTGGCTTGGCAGAACAAAAACATATTATTATCCCGAGCGACTCGAACGACGTTGACAAAGACAACGTGTTAAATTTTCCGTTAAACTCTATAGTGTGGTGACGTTTTAATCTGCGTTTTAGACATGGAGCGAAGTGGAGTTAACATCAATGGTGCAATGTTTCCTTTCGAAATATCAAAACATATTAATTAATCTCGAGGCTGTCATACCAAATTTTTGATTCCCTATTGTGCACCTCCCACGTGCATTGGCACAAAAAACGTCACTGTTCAAATTATAACATCGTCTTCCAATTTTGAAACGATAAAAACGTGTCTAATATAAAATATATTAACCTTTAACGCTCCAACAGAGATTTCGAGTAACACGTTCATTGTTATCCGAAAAAATTCGATGGTTACCTAATCTTTCGAGGAAAAAAGCTAGAAAGACTGTGTAATTGAATTAACTGCATCCAGACGCAGACAAGTCTGCGGAAAAAATGCGTGAACCGCACGGCGCGTGACGACGACAGCGTAAAAAACGGCATCAACGGTTCGTTTCCTCGATTCGTTCTAGCCCAGTTCAGAGGAATCAGAGGAAATGCAGATGGTGGAGGCGCGTGCCCGGAAATAAGAATAACGAGCGCCGAAAGAATCGGGCGAAAGCTGGAACATGTGCATTTTTCTTTCGGATCAACGCTCCGAACGAGAACGAAATTCCCTCCAGAATCGTGAAAAAGGAAAGCGGACATAAAAATCATTCTGACGCTTAACGTTATTGACGCGATTCGATTTGTCCGTGACGTACGTTCAATACACATTTATCCCGACTCGGAAGTTCCGAGTTGTCACTGCGGACTTTTCTGTAAAATAAAAATTGCCTGTTTTAATAGCAAACCATAAGAGCCACGTACACATTTATTTCT
This sequence comes from Halictus ligatus, assembly GCA_028454255.1. Lineage (NCBI taxonomy): Eukaryota > Metazoa > Arthropoda > Insecta > Hymenoptera > Halictidae > Halictus > Halictus ligatus. The sequence goes on along the minus strand of CM052138.1, from coordinate 17,005,095 downwards.
TAGTAGGTCTAAAATAAACATATTCTCTATTGTCATCATTCCCTTAGAGTGTCTATCCTCGCATTGAAGTCTCCTCTCGAATCGCGTCTTCTTCATTTCGTCCTCCGTACTCTTAATGACATTTCTACGTTTCCACAAATTGCATAACGGATGCACATAGTACGTGCTCCTCATTGCGTGCTGACTTAACGTTTCGTTTTCTTTTTCTTTGCAGTTCAAGGGGAGATTGTGATGCAGTCGACGCCCACGGTACCAGCGTAAGTACCTCGATATTTTTACATACTTACGTCCCTCAAAACATGGGGGTCAAGATGTTGATCTTTCTTTGTTGAATAGGAAGTAGGGGATTATTTTGGAAAGGTTGGAAAATTACGTTTTTCGTGTTTGTACAGATTTTCCGGCAGACCCGGTGATCCATCGCCGCCGGTTTTCGAGCAAATCTTCAAGAACGCCAGATTCGCGCAGGGTGGAAACGCAATTTTCGAAGGGCGCGTTAGGGGAAACCCTAAGCCCACTGTCTCCTGGACGCACAAAGGTGCCCCATTATTAGAGTCATGGAAAATTCGGATGTCCTACGACGATAAAACTGGAACGGTGACTCTACAAATTAATCAGATCGGCCCCGGAGACGAGGGCGAGTACACCTGCAGTGCTAAGAACCAATATGGTGAGTAATTAACATAAATTGTGATTTATCAGCATAACTACGGATACAACAACAATTTTTATTTTTGTATAACATGAAAAAGAAATAGAAGGGCAATAGACTAGGCCAGAAGAAATGTTTCGTTTTCGAGTTAAAGTAGCTTCGAGTGCAAAGGGGGTTAAAACGAATTACAATGCTAATGAAATCGCAATTTATTAACGGTGCCATTTCAAAGGGGTGAATCTTCCGGGTAAATAGCTACGCGATTCGGCTATTTTATAGTCTGTGTGTACAGGAAAAATAGTCGAAAAATGGTCCACAATTGTCCAATTCTAGCAACGTCCTTTGGTTGTGGAAGGCTCGCTATTACACAAACGCCCAACTGCGGGTTAATGAATAATCGAATAAAGTCAATTGTAATTGTTTAGGCGAAGCGATTTGCTCAGTCTACATTCAGCCAGAAGGATTCGGGCCTCCGCAGCAGCAGATGGGCGGTTACAGGAAGGAATTCGCGCAGAGTTTCCAGTCGACCGAACAGAAGAGCCAAACAGGAAGTCAGACTTTCCAACAGCGTAGCTATCAGCAAACAGTTGACAAACGAAGCTACATGAACGGATCTTCCACCAGTATCGAGGACTTCAAGGTTACTACTCGTTCGATATCTTCGCCCAGGACGTTTACAGGGTGTTTCTGAAAACGGAAATGTCTTGTGACGCGCTGAAGTTACGAAAAAAATTTCTTTACCTGCCATTCGAGTCCTGAAACAATTACACCATAAGACTGTTCCCTTCGTACCGAACAATTTTTCTGAAGAAAGTTTTTTCGAAACGAAACACCTTGTACTAGGTCTACCAGAAAGTTATGTCCGATAGTGTCACACCAAGTGAACCAGAACAGACATATTTGCAGGGAACTTTTTATTTTCGGAGGGCGGCGGCTGCAGACAGAGAAAGGATGTTAATTCGATGAAATTACAGGTCGACACGTTCGAGTACAGACTGCTGCGAGAGACAGAATTTCGAGAGTCGATTACTCGCCGTTTCGTGGGCGAATCGGACGTGCAGATTTCGACGACGGTGGATCGTAACCTGGGACCGGTTGCACCTCCGCAATTCGCGCAGAAGCCAAGAAACTCGAAGCTCGTCGAAGGATCAGACGCCGTTTTCACAGCGAAGATCTCTGGCAACCCGAAACCGAGAGTAAGTTTAAACACTTTGTTCTCCGTGAATATCGCTATAGAAACATTCATAATCTGCTTGTGAATAATGACGAACAGATAAGAGAAATTAATTTGTTTAATTAAGATGGTATTACTGACGGCATAAAATAAAAAATGCTCGAAACGTTAAGGGTTCATAATGAATCATCGAATTGATCGAAACATTGTCGGTTTCAGTTAACTTGGTTCAAAAACGGCCAAAGGATTCGCGACTCGCAACGCGTGGAGACGAGCTACTCGAACCAACAGGCCACGTTGAAAATCAGAGTCGCTCTACCGGAAGACAGCGGCCACTACACCTTGCTGTCGGAGAATCCTCAAGGTTGCACCGTCAGCTCCGCCTACCTTGCCATCGAGTCCAGCGCCGACCAAGTGGATCAAGCTTACCAGGCCTATCAGAAAGAGACAGTCAAGACTCAGCAAGTAGAATCGACCGGCGAGTCCGACTCTGGCAAAGTTCTGCCGCCAAATTTCGTTCGCACCTGCACCGATCGTGATGCCACCGAAGGAAAAATGACCAGGTACGTCCCATTTTGAATCTAGCAAGTAGCGTAGGGTAGGTGAGTTTTCGACCACGCCTCCTGGCACCACATGTGCTGGTCGTACTGCATCAGCTGATGGATTCTGGGTTCACAAGTGAGGGTAAAGGGTGGTAAAGGAATGGGGATAAAATTGGGCGTGGTTTCATTGGAGACTCATCTCCGCCTCAGAGTGAAGCCAAGCCCCAAAAACTTCAAGTGCTGGGGGTAAATCTGGGCTTACAGAGAAATTATATATTAAGGGGGCCGGCAGGGATTTGGCCTTGACTGTCACGCTATGTTACGCTGCGCCTTTTTTTCTAGATATGAATATTTTTTCTTAAGGTTATAAGATTATTTAAAAAATAATAAAAGACATATTTATGAAAAATTGTATTATTTATTAGGTTTGATTGTCGCGTGACCGGCCGTCCATATCCGGAAGTCACATGGTACATAAACGGCCAACAAGTGGCCAACGACTTCACTCACAAGATCCTGGTGAACGAATCCGGCAACAACTCGTTGATGATCACGAACGTGAGCCGCGCGGACGCGGGCGTCGTCACCTGCGTCGCGAGAAACAAAGCCGGAGAAACGTCCTTCCAATGTAACTTGAATGTCATCGAGAAGGAGCAAGTGGTTGCGCCAAAATTCGTAGAACGATTCACAACAACGAACGTGAAGGAAGGGGAACCGGTTGTGTTCATGGCGCGCGCGGTTGGCACCCCTGTACCGCGTATCACTTGGCAGAAGGTAGGGTCAACAAGAACATTGCCGAAATTTTACTAAAATGGGAAATAGTATTGATTTGTTGTTATTGTGATACCTTCCGTTAGAGCATTAACTTGAACCATTTTTTGTTGTGCATTGAGAATTGGAAGAGACAACCTGAAGGGATTAATAAGAGAATCGATTGAAATTGCCTTTTACCAGGACGGTGTACCACTAACACCTGGACCGGATGTGCGTATATCGACGGATGGGAGCGGAGCTTCATCTTTGGATATATCCTACGCGAAATTGTCGGATGCAGCCTGGTATCAGTGCACAGCGCAGAATGTAGCCGGCTCTACTGCAACGCGAGCACGGCTTTTCGTGGAGACACCGAAAGGAGCAGCCCCCGAACCAAGACGCCTGAATTTACCCCGACCGACGAAAGTCATCGAACCAGAGTTAGTAATCGACCACTATCAGATACAGCGAATTCTCGATATATTTCGCCGAATTTTGTTGTCCTTTTATATGAATCAAAGAATAGTTTTCCCTATCCGATATATGACCGTCCAGAACCGTGTTGTCGACATTTATCGAGTAACCACTGTATTTCTAAAGTGTGAAAATTGAAAATCTTTAGGAGAACTGTATACGAATATATTTTAAATTGAATCGAGTACAGGCTGTTAATGTAATAATTTTTCTTTTATGCAAACTGGAAGCTTGATGGTATGACTTGAAGTAGTTCTACTTCGGAGTTGAGTTAATCGAGACTAGCGACAATAATGAAAAATTGTTGTAGACCTGCGCCTGGCCCCGAAGTGATTTATTTGCGACACGTCGAACGTGCCAAGCCGTATTTGCCTCCGCCTGAGGAGGACAGAGTTTATCCACCGCCACGTTTTATTATACCATTGAAGGACGTCCATCAGATCGAGGGTGGACGAATTCACTTCGAGGCCAGAATCGAACCGGTGGGCGATCCCACCATGAGGGTAGAGTGGTATGTCAATGGAAGAGCTCTCGATGCGAGTAAGTTCATTTCCATTTTTTAAATTCGAATTTTCCAAACTAGAAAACTGATTTCTTTGGCTATATGTTATTAAAAAGATGGCCGCAAATTTTGATAGATACAATCATGTTATTTTTGTAAAGTAATGTAAAATATTAATTTTTTGTTAACCTAGTGTTAAAAGCTCTATTCACCGTGTTCCCAGGTTCCCGAGCGACTTCCATTTTCCGATTTGGCTTCATTTCTCTCGACCTCATCAGCATCGTCATACAGGACAGCGGCGAATACGTGTGCCGCGTCGTGAGTTCGACTGGAGTCGCCGAATCTCGAGCTACCCTCAGCGTGACTGGTAAAATATCTTTCATCGAAATTCATTTGAAAAGATGACTCTACAGAAATCAGGGATCGAAAGTATTATGAGCTTGTTTGAATGGTATTTAATTTATCTCAGTATAAGTTCTAACGAGAACAGACAAAGAAACGTTGACTGGTTTCAAAGGGGAACCTTCGGTGGTGGGGATGAAATTTTGACAGTTACGGTAGACAGCTTTGCGACAGTTACGTAGATGTTACTGTGTTTCGATCCCTCGTAGAAATTGAAGAATTTTTGCAAATGGTAGAAACACGAATTCACGAATTCTTTCTGAATGAAACGTTGATTTCAGCACGCGCGACAATCGAACAGGCTAGCCAATACCCCGATAGCCTTCAATATATCCAACAGCTCGAGGATTACTCAAAATATCAACGGCAGGAGAGTGTGGAGGAGATCTCTCCACAGCGGCCGGCCTTCATCCGTCCGCTCCAGGATCTAGGAGAGCTGCAGGAAGGTCGAAACGCCCATTTTGAGGCGCAGCTGACCCCTGTTAGTGATCCCACGATGAAAGTGGAGTGGTACAAGGATGGAAGGCCAATCACAGCCAGTAAGTATACCAAGATATCCGATTTTCTCCCGTCAACCTTATTGCAAGCCAGATTTCCAGTAAGTAACCAACTTTGCTAGACCACAGCTGATGAAGCTTTGACAAATCTTCTGTTGTAGAAAGTTAGAGTAACACACTTTAGACATTGTAACACCCTCTTTCCTACTTAGGGCTGATATTGCGTTCGTCCGCGTACTTATTCACGAACCTTTACATTCTAGGCTCGAGAATCACAACCATCTTCAACTTCGGATACGTCTCGCTCAATATAATGCACCTACGAGCTGAAGATGCGGGTTCTTATACTGTGAGAGCTGTGAACCGCTTGGGAGAAGCTGTCAGCTCCGCATCTCTCCGTGTCTTTGGTAATATTTTCAATCTCTAATTGGTAATTTTTTCAATTCATTCGGCAAATATTTTCTGTTCGGAATTATTACAAGGTGTTTGCATATATCGTTACAGCACGCACAAGCGTTACTTCAGAATTGGGTATCCCCGAGCAACAGCGATATATTGAAGCTGCCGAGGAATTGGAAGCCTATCAACAGGCTATGCACCAGAAGTATGTACAGGAGCAGCCTGAACCGACTAGCCCACCGGAATTCAAATCACCTATCAAGGATCAGAACAGCATTAGAGAAGGCGGATTCGCTCATTTCGAAGCACGTTTAGAGCCAGTTGGCGATCCTGACCTGAGAGTTGAATGGCTCAAGGACGGACGCCCTGTAGAAGCTAGTGTGTACACATTCTATAGTTTAATAGAGATTGGCTTGGCTGATTCTGACGTAGCACGGTCTTCTTCCAGGTTCGCGTATCACAACGTTCTTCAACTTCGGCTACGTCGCACTGACAATAAAATACGTAACGATTTACGACGTCGGTGTGTACACGTGTCGCGCTTACAACCGCGTCGGTGAAGCGCACACCACCGCTCAACTGAGCGTGATTAGCAAGAACGATGTCATCTTCGACAGTCAACATCCCACCGGACTACAGAAGATTCAAACCCTCGAAGACTCGAGCAGATATTCGCGACAAGTTCAAGAGGAAACTCAGGTGACCCAGGCGCCACGGTTTCTGGGTAATCTGAAGGGCACCAACAAGATCGTCGAAGGTCAACGCGCCCACTTCGAGGCTCGTGTTGAACCTCAGAGCGATTTGACCATGAAAATCGAATGGTACCACAACGGAAAAGCTATCACTGCCGCGAACAGAATTCAAACCTACCACGACTTCGGGTACGTCGCCATCGACATTCTTCAAGTTAGACCCGAAGACGCTGGCACATACACCGTCGTTGCCAGAAACGCTCTTGGCGAAGCGCAATTGTCTGCTACCATGGTGGTAGAGAGTGAGTTCTCTTTCGTCTCTCGTTTTCCAAAGACGATTCGTGCATGTTAATTTGTAAATATAATTATTTATGTTTGAATTACAGCACGCTCGAGCGTCGACACCAGCAGCATGCACCGCGTATCCTACGAGAAAACGCAACGTCTCGAGGAATCGAAATTCGTCGAACCCCACTACCACATCGAAGAAATTTCCAAATCGAAGCCAATTTTCGTGCAGCCATTGAGCGATCCTAAGCCGGTCAGCGAAGGCAAGAATATCCATTTGGAATGCCGTTTGGAACCAATGGGCGACCCAACAATGAGAGTCGAATGGTTCCAAAATGGCCGACCCGTCACTGTCGGCTCCAGGTTCCGAACTTACTATGATTTCGGTTTCGTCGCCTTGGACATTGTACACTCGACTGTCCTTGATTCCGGAGAGTACACCGTCAGAGCTACCAACCATCTTGGCACTGCCCATACATCAGCCTGCGTCAGAGTTATTGGAAAATCTGATATCGTCACCGAAACGCAACACGAACAATCCCTCGAACAGATTCAGATGTTGGAGGATTCATCGAAGTGAGTACAAACCAGCGAATTATTAAATATGCGTTATCGAATTCGAGTTTACACGGTCTGCTCAAATTTTTGAGTGTACATAAAGCAGTCTAGTCGTATCCTTTCACAATTTCCTCTAGAATTTTGTAGAATTCTCTACAATTTCCTCCACCTTTGTGTTTTGAATAGATACCGCAGGACTCAACAAGAAGAAGTGACAGTGATGCAGGCACCGCAATTCACTCGCGCACTGCACAATATCGAGACAGTCGAATTAACGAACGTCCACCTCGAGTGTCGACTTCAGCCCGTCGGCGACGCCACGATGGTAGTCGAATGGTTCCAAAATGGCAGAGCGGTGAAGACCGGTCACAGATTCAGACCGTCCTACGAATTCGACTACGTGGCACTCGACATCCTCGGTGTCTACCCTGACGACTCGGGCGTTTACACCTGCCAGGCCAGAAACCAGCTCGGCGAAGCTGTCACGTCGTGCTCCGTCAGGGTACACGCCAAGAAGGATCTTCTCTTGGAAACGCACCACCCCGAAGGCTTGGAAAGAATACAGTACCTGGAGGATGCCTCCAGGTACAAGAGACACGAGATGGTCGACGAGATCGTGAACGTCAAGCCCAGATTCATCACCGCTCCGAAAAATCAGGAGAACCTCCGCGAAGGGGAACATGCTCATTTCGAGTGCAAATTGGAACCTGTGACGGACTCGAACTTGAAGGTCGAGTGGTACAAGAATGGTCGTCCGGTCACCGTAGGTGAGTCTCATTCTTTAGACGTTTTGTCTAATGCAACCAATTTTACTATGTCCCACTCGAAGCTATCTCGGACAAGTGCAAAGGGTTAAATATAGATGTAATGACAAAAACGAATTTGATTCGCAGGACACCGATTCCGTCCGATACACGACTTCGGCTACGTCGCTCTGGACGTAATCGATCTAATTGCCGAAGACTCCGGCACCTACACCTGTCGTGCTGTGAACCTGGTCGGCAGCGACGAGGTGTCCTGCACGCTGTCTTGCCGATCAACCGCACAGGTGTTGACAGACACCCAGAACGAGCTCGGTCTCGAGCGGATCCACTATCTCGAGGACCGGACCAAGTACCATCGCCAGGAAGTCGTCGAAGAAACGACCACCCAGGCACCGATCTTCACCACGTCCCTGAACAACGTCGAGATCAAAGAGGGACAGAGAGCTCACTTCGAGTGCAGATTGATCCCCGTCTCCGATGTGACCATGAAAGTCGAATGGTTCCATAACAACAAGCCGGTCAAAGCCGGCTCCAGATTCGTCGAGACAAACAGCTTCGGCTTCGTCGCGTTGGACATCATGTACGCGTACCCTGAAGACTCCGGCACTTACACCTGCCGAGCTAAGAACATCATTGGAGAGGCCATCACTTCGGCAACTGCCGTCGTGCACTGTAAGTTTCATTGGCAGAATGCGATATGCTAGTGGGAGGGAAAGTTGTTTGCAAATATCTCGGTAACTTGTAATTTCCGCTAAATCCACTTATTACTGTTATTTCCACGCTGAAGTGTTCGGTACTAGTAGGATTCATAAAAATCGATATCCTTCGATCCTTCTATTTTCTTATAAAAAAATTGATTTATCCTATTCTCGAACAGCGAAAAAATCAATCTACATGGAGACCCAAAATGAAGAGACCCTGCAACGTCTTCGCTATTTGGAGGACACTTCGCGTTACCAGCGGAAAACGACGACAGAGGAGACCGTCACGCAAGCTCCAGTCTTCACGATGCCGATCAAAGATCTCAAGGTCGCTGAAAATCAGGCAGCTCACTTCGAGGCTCGCGTGATTCCTGTCGGCGACTCGAAATTGAAAGTCGAATGGTTGCGAAACGGAGTTCCCATCGCAGCTTGTGAGTACCATTTTCAATTTTTCCTTTCGATCTTTGATTTGTCATTCTGTTTAGACCGGTCGAAGTTTCCAAAATTTTCGAAAGTAAACTTTTGAATGCTCGAGGACTAATCAGTCTATCTTTCTGCAGCCAATCGCGTGACCACGATGCACGATTTCGGATACGTCGCTCTGAACATGAAGTACGTTAATCCCGAGGACTCAGGTACTTACACTTGCCGTGCAGTGAACGACCTCGGCGAAGCAGTTACATCCGCTACACTCTTCGTCCAGTGTAAGTAAATGCAGAAGAACGCGGTAATCTTACAAGACGTAGCTTCAATTTTTTCAGCACCGTTGTCTCACAAGCTACACACGCGCTTCCAGTTCGTAGGAACGGTAGTTAACACGTAGACTTACGTATCATGTGTGCAGCAATTGTTTCCCATTTTTTGGTGTTCGTAGCATATTTTTTGTTCTACTTTTCGATGGTTTTTTGTGGTTTTTGTAAGTTTTCTCGCGAATACAAGCTACATCACAGACATCTACTACGAACACAACGCAATATACGTCAGTCGCATTTATTGCTCGGTCGTTCTAGTGTTAATAAGGAATTACAGTGTGTTTACACTATCACTGTAAATGTTTTCCTATCCTAATACGTAATAAGAAAATAAGTGTTACACTCTCTATCGAAGAAAACGAAAGAAAAATTCTGTCATTCGAGGAAATGGCAGACGGCCGTTCATATACACAATACATACGACAACATACAACGACACGCTGACAAATACTGTTCCCCGACACAGCGAAAGCAGCGTTGCAATTGGAGTCGCAGCACGAGAGCGCGCTGTCGAAGATCCAGATCCTGGAGGACACCAGCAGGTACCAGCGCCGCGAAGAAGAGGAGGTTGTCGTCAAAGAGAAACCTCGTTTCACGGTCCAACTGAACGGGCCTACCAGCCTGGTCGAAGGTCAAAGCGCACACTATGAGTGCCGCATCGAACCTTACCCCGACCCGACCATGAAGGTCGAGTGGTTCCACAATGGCAAACCACTGTCGACCGGTCACAGGTACAGAACCACCTGCGACTTTGGATTCGCCGCTTTAGACGTCCTGACGGTGTACGCCGAGGACTCCGGCACTTACACCTGCCAAGCCACCAATAGACTGGGATCGGCGCAGAGCTCGATCAATTTGAATGTCAAATGTAAGTAGCACTACCAGAACCTACCACTCCTATGAAAGTCAACTTTGAATTTTCAAGTTCGAACCAGTATATTTTATTCTGCATTAAACGTAATTTTATCATAAGACGTTCTCGAGACATGAACTCTCAAAGTTAGCGAGCCTCCTTCGCAAAAAAATTGATACTAATCAGCTCCTTCTCCAATTAAATCATAGAGTGGCACTTTACGTCGCCTAGAGTCTTTGTTTCTGTCGCTTGTAGTTCCGCTTCGTGATAGACATTTGCTTCTCTTCTCACACTCTGCTTCTCTCGATGTACCACGTTTGTTTTTCTTGTTATTTTGCCGTTGTCAATAGCAGATCGTTCTAAAGTCCTCGATCCAGCATATCCACACGCATTCGCGTCGATCGATGGACGCGTGCATTCTAATCGATGACACTTTGCAGCTCGTGCCTCGATCATTCGTGAGACCCAACACGAAAGTGCCCTGAAGAAGATACAGTACCTCGAGGACGATTCGCGGTACAAGCGTACCGATCAAGAGGATCTGATCATCGCCGAGAAACCGAAATTCGGTCGGCCGTTGAAGAACATCGAACATCTGCCAGAGGGCAAGAGTGCTCATCTCGAGGCGACCTTGACACCTGTGAACGATCCCACGATGGTGGTCGAATGGTACCGGGATGGAAGACCGATACCTCAAGGCCACAAGTTCAAGACTACCTACGACTTCGGCTACGTTGCTCTCGACATCCTCTATGCTTATCCCGAAGATTCTGGGACCTACATGTGCAAAGCGAGGAACGCTGTCGGCGAAGCTGTTACCACTTGCGTCATCAGCGTTGACTGTAAGTCATTCTGAAATTATAGTCATGCATAGAAAATTCAGTTTTTAACTGTTGCATTTATTTGTAAAAATCTAGATTTACTGTAGATATTTTGACAGATTCCTTCAAAATACGTGTTATCAGAATCTTGTTTCTTTTTTTTTTAATCGCCTATAGACAACATTCGATCGCATAGAAGTTCTAACCTTTCGAAACGTCAAAATTTATAAGTTGTCCAGCAATTAGTTGATACATCGCTTTCGATGTCTTCGTCGAAAAGGATAACGGTTCAAGGGTTTTCGTTTTTCTCGAACAGCGAAACAAGGTCTCTATTTGGACACGTTGGACGCCCAGCGTTTGCAGAAGATTCGCGAATTGGAGACCGTCGAGATCAAGCAAGAGGTTGAGAAAGAGGTTGTGCACCAGAAACCCGTTTTCCTAACACCGCTCAACAACCTGGATCACCTGAAGGAAGGCGAACACGCTCACTTAGAATGCCGCGTCGAACCAATCAACGATCCGAACTTGAAGATAGAATGGTAATTACCCAGCTTCAATATTTAGAAGCATAGAAGCATAGTAGTGTAAGGGCTTAAAAATAATTTATAAACTTCAGTAATGCCTATTCGTGAATTCATTTCATTGCATTGTATTAATTGTGAGTGAATTCATTTTCTTAATTAGGTTCGTGAACGGTGTCGCCGTAAGAACTGGTCATCGCTTCCGCAAAACCCACGACTTCGGTTATGTGGCACTTGATATTCTTTACACCTACCCAGAAGATGCTGGCACTTACATGTGCAAAGCTACCAATTTGGCTGGAGAAGCTGTCAACACTTGCACCATCAAAGTTGGCTGTAAGTATAGTCCAATAGTCCAATATAAGATTATACTTTGTGGCGTCAATTATTATCACTTTAATAACGAATAAACGCCTCGGCATCTGGAGACTTTAATGCCTGGTGAAGAGGTGAACTCGCATGACTCAAACGGCAAACATTCTTCTATCAGAACATATTTTGAAAACAGGACTTTTCCAGTTCAGAGCTATTACAATACCTCAATCTTTAGTTATTTATATTGTATAAATAATTGACATCACGTTATATAATCATTCAATTTTAATTAATCATTCCATATACACCCATGGTAAGGGAAGTGTTGTTTCGTGTACCACTTTCTGTAATTGTCAAGGATAATTAATGTTAATCCTCATTTAGCGAAATACAAACGCTACCCTCCCCCTTGCTTTCGACCTCTGAAATCTCCCGAAAGTATGACTATGCCTGAGCTCTGTTACGAAAGAAGATTTCGTTGTCCGTCGCCCACTCGAAAAGAAAATTTATCAAACATGAAACCGAGATTCGGATCGTTCTCGTTAACAACATGCGAATGCAATAAACAATTTACCGATGCTTCTCGAATACAAGATCATTATTATCCGAGAAATCGATATGAAACAGTGAACCACCGTTGTCGCAAGGCATACCCGAAAAGTGAAGTTTGTTTCGAAACGGGAAGAAAATCCGAATCAAATTTCGACAATTACAAATACTGCTGCGGAAATGATGAATCGAGAAATACATGCGAGAGTGCTAAATCCCATTGCAGCGGCCGTCGCGTAAGTTTCAAGGCCTGTGCGAAAGGCCCTGTCAGGCTGAACAAAGCGGAATTTGCAGAATAAATTGATGTTTGTTATCGTTGACAAGAAACGAAGCTACGATAAGAGGATTGCATTCGCTATATAGTAATTTATAAATTTCTTCGCTAATTTCGTAACATTCGCAAAACGTGATCATTAGAAAGCAACTGTTGTAATGTGCAATTTTTCTTTATTCAGCTCGCCGCAGTATTCTCCTAGACACGCAACATCCTGATGGCCTTGAGAAGATTCGCGAACTCGAAGCTCACGGACATCCAGCACGTTTGGAAGTTGAAGAACCTCCCGTGACTCCGCCAAGATTTGTTACTGAACTCAGGGTAAGAATACTGAATGTATACTTTTCTTTTTTGGTGTTTTATCGAATATTTACAATTCCACGAGTATGTCAGTCAGCGTATTAACAGTTACACGAACCATTATCCACCATTCCAGGGTACCACCGAAGTGTACGAAGGTCAAACAGCTCACTTCGAGTGTCAAGTGGAGCCTCTGCACGACGCCAACTTGAGAATCGAGTTCTTCCACAACGGCAAGCCTCTGCCATCGGCTTCTCGGTTCCACGTGACCTTCGACTTTGGATACGTGGCCTTGGACATTGGCCACGCTGTTCCCGAGGATGCCGGTCAATATTCTGTGCGAGCTACCAATGCTCTTGGACAGTGTGTCTCCTCCATCGAGCTCAGAGTCATCCCGAGGGACAACATCATCTTGGACTCCCAACGTCCCGAAGGCATGGACAAAATTCGCGAACTCGAGTCCCAGCAGCCCTGGAAACGACCGGAAATACCGGAGCCACAGACCAGACAACGACCCGTCTTTACCCAGCCATTGCAGAACATCGATGCCATACCCGAGGGACAGACTGCTCACTTCGAGTGCAGGTTGATACCTGTGGGAGACCCTACGATGAAGGTCGAGTGGTTCAGGAATGAAGTACCGCTTGAAACAAGTAAGTGCCTACAAGTAGGAGAGCAATTATTAAACACGTTATCTGTCGGCAATTATTCAATAATTTTTTTAAGTATACGGTCCACGGTTAAAGTCTTTTGTAATGGAATTTAACTTTATTAACACTAGGTTTACGGAGCACTAAAAATGACTATTTTATATTACCTTATTTTAGAGGTTTGGGAGTTAAAATGTTGATAGGCTTCCGACAGATAAAATGCTAAAGAAGGAAGAACGACTGAAATATTCTAATCACTTTCTATCATCTAGGCTCAAGAATAACCAAAGTCCACGATTTCGGATTCGTGTCCCTGGATATTTCGCATGTGCGCGAAGACGATGAGGGTGTCTACATGTGTCGCGCTACCAACGCGCTCGGCGAAGCGGTTACAACAGCTTCGATGAAGATCAAGAGTCAGTATCATTATTCACAAACAGTATATTCACCAGCAAAATTGCTGTTGTAATTTTTGCACCGGGATCTCGGGATATGATGTTATAATTGAGAATTACAATAATTCTTCAGGCAAAGCCAGCATACAGTTAGACACCCAGCACCCTGAAGCGCAGCGCAAGATCGCTCAACTGGAGGCCGACAAACCGGGCCGTCCCGAAGAGCCGGAGAAAGTTTTCGACAAACCGATCTTCACGCAGTTGCTGACCGGGCCCACGGAACTCTGGGAAGGTCAAATGGCTAGATACGAGTGCAGAGTTGTGCCCGTCGGCGACTCTAGCCTGAGATTCGAATGGTACATAAATGGAGTCGAACTAAAGATGGGTAAGTATACGAAATCACTCGAGGAGATAAATATTGTAAACTGACTTGTTGCTTCTAATTCGCTTTCTATTATTAATATCGAAGCTACCGCATTCAGCTATCCGACGTTAACAAGCAATAATCTGTATAAACATATTATTTCGCAATTATGTACATTAACAATAAATAATCTGCTTCGAACAGTCTAGACAAGAGAGTTATATTTTTAACGTGGCATTTTGTTATGGGTGTGACTGGACCTAATATATTTAACGAAACGGTAAATGGAAAGTTAAGTATCATCGTTGCTGTCAATGTCTTGATCTTCTATCGTTTCTCAAAGTCCTACTGAACTTTATTTAAGCGCCATTAATTGATCTTTAATTCTGAGCAAATAACTGTGTATTCTGTAGAATAATAATAATAGTAATCCGCTTCGTTTTCGACTAACGTGCACAACGTGAATTTTAAGTAGTCTAGAGTACTTTTAAGCAAAATAACTCGAATAATGCTCAAACAAGTGAATAACAACATCAAGCATGCAAATATTAACCCTTTGCACTCAACTGTCCCCACTGAGGCACCGTTGAAAATGACTATAATCTAAAAGTTCTACATTGCTAAATGTCTTTGAGATTTACATATAAATTGCCAAAAGTTCACGTGCAATAAAAATAGCGTCGAGTGCAAAGGAAGTTAAGAAAAGAACATTCGGGAGGACCTTTCAATTAAGAAACACCGTTTGCCACGCCGAATGCGATTAACACGATGATCCCCGATTAGGTTCCCGCTTCCACGTGAGCCACGATTTCGGTTACGTAACGCTGGACATCCTGAAGGTGATAACGGAGGATTCCGGCGTGTACACGTGCAAAGCGATCAACAAAGCCGGCGAAGCGGTGTCGTCGATATCGTTGAAGGTCAGAGCGCGCTCAGCCATCGACGCTGACAGTCTCCAGCCTGACGCCTGGCAGAAGATCCAACTGAAGGAAGCTGAGATGAACAAAGTACCGGAAATGTTCGTCGACACTACACCTCAACAGGCCCCGGTGTTCACGAAACACCTGGAGAGCTTCGACAAGCTGATCGAAGGACAGCACGTCTACCTGGAGGCCCAGGTCGAGCCAAGGGCAGACCCGAACCTTCGCGTAGAATGGTTCAAGAACGGAATATCCCTGCAAACCGGGACCAGACTCCGTAGCACCTTCGACTTCGGTCTGGTGACTTTGTCGATCAACGGCGTGCGTCCAGACGATTCGGCCATTTACACCTGCAAGGCCACAAATCTTCTCGGAGAGGCTGTGTCCACGTGCAGCTTGAAGATCGTCGATCGTCATTGGCTGCTCGGGGACACTCTTCATCCCGAGGCTCTTCCGAAGATCGATGCCCTGGAACAACCGCATCCCGGCACCGCAGAACAGCCGGAACCAACCTACGAAGAGCCAGTCTTCATCACTCACCTGAACAACGTGGAGTGCATCGAAGGCGACAACGCGCACTTCGAGTGCAACGTTGAACCGTCGAAAGACCCGACGATGAAGATCGAGTGGTTCATCAACGGCAAGCCCCTGCCGACCGGAGCCAGATTCAAGTCCACCTACGATTTCGGTTACGTTGCTCTGGACATCAATCACGCGTACGAGGAGGACTCTGGCGTGGTGATCGTTAAAGCTACCAACTCGAAGGGCTCCGCGCAGACCTCGGGCACCTTGAAGTGCACCAGCAAGCAGAACATCTACTTGCAGACCCAGCATCCGCAAGGCGAAGCCGGTCTGAAGAAAGTCGAGGAAGCGGAGGATGCCTACTTGTCCAAGTACAGGAGGCCGGAAGATGGACCCGAGCACGAGTACCCGAAGCCGATCTGGACGGTTCCTCTGCAGCCCGAGTTCAAACTGGGCGAGTCCGAGCCTCTTCACCTGGAGGGCCAGGTGGAGCCGAAGGAAGATCCGAACTTGAAGATCGAGTGGTACTTCAACGGCAAAGCCCTGGAGCATGGGTCCCGTTTCAAGATGACCAGCGATTTCGGATTCGTCACCTTGGATCTGACCGACGTTTACGATCGCGATTCCGGCATCTACACCTGCAAAGCGTACAACAAGGCCGGCGAAGCCTTCACCTCGACGACTATCTACTGCTCGACCAAGGAGAACATCATCGAGAGATCGCAACATCCGAAGGGTAAGGAAGGTCTGGAGGCCATCCAAGACTTGGAAGAGTCGTTGAAGAGGCAGGAAGGTGCCCCGCCAGAGAGCGACGAGGGACATCCTCCGGTGTTCACGTCCCAATTCGAGAACCTGACGAACCTGTCCGAGGGCGAGATCGCACACTTCGAAGCCTCCCTGACCCCCACGGGCGATCAAACGATGGTCGTCGAGTGGTTCTACAACGGCAAGCCATTGGAGGCCAGTCATCGCACCAGGACCGTTTACGCGTTCGGCATGGTGGTCCTCGAAGTGCTCGGAACGAAGATCGAGGACTCCGGCACCTACTCCTGCAGGGCTACCAACAAATGGGGCAAAGCCGAGATCAGCGTGGAGTTGGAGTGCGTGGACAAGTCCAAGGGACAGAAGCCTAAATTCACCACCCAGATACAGTCGCTGGAAGGCCTGAAGGATGGCCAATCGGCGCACTTCGAGTGCACCCTTATTCCTGTGGGTGATCCACACATGAAGGTCGAATGGTTCCACAACGGACAGCCTTTGAGACACTCTTCCAGGTTCAAGATGGTGTCCGACTTCGGGTTCGTGGTCATGGACATTGCCGGGGTGATGGCTCACGATACCGGCGAGTACGTCTGCAAGGCCAGCAACAAATACGGCGAGGATTATACCAAAGCGACGATCAGGTGCTTCGG